>WAAD01037361.1:43543-201714 GCA_013389945.1 Fregata magnificens
CTGCCGCCTCTTCAGAGGCGGTTTTCTGGCCCTTGGGGACGTTCTGTCGCGAATAGCTCCGGGTTGGTGATTTTTCCGAGTGTTTGGGGTGATGCACGAACCTCCCGTTCTCAGCCCGGGCCGCTGTCCGCACGGCTCCGGCTGTCCGTGCCACACGCGGTAAGTTCTGGCTTTGCGCTTGTCAGGGTGGCCCTACGGCTGGTCTCTGTCACCGTGAGAGAGCCCGGAAAGCTAGGGTGCAAACTGCCTGTATGGAGAGCAGTGTGGATGTGCACCTTTATTTTCCTGGCTGTGCTTCTGAGTATAATTCTCCAACTTGTTTTTTTGGCACGGGGAAGATCGGGGCTGCCAGGCTAAGCCGGCGAGCAAGCTCGCGCTGGGCTGCAGGCTCCCGGGGCTCCCCCGCCTTCCAGCAGCTGCTCTGTTTTCTGGTAGCTCTTCTGCTCAGGCTTTAGTGGAGACTGAAGTCGGCAGCATCACGGCTGACTTCAGCTTACTTTTGAGGCCAGGAAAAAAAGACCCTCTTACTTCATATTAAGGAAGTCACTGTTGTCTTTCCCCTGCAGGTACGTACCATAAGGCGATCAGTAGCCGGTGCCGGTGTTTGCCGGGCCGGTGAGGGAGCTGGTGTGGGCAGTGCGTGTCTGCCGCTGCTGGCGGTTTCTCCTGAGCTGGCAGGAGCAGTGCAAGCGTTGGGACTGGTATTTGCAGTGGACCTCAGCGTCCAGGCTGAGCCTGTTTTCTTTGGCTTTGAGCAACGCTGGCCGTCATCTCAGATGACGGACGGGGTGGAAGGTGTAGGCTGTGTTGCAGGACCTCTGGGTTGTCTCTGCTGTAAAGAGGAAGCCTGATCTCTTCTACAGGTGCTTCCGCTCTTGGTTTCCCTTTCTCAGTTGAGAAGGGCGGAGGTGATACTTCCACTTGCTTTTTGTCCTGTCCATTATGCTGCGGTTTGTTCCGCTTCGGGCTCTTTGCGTTACTTTCTTTTAAGGTAAAGGATAGGGAAGGGGTTTGTTTTCTGTGCAAAGCCAGCAGCAGAGCTCCTGGATGAGGAGCCTGTGCCAACTTGGTGTAAAGGGAAGGACTGCCTTTTTCTGATCTTCGCGGGTGACCGGGGAGGTAAGGAGCCTGTGTCGTGAGTGAAACCTCAGGTTAAACCACGGCAACGTGGCTCTGTAGCATCCTTTAAGGGCTGCCTACTCTCGGTGACAACTTGTCACAAGGTTTATTGCTCACGTTCTTGGAAGTCTTTTTATGACTCTTGTTTTCGGTGAGCGGCATTCGGCTTGGCTGCGCGTGGTACCTTCTTGCTGAGGTGCGTGTGTTAAGACAGACACTCATTTAGTTCGCCGTGCTGTGCCCGTGAAGGATTGCCCGTATTTTACGTCTGTCAAACTAATGTTGTAGATGGATTTCGGGGGAATGGCAAAGCAGGAGAAGGTGGGTCTCTTAAGAACCACTTTCTTTAGAAAAGGCAGATAATAGGCAGCGAGTTTTGGAAGGATGTTTTATTTAGGGATTGTAAAGAGAAGATTAAAGCTCTTGACAGAGAACAATTTATGTGGAGTAAGTGATGGGACTTGATCATTCAGAAAAATAACTCTGACGCGTTCCCAGCACCAAGAGAGCTTTCAGCTCTCCTTGTCCCAAATTATTCAATAAAAGCAACAGAACTTCCTCTGACTTGAGTTCTTGATTGATGGCTGCATAAGGACTTTTCAGACCTAGAAGTAAACGTGCATCTACTCAAAGGAAATGGCCTATGGATAGAAAAATCTTCGATACGCTAAAGGTACTGCAGAGTTATCCAAGATGTTATTTGTAGGTATTAGAAATAGCTGTGTCTGTCTTGAAGAGAATTGCAGCTTTTCCTTCCTTGCCCCCTCCCATTAAGTTACCGTCTTGCCTGGCGCAGGCTTGTGTTCCTGCATTTGACGAAGCCCAAAGGCATCGCTTGCAGAATCACGGAAATGAAGAGGGTTTGCGGAGGGGAGAACGAAAGAAGGAATCAAATTTTGGGCCCCAGTTTTGATTCTGAAACAAGTTGCTCATTCTTTTCACAGCTTGAGGCTTGTGATGGAATGGTTGAAAACACCCAGCAAGAAAAACATGCTAGAAAAAAAATCTCAAATAGCTAAACAGAGTGAAATTCAGAATAAACAGTCATTGGAGGGTGTTTGTAAACCTACTGGAGAAAAGGGAGGGAGGAACCATTCAGATCAATAACAAGTTCTTTTTTTATAACTGTAGAGCTTTAATTATGTCATTTAAAAAATAATCCTAAATGTGTGCTTTTTATACCTATGTTGGTAGTTGAGGCTAAATCTGCAGAATTCATGCTGATCTGGGTAATCTAAATCAAGCTGAATAGCAAAGAGGCTCTTAGGAGAATCTGAAACCCAGGAGGTATTTTTCAGACCTGAGTTATGTCACTTTTTTTAGAGGTGCCTCAGGCAATTGCATTTTAAGAAGACAAAGCTTTTGTTTTCAGACTGGCCTAGAAAAATGCCAAGGATGAATTCAAAGTAAAGGCTTTCAGAAGTTGTCCTTTGCGATTAAGTTGATCTTGCTGTTGTGCACACGGATGCTGCTGCCTTCCTCCGTGTGGTGTGAACTCTGTCTATTTTTATTTTTGCCACCAGTCCTAGTGTACCTGTTTAATTCAAGTGAGTGATATTACATGGTGGTTCTCACCTGGAAGTGTATATTTAATTAGAGGGTCAGGTGTCTCCATCTCTAATATAAAATTAATTGTATGTGCTTTACAAAAGGCAGAACTGAGGTGACACCAGGGCAGAGATTGACTCAGAACCCGTGTTCTGCAGAATTAACATCTGCTTGTAAGTGTCCAGTTTAGCATTTAAGATGCTGGAACTATCAAAGCCAAGGCTGGTAACAATGAGGAAAGACTGTTCTCTTTTGCGTGTCGTAGGAAATCCTCAGCTTGCAGGGAGACAAGAAGTATGCATGCAAATAGTGAATCTAAAGCTTTTCTTGTTGCTTCTCATGTTTCCTGCAGCTTAAAACAATCAGAAATAGTATCCTGTTGTTGCCAGGCTGTGGGCAAACAAGAAAAGCTACTTCTGTGGAGCCTGAGATGGGGGATAGTGTGCGGGATGATGCTGAAGCATGGATGTGGAGAAGTATGTCACCTGCAATCTGTAGTTTTGTAAGCTCCTGGTGAGGTGGTCCTTAAGAAAGGTGAAATACTGGGAGTGTTGTAACAACTTCCTTTTCTTAAATAAAATGAGAACAGTGTTTGTCTTAAAAGCTAACCATCTTAAAGCAGCATTAGCCTTATTAACAGCGCCGAAGCTGTATTGCCAGGGCAGGAGGTATCCCCGCAGTTAACCTCACCTCCAGAGACAACTGCTTTCTGTAGCTGTGCCTAGCTTTGTTCTGGATACCCAGGGAAAGGCTATAAAGGCGGCGTGAGTCATCTTTTTGGCTCTTGTACATCACTGTTTAACACAAACAATCCTGTTTGTTCTGCTTACTGAGGTCTCTTGTATCTTCCAACATGAGGAGACCCGGGAGTGGACGTACCCTCTCCAGGGGGGACCTGGTGAGGTGCTGCGGCTGTTTCGGAGGCGGTTGGATCCTGCGTCTGTCACTCTGGCACCTAATAATAATTTTCTTTTTTTTAAATGCAAGCCTTGAGAGTATGTTGAAACCAAATACTGTCGTAGAGCAAGACGTGCCAGGGAGAAGCTCCTGAGGCAAGACTTGGCCTTGCCTCTGCAGGGAAGGTCCCCCCCCTTTGGTTTAAGGGCTTCTGAGTTTTTGCTTCTTACCCTGATGCTGGAGCTGAACGGCAGGATGCCGGACTCGGTTTCAGTAGCATTTCTGCACCTGCAGCACAGTATTTCCTTACTGAACATCCATTTGTAGACTTTGCCAGTGATGTTGCACAGCTGTCCTTTTTTGGTTCCAAAAAGTCTGGTTTTAAAATAGAAAACACAATGCCAGTTCTTTTTTTCCTAAGAAAACAAGAATGAGGCAAATAGCGTGGGCACCTCTGGGCTGCGTCCCTGTGAATTCAGTGATTCCCAGGTGAAGTCTGCAGCATCATCTGAATGTGGTGTGTGGTGGTACCGAACAATAGGTGCTGAAAAGTGGCGTAGCTTTATCTGATGCTTTTGCAAGCAGCTTGTATTTCAACAAATACAGCCACAGTGGGAATGAATGTGAACTCATCTTCTGATCGCTACTACAAGCAGAATAAGAATGGACAGGCTGAATGTGTGAGCAAGAGCAATAACTGAGGCAGTACAGCTCCATCTCCTGCTGTGTCAGGATTAAGTGGCTCCTGCTGTGTCCCGCCTGCCTTGGAGGGAGAAGGGACATCCTTCCACGTGGGGGGTCTGCCTTCTAGTGAGGGTACTTAAATATGGAAATAAGGGTGACAGTTTCTGCCACAGGAGATAATCTGGGAATGATGGCAATGGACACTTGTTCTGGAAGCTGGGAATAGATCAACACTATTATTCATTTTAATGTATGAATTCTTGAGCTCAGGACCAGGCTGGCAAAAGACACAAGGTGGACAGAGGAGGTGGTTACAGATGTTCCCCACCTGGGCTCTTGATGTCTTTATTAGTCTAAATCTCACGCTTTCCTTCTGGCTTTAGCAAACTTCTTTTGGAAAACTGTCTTGGGAGCGTTTGAGAAAAATGCTTCCGGTAGAAGGACATGGGGAGCGCTAGTTCTGTCAGCTCTCCTGCGCAGGGAGAAAATATCCCTGCTTGGAGGTGGGAGGTCTGTTTGAACTGAACTTGTGGATGAAGCCCACTGTCTTCGAGAAATAAGGATGATCTGGTACTCCACTGAAGAGGTTTGGACCTCGACCACATGGGTCTGCATGGTAGCAACTGCTTCTCTGGATATTGTATGACAGTCCACTGGCAGGCAGAGCTGGTGGTGTTCATGTTACCTTTCAGCTGGCGTTCACTCTCTCTTTCCAGTTGTGTCCTAGACCTGCCAGGACTTCAAGATGACTCTCCTGGTCTGAGATACGGCCCTTATGTAGAAGGTTGCAGATGGTTGGTGCTCCAACATAGTTGGGTTTTTCTTCTAGATAGATTTGAGGAATTCTGTGACTGATCTGGAACATAACATTGCAGAGCTGATGGTGCCGCATGGCCTGACGGAGCGTGTTGCTGCTGGAAAGGCAGTGTTGTGGTTTGGTGGTTGAACAGCTCCTAGTTTTTGTCCCTGTCTGCTTGTAAAACAGGTATTTGCTTGTGACTGTTGGTTCTGCAGCAATGTGCAATGCTTACAGCTCTTACCAACTGAAACCCCTGCAGGGCTTCTTTTGGGAGTTGGTAAGAGCTATAAGCACTGCAGAAATCCTCTTGAGCCCCTCTAGTAACTTAGGCTTCATTTTAAAATTTTTTTTTTTAGCTCTTGCTCCAGAATTTACTCTTGTGTGCAACTCTTATTCCTGCTCGTGCATTTCAGCAGGCCGGTAAAATTTTGCCATGCTCACATCTGTGATGGGTTTGAGAGGTCACATACATTCCCCCCAGCCTGGTACCCAAGCCCAGGGACAGACCTCCCCACATTGCTGCAGGCGGTGTGTCTCTGTGCAGATACAGGCATGGGTCGCTGTAGGTCATGTCACGAGGACGGGGACCTAGACCATGGAACTGGCTCTGAAATTTCTGTGTCTATAAAACTACTGAAAAATCCTTGGTACAGCTGATTGCAGGCAGGCAGTGTCTGTCCTTTACCTCCAGTAGCATCTCAGCCCCCACGGGGCACACAGGTGATGCTGAAGAGAAACATCCGATGGTAAATTCCACTGGAAGGATGCCCTGTGAAACTAATGCTGTTGAACAGCTTCACGAGCATGTGGGGAATGACTGCTGCCACTGATACACATCAAAGGTGGGCTTTGTGTTTTTTCCTCTTAATTAGGAGCGGCGTGCTTTCCTGCAGATGGACTCCCCAGCCATTTGACTGTGGTATAAACAGCATTTTTCAGGGAGGGCACATTAATAAGCTGGAGTTTGCTAATACCTCCTGTGAGCAGAACCACACCTCGTGGCAGGAGAGAGGCAGGAAGGGCTTAGATGATTTTAATTAAAGTTGTTGTGACGAAGAAATTAAATTTGGTCTCTTGCCCTGCTCGTATTACGAGGGGAGAGAGCTCAGCCTCTCTGAACTGAGCTATTAGCCGCCTTCTGTTTGCCTAGGAAAAAAAAGCAATTTCTTTGTCAGCTTTTACCCTGGCTCCTGGGCCCTGATTGCTTGTTTATTTTCAGCAGCTCCCCAAATCACTTTGAAGATGGACTTAAACATTGATCGTCTCTTACAGTCTTTCCTCTTTGTTCTGCTAGCAGATGTTACAAAAGGTATCTTAAGTTACCTCTTTTCCGAAAATGAGGAGGTTGTGTGTATGGTCCAGGAGAATAAAGCTCTTTCAGCCCAAGTATAAATCAGCCCATGTCTCTGCTCCGTTTTGCTCCCAGTTCTCCTGCATTCACCCTCCAGCCCAGTCTGGAAAGCAGCAGGGGTTCCAGGAAAGAAAAAAGTCAAAGTGCTACTTAATTTCAAGGCAAAAGCTACCAGTGCTCTGTTTGGTGAGCAGGATCCTGTTTAAAAACTACTTCTCTGCCCTTATTGCAACAGTGAGATCTTTCCTTTTCTTGCTGCTCACTGAAGAAGGGACGGGAGGGCTCTGCTGGGGGATGCTGTGCAGCCGGTGGGATGCAGCAGTGCAATGATGCCCGGCACTGGTAGCTGCTGGCAGCGTAGTTTGGAGAAGAAACTTTGGATCTCTTCCTTCCTTTCCTGTTTGAGCACTGAGACCTGCCAGGGCTGGGAAAAAGTACCCCACAACAGCAAAACATTTATTCTGTATAAAACAAGCAGGAGGCAGTGGAGGTGGCTAATTTAGTGTAGAAAAGCCCAGAAGCTACAGCTGAACAGGAAGCAAGATTTAATAAATTACATAGCATGCTTCTGATGGCTACTTCACATATGCAGATACTTTTTTTTTTGTTAGCGCTTACATGGTAACAGGTCATACAGACCTCTTTCCTGAGTTAACCTGGAAGGGGGTGCGTTACTGACTTGTTATTTAGATGCATGATCACCCTTGTTCCTGTAGCATGTTCCAAAATACTGGTGAGAGGAGCTCCTGGAGGGCTCAGGGGGCAGAGGGGGTTGCCCAACTGAAGGGCGCTAAGCAAATGGGTGGTGCAGCAGCCTGAGCAGTGGAGGAAGAGGCTGCGTGTGTACTTGTGATACAGGCAGTCCTCTGCATTCATCGCTCTTATTATCATTTCCTCCTGCAGTTCAGTTTGCAGGTGTTGTATCGCCATGCAATTTTGTGTGCTTCTAGCCAATGATGTATGCCCGTTCAATACTGATTTGCAAGAGGGGGAAAGACATGGTGCTCGTGATGTCAGAATTAGTAGATTTTAGCCATATATGTAGGGTAAACACCTTTATTTTATAGCTTGTTGTGAAGTATTGGTGCATGGGAGTATGGCTCAGCAAGTCGTAGGCTTTAAGTAATTTTGAGTGATTTGACCCATTCAGTCATGTGAGTGATTTATAGCTTGCCCCAAGTCTTCACAGCTGGGTTGCCAATCTGTAGCATGTGTGGGGAGTAAATAGTGTGTGTTTACACAAAGCCTTTTCTCTAGAAGCCCCAAAAAAGGGGATGAACTCCATGCTTCAACAGGCTGCTCAGGCTCAAAATTTGCCATGTCTTGGGGGAAAATGCAGTTGGACAAAGCAGCCCAGGAATATCTTATAAATATAGACACTTTTTATGTCTTTCCTTGGTTGTGACAGAAGGGGAGCGTTACCAAGTGTCTCTGCAACCCGCAATGATGCGACAGTGATGTGAGTGAGAAAGCTTTGGGCAATGATGGAAAACAGCCTTTAGATCCACTGAGTTACTGTTTGAGAAAAGAAAACGCTGTTGGAAGTTCCTGCCCTTTGCCTGTGCTGGACTGCTGCCCTTCTGTAAGAAACAGGCTGATGCTGACGAGATGCTTATGCCTGACTGCAGAGAGCGAGGACTTCTGCTTCTAGTGGCTGGCTTTTAAATTTCCAGCTAAGAGCAGGCAGTAAGTTTGGATTTTTTTCTTACCCTGAAGTTCTGTCATCTTTTTATTTCACCTGCAGAGCCTCACAGTCATGAGCAAGGGGAATCTCTAGCAAGTAGACTAAAGACTAGCTGATCAAATAGATGCAAACTGATTAATTTGCTTTATTCTTGTTTGTTCCTTGAATTTTGTTTGTTTGAAGTTTTCTAGTAAGAATAAAGGAGAGCAGAAAGTATTGATAAGGCTTCCCACCCTTCACAGTCACCACTATCCTGGTTCTTGTCCCCTCCCTGGAAAAAAGATCCGTTGTTTTAACAAATATGAAAAATCTGGAGGACTTGCTAGCCAGTCTGATATCTTTCCTTACAGTATGATAGTATCTGAAGCTCTGTGCATATAGTTAGTGAGAAGTAGCTGTGGCTCTGGAGTTTATTCTCTAAGTATCTAAAAGGTAGGAGGACATGTGACTTGGCCTGACCTTGGGTGGTAGCAGAGCTGGGAACAAAGCCAGGTCTCCTTGCTCCCAGTTCACCCTCTTTGATGATAGTTATGCTGCTCTGTCATCTCCCTCCCCTTAACCCTGCCTGCAAAAATGACTTGCAACAGAAGTAGTTGACAGTGTCTTGCATGCCTGAGCCCAGCCTTCCAAGCCTGCTGCCTCTCCCTGCGATTCCCATTCCGAGGGGCTTCACCCTGTCACAGCTGATTTTCTTGCAGAGGGGGCTGGACTCTGGGGAATGCGTGGCATGTGATATTTAGCTCGGTGCAGGAGCATAGCAGCCATTTTTGCAAGGCTTAGTGTTGGCTTGTAAGGAGGAAAACCCTCTGCTGGGCACCTTCCGTGCTAGGAATGTGGCAGATCTGACTGGAGTGCCTTAATTTTGTTTCATATTGCTCCATCTACTTATTTTCCTACTTTTTTGTCTCAAGATTAAACTCTGGGATTTTCTTATGACAACAGATATGTAATGCAACCGGGCTTTTGATAGGTCATCTGGATGCTGCAGTAGCATGCAGCTTATTTAAAATAAAAAGGTGGTTTGCACTGGTGCTGTGGGTGTTGTAGTTCTGGCCTGATTCAGCAGATCCAGTGCTCTGTTCCTGCGCTTGTGCCATTAACCATCATGCAAAACTGCAAAGGCCCCTGCGGGACAGATGTTGATTCTTCAGACTCCTGCCCAAAGTAACCAGTGCTTTCAGTACTGGTAACAAAAGCTGTGTCTTAATCTTGAAAATCATCTGTTGAAAAGTGTATCTGAAAAAGATGGACGTGGTGATACTGAGTTCCAGTCTGAAGCCTGGTGCAGCACTCCTGCATACAGCTGGCTTTTGTTCCTGCGTGTTTCCAGGCGAAGCAGGTGGTGGTTAATTTTTTTTGCATTAAAAAAAAAAAATAATCTCTGGAGTGCTGTGTGAGGCTACTCACATCTGTGTGCTCTATGTAGGTCAGATGTGTGTTTGCTTCTTTATGAAGACTAAACTTGACAGTGTTTCCTTTCTGCAGCCAGGGAGGGAGAATCACAAAATTCGCGTGCTGGCTCCATAAGGAACGTCCTTAAGGGAAGACCCCAAAGGGGATGCGTGTGCAGGTGAAGTATGTGAGCTTTACCATGTGCTTTGGGTTTGTGACAATGGGCTTTATTGATGAAAGATTTATCTAAGCTGTGTATCCATGGTTGATGGAGTGTCATGTCAGATTAGCCTTACAGTTCAAAATACTAAATGCTTCTATGCCATGCTTCCAGCAGATGCCTCTTGCTTTGCTCTGACTAAAAAGCCTGTTTCCTAATCTCTGAAGCCTGTGTTTCTATTGCTCTATTTCTTAAAATGTAAATTGCTCTCCCTCCTGCTTCCTCCCCCCCAGCCAATCCTGCTCCGGTATTTCTTGACCTGTTCTGACTCTGGCTATGGTGGAGGATAAAATGAGTTGGAATCGGACAGCCTGTCTTGCTCACAAGCATGTTAGGAACCTGATGTAACACCCTTTAAAAAGGTTGAGAGTCTCCCTTTGCTTGAGGGACACGGCCTCAGATCCAGATATGTTTTGGTCTTATGGAAGATGCTCTACTAGGGTGAAACTAGTGGGGATCAGAGATACGGTCCCTACTAATCTACCCACTTGAGCATGGTCCTCTGATCTCCTTAGTTTGACTCCAGCCCATTGAGTAGGGGACCTAAACCAATTTGGCTGGTTTCTGCATGTTGGGGAGTTTTTGTCTTCAGTCCTGAAGTTATGTGATGATGCAAGAAGTTTCCTTCTCACAGAAGGAAGCTCCTAGCTTTGTGGAGGAAAAACTTGAAAATGTGACCCCGTGAGACCCTAAGCATCCATTAAAAGCGGATAAATAGAGGATCTAGGGTTTGTTTTCAAGCTGAAGAGGGAACTGGCTCTGCCAAATTATTTTTCCTCAGCTGAGATGACCTTGCAAGCAACCACGATTGAAACAGTGGCAGAGGAGGACCAGGGTAGATGAAGATGGATATGTGAATGTCCTTATGCTGTCCAGTGCAGTGTGGAAGGTATTTCTAGTATTAAAGCTGATTTGCCTTCTCTACAAGACTCTCAAGAAACATTTGAAATGAAAGAAGGGCTGCACCTGTCACCTCCTCCTTCAGCAAATGACTAGCATCTGCAAGCAAATGAACATTGTCTACAGCTCTTCCTTCAGCAAATGAATGATTGTCTGCAAGCACTACCAGTCTCCTAAGAGACTCGAAATTGGATGTGGAGTTCTGTACTTGGAAGCAGCTGGATGAGTAGCCAGCAATGAGCAGATCCTGGTGACTTGAACAGTAAATTGTACTAGGTGGTCCACCGGAAGCTGGCTAGGCTGTGATTGATCTATGGATTTAGGAGCACTGGTCTTGGAAACTGGGTGTGGGTTGTAGCAGGCTTCCGCTGGGGGGAAGTGGACTCTGGACTCCATGGAGTTGCTCAAAGTTGCTTGGAAAAGAGCAGTACTGGAGCACTTGAAGGGAAATTGGAGTAAAACTTCTGTCTGTCCTATTCTGCAAGAATTATAGCTGGAATCCTGATTCTCAGTGTGTAAATATGTGAAGTGAGTGTGTGAGGACATCTCGGTACAGATGTCTCTGCTGGAGAGACCACCTTGCTAATTGCTGTCTTGCTGCGCTCACAGGAAACCAAGGGACAAGATGTTTCCTATGACTGCTCTTTCCCTTCTTTCTAAATAAGATGAACAGTGTGTTGTTAGGGAAGCTTCTGAGTGCAACCAATCTCTTAAGTCCCTGTTGACCAACTGAAACTAAGAGGAAACTAATGAAATCCCTATTGTCACAACATATTTTTTTTTTTGAGGGGAAAAGGAAAACGAGCTGGTGCATCAGGAGACCCACTGGGAAATCTGTTCAGCTTGTTTTGGGCAGAAGGTGAGCTGAGATGCAGTGGTGACGGTGGCGGCTTAAAATAAAGGCAGAGATCAGAGCGGCGTACAAATCTGCTGTGCTGTTGTCTCTGGTTTATGCATGAGCACAGAAGTGGAGTCCCCAGAGCTGGCAGGCATCTCTCAGCTATTCTGGGTAGGAAGCAAACAGAGAAGCTGAAGTGTTTTGCAGTTTTCTTCTGACTTGATTTTAAAACCAGGGTGTAAACTCCTTATTTTCAGAGAATAAATTAAGGAGGGAGGAAGAATGCTGTTCCCTGCCCTGCATTTACATAAGAAGTGAAGTGACTGTTTTAGTCAAAACAAGTGGTCTTGAACATTTTTATGGCGATAAGTCCTTATGAGAAAGGTTTGGATGAAGTTAGTGCTTCAGGGGGAGTGAGCCTGGCTGAGCCTTCCAGCAGCTCGACAAAGCCTTTATTACCTTTATGTAAATTCAGAGTTAGATGGGAGAGGATGGGATAAGGCTGAGTTCAGGTGCTGCCAATAGCCTCAAAGTTCAGAGAAGAAAAGGATTTTGGTAGGCTTCTGCATTCACCAGGACCTCTAGTCATGGCTAAGTGACCATTGCTTTACCTGGTTTGTGGGGAAAGACTTGCTTTTCAGATGTTGGGGCTGGTTTTTCCCCTAGCAAAGACCTTTGGCTTGAAGGTCTCAGTTGCCACAGGTATGAAATCTGAGGTGTTGGAAAACATGGCTTTTGGTGTACGGATGCTTTTGAGACGTTGAAAAGTAAGGTCAAGACATTGACTCTTACTGTCGTCGTGCTCATGGCTGCCTCTCTGGCACTGCTCTGGATCCAGATGAGTGAGTGAAGCCCAGCTCCATGCTCTTATCAGTCCTGTGGTGGTGCACGCAGGCTATGGTTGCTCTTGGCGTGGTGGGTGCCATCTCACTCGGAGGAACCCAGAAACCAGAGAGCCTCTCCCAGCCCAGAGACTAGGCATGGCAGGTCAAGGCAGCCAGCCCTGCAGTGCCAGGAAAGCCATGTTTGTGCGAGACGCTTGGAGGCAGGTAGTTCTGTGTGAAGTGTACTTGTAATTACTGGGTGGGTTGGCCTCTAGCACCAGGATGCTTCTCAAGCAGCTGGTTCATTCTCTCATTCCTTATAACTAGCAGGAAATCACAGTCCTGTACTTGAGCTGTTGGAATAACTTCCCTGACAACCAAGCAGGACATCTCGGGTAGAGCAGCAAGGGCCATAGAGGGCCTAGGACTGTCAAAAGTCTACCAAGCTGTGCCCCTGCTCGCTGGGGTAACTCTGATCCCACCAGCCGTGCTGTATGCCTCCAGCCCTTCTCTGAGAGGAATTTATTAACCTTCTGCAGGTATTTTCTGTCTAGCTGCTCCTTGTCCAAAGCAGCCAAGGCAGTGCAAGGCTGTGTAGGAATCGGGGTGAAACTGCCCCTGCCCTTGAGGCTCTCTTTGGGAGCGGGCTCTACAGCCTGCCTTTGCACACCTAGCCTCTCTGCTGGAGTTGAACGCATCCCTGTTGCTGATTCAGGAGCAAACCATCACGGTCAGAGTTTAGGAGGCACTTTTGTGGCTCCAGTACTTCATTGAGGTTGTCCCCATTAGCTTGTAGTATTAAAAGAAAGTAAAAGTTCAAATGCAGTGCTGGGTTGGGGAGTCCTGTCTGCCAGCGCTGTCCTGCTGCCAGCCCTTTTGCTGATACACCAAGGTGTGACCAAGGATATGCTTTGATTTGCCTCCGTGCACACGTGGATTATTTTGATCTTAAATCATATGGGAATGCTGCAAGAGCTGGGAATCCTGTGTCCCCTGCTTGCTCCAGTTTATTAAAATACCACATTCATAAACAGTAATTCTTCAAAGCAGTGTGCTCCAGAAGCTGCAGGGCTGTATCATGTATAATACATGACCCTGTGAAAACCAGCCTGTTCCTGTGTGGGTAATTTGTAGTTCTGGCCATCCTTGAAATAATGTTCAAAACAAGGTGTCTTCTGCCCATTTAGCAGAGCCTGAGACTCCTTTAGATAAGAATATGACACTGGATGCTGTCAATGAGATCTCATTTGTCCCTTGGAACAGGAATTATTTCCTTACAGGTGTCAGCAGTGCCTCCTATACTGTGGGATTTAGCTGCAGATTAGCATGAGGTACTTGGTTTAAAGGAAGAAAAAAAAATATGCCAGACCAAGCAATTTGACAAAACTTTATTTTTATCTGTGTTGCAGTGACAGTAAGGAGCTCCCCCAGCCTAGGCTGAAGCTTTCAAGTGCTGGTGCTTGTGTGTATGTCACCCTGTCCTCCTTGGAAAGGGACTGAGGAGACGGGAGAAATAACTTTTTATGCCTTGTAAAGGGGGAGAAATGTGATGGTTTCACGATGACTGAATGATGTAAACTTGGGGGGGGGGGCGCTTGGTAGTGTGTGAAATTTCAGCAAGAGCCCTGCACATGTGTACTGTCCCATCACAATTGCACATTTCCCTTGGGTGGAATTTCATACATTTCAAGGTAATAATCTGGCACAATCAGCTAAAAAGTTGAATCAAAAAACATTCTTCCTACTTGTGATATTCCCTGAGTAAAATATCTTTCATTAACCTTTTATTCTCCATAGACACATCTTAAGTTCTTGATGTTTTTGCTACCCTTTTCTGTTCCAAGATGAATTCCCCCCAAATAACAAGTGGTTTCATGATTTCAAATTCTGTGTTGTTTTTTGAGTGTTGCACTTTTCTTTCCCCTCTACCTTTTGCAGCCTGAACTTCTCCAGGGATCTCTTTTTTTTTTTTTTCAAGATTTATTCTGTGAGATTTATTCTTGCAGCCAATTTACGAGATGGCTAGCAGCAGACTCGGGGCGGGGGCGGCAAGCCTTCAGAATTTCACATTGCTTGACCTCAGGAACCCCAAGTGTCAAAAACCTGGTAATAAACGCTGCCAAATCTCAGAAGGTGGTGGGAACTGATGACCCTGTACTTTGTGTTTGGAGAGACTTGTGCTGCAGTTCCAGGTTCCTGCTGCAGAGGTGCCTCCTGGTCTCTTTAAAATGCCATGCTGCGCCTTTGCATACGATCAAGGCAAGGGGGTTTAGATATCTTTTAACAACAACAAAAAAATAGTATTCTGTTTTAGGCATCAAAAGCCAATGAAATCCTTGAGGTTCCTTATGGCTCCTCTGTTCTGAGTGCATTTTAATTTCTGTGTACTCATTTGCTGTTACACCAGCTGTAAAGCAGGTAACAGCAATGATCTTGGGAAGGCAGCATGGGAAAATGATTATGGTAGATATTAAAAAGTTTCATAACCATGGTTTGGGGAGCTTTGCTGGGGTGTCAGGGGAGGATGCATCCTCAGCCTCGTGCTCTGTAGGACCAATGTGTGTCTGTGCTTCGGTATGAAGTATCTCTTCACACTTTATGGGCGCTCCTTATATCCCTGCTTCCCATTTGATTTGGCTAAGTGCTGTCTGTGAGAGAATTGATGACTTATGCTGGTGCTCTGATACATTCCGCAGACTGAGTTCGGAGTCTCATGGCTGTATTTCCCAGCTGAGCTGGTGAACAAACCCCTTAGGTGTTGGGGGCATGAGGTGGCTGTTATCACTCCAATGTGGTGTTCTGATTCATGGCATTGCTGGTGTGGGTATAATACTTCAACACTTCAGGAGGGTGACTAAAATGTTGTAGGCCTGATGTCAAGCTTTTTCGATGGGGCTTCACGTGGCAGTGCAGGAACAGCAGGCACGAAAATGACTGTAGCTTGGCATTAGAAACAGTTCTCATGTCAGGATGATGTTTGAACAGAAGTTGCACAGAGCAAGGTGGATAGCTGGAGAACACGTTGGCTTTGATCCAGCCTCAACCACCACTTTGCCAGCACAGTTCACCTTGTTCCCGGAAAGGCGGATGAGATGACAAAGAGTAGAGGTGACTCAGCTTGATGGTTTTATGGCTGTGACAATGTCCCCTTTCAGAAAATGTGTCAATGAACACAGTCTGATGTTCATCTTGGTCCACACCTTAGCTGAAGGAGTCAGATGACTTTGAGGGCTTTTTGTACAGTTGTGTCTTTTTAGATGTAGCGGTACCTGGACTGTCCTCCTGACCCACACCACAGATCTGCAGGATTGGAATCCTGTCTGATGGGAGCTAGTACAAAATTGGCAGAGGAAGGTACTACTTCTTGAAGACGTCTGGAGTTATTGTAGAATAGTTTAGGTTGGAAAAGACCTTTAAGATCACCAAGTCCAGCCGTTAACCTAGCACTGCCAAGTCCACCACTAAACCATGTCCCTAAGCACCACATCTACATGTCTTAAATACCTCCAGGGATGGTGACTCAACCACATCCCTGGGCAGCCTGTTCCAGTGCTTGACAACTCTTTTGGTGAAGATATTTTTCCTAATATCCAGTCTAAACCTCCCCAGCACAACTTCAGGCCATTTCCCCTCATCCTATTGCTTGTTACTTGGGAGAAGACCAACACCCACCTCGCTACAACCTCCTTTCAGGTAGCTGTAGAGAGTGATAAGGTCCCCTCTGAGCCTCCTTTCCTCCAGGCTAAACAACCCCAGTTCCCTCAGCCGCTCCTCATAAGACTTGTTTTCTAGTCCCTTCACCGGCCTCGTTGCCCTTCTCTGGACACGCTCCAGCACCTCAGTGTCCTTCTTGTACCGAGGGGCCCAAAACTGAACACAGTACTCGAGGTGCGGCCTCACCAGTGCCGAGTACAGGGGCACGATCACTTCCCTACTCCTGCTGGTCACACTATTCCTGATACAAGCCAGGATGCTGTTGGCCTTCTTGGCCACCTGGGCACACTGCTGGCTCATGTTCAGCCGGCTGTCGACCAGCACCCCCAGGTCCTTTTCTGCAGGGCAGCTTTCCAGCCCCTCTTCCCCAAGCCCGTAGCGTTGTTGTGACCCAAGCACAGGACCCGGCACTTGGCCTTGTTGAACCTCATACAATTGGCCTCAGCCCATNTCCAAGCCACAAGCAGCCAGTTTCTCCAGCAGAATGCTGTGGGAAATGGTGTCAAAGGCTTTACTAAAGTCCAGGTAGGCAACATCCACAGCCTTTCCCTCATCCACTAAGTGGGTCACCTTGTTGTAGAAGGAGATCAGGTTAGTCAAGCAGGACTTGCCCTTCATAAACCCATGCTGACGGGGCCCGATCACCTGGTTGTCCTGCGCGTGCCGCATCATGGCACTCAAGATGAACTGCTCCATAACCTCCAGACTGACAGGCCTGTAGTTCCCCAGGTCCTCCTTCCAGCCCTTCTTGTAGATGGGCATCACATTTGCTAACCTCCAGTCAACTGGGACCTCCCCCGTTAGCCAGGACTGCTGGTAAGTGGTTGAACGTGGCTTGATGAGGACCTCCGCCAGCTCCCTCAGCACCCTTGGGTGGATCCCGTCCAGCCCCATAGACCTGTGTGTGTCTCAGTGGTGTAGCAGGTCACTAACCATTTCCCCTTGGATTATGGGGGCTTCATTCTGCTCCCTGTCTTCCAGCTCAGGGGGCTGGGTACCTGGAGAACAACTGGTCTTACTATTAAGGACTGAGGCAAAGAAGGCGTTAAGTACCTCAGCCTTTTCCTCAGCCTTTCTCACTATGTTTCCCCCCACCTCCAATAAAGTTCTTGCCTTTATCTCTCTGAGAGTCCAGTTTGTCTTCAAAACTTGCCAAATTTTTGGTCTTTGTGGTGGCAGTCTCTTCTGCTCTGGAAGAGAGGTCTCCAGGCCAAATTTGTCATTTGTCCCTCACTTACATGCTGGAGCAGAGAGCTGGCTGGGCAAGCCCTGTTAGTATTCCAGGGGGAATCTTAGGTGTCTCCATCACTTGCTGCCTGCATTGTGGGCAGGCTGCGATAATCTGTGCTGCTATTTTGTTTGCCCTAGGTATGTGTTAGGTGTTGGACAGGCTGGGAGGCCCAGTGCTCATCCCCAAAGGGATGTGACCTTCTGCTGCAGGGAGGGTGTCCAGGCAAGCCACAATCCAGCGGATTTCAGGCTACCGGCAGAGGCAATGTTAATGTGGGGAGCCAGGAACATTATACATTAAGAGGTATTTCCTTTTATTGAGGAGATTTTATTCACTGTGTAGCTTTTTCATGCTAAAACACTTTTGCAGCTGATAAACCAAACTTAGCTCGCTGATATTCTGGTATGAATTGGGAGTAATTCTTCTGATTTAGCTAGAGCTGTTTTGGTGTACAATAATGTAATGGAAGAATGGGCCTTTGTGATAATTAGGTCCTTAGTGGGGCAAGAAGAGCGGCAGCCAGTAGACCGGGACCATACTGCTCAAAAGAAACCTTCTGACCTCATGAGGTAGCTTTAGTACTTTATTCTTGCAAAAAATCAGGCATCTCCTACTCTTTCTGGAGTCTTGTCCAAAGGTTTCCCTGCTCTTTGTTGCATGCAAGTTAGACTTCTTATTTCAGGGGGTAGGATAGCTACGGGCTTCTGGGGTGATCTCTGTGCCCCAAGCTCATGGGGAAATCAGCTTTGTCACCTCACTGAATTGTGAGAGGCTGAGCCCAGCTCAGTAACAGTGTAAGTGAGCTCAGAGTGATGATCTGCCAAGGTGGACTATCCACGCCCTGAAGGCAGGGCTGAAGGTAGGCTCTTCCACAGGATTCATGCAGCACAGCCCTAGGAGGATTTGCATGCATGTGCCGTTGCAAGAGCTTGCTTTGTTGCTATAATGCTCCTTGGTCTCCACTCAGGTGGACTCATCCTGCATGACGTTGTACCAGCAAAGGCAATGGCACTTCCCAAGCCTTTACTTCACAGTATTACTTAATTCCTTGTTTTGAATGCACTGGAAGTGTGTGAGTCTGATCCAAAGCTGTTGAAGCCTTTGGAAAGTCTCTCACTAGCTTACTAGTTCTTGGATGCGATTCTAGCTGTTTATGGAAAATTTGAGGGTACTCTGCCAAGCCAGTGCAGATTAGCCTCAAGTCCACAAGCAGGCGTTCTCTGTTCCCTTTCGAAGTCTCTTCCCCCAGCATCTGTGAAAAAGGCAGGATGAACCAAACTGATGGGGTTTCAAATGTGCTGTGTTCTCCAGGTACTTCCTCTTCCCTTTGGCATCTTGGATGTTTTCCACAGTAAAGAGGGTCTACCCTTAGCGCCAGCAGCTTTCTGATGAGCAGAATCTCTGGAATGTGAAATTCAAGAATTAAATCCCTCCACATTTGCAGAAGCTCCTGCTGTCCATCCAGGCCAGCTGTGTCGCTTCTGCTCTTTCTAATGTGTAATGCTGAAAATCCTGAGCTATTTTTGCAACTATAATTAATCAAGGAAGAATACTTGATTATTCTTTTAATATAATATTCACCCGCATCTTCAGGGAGCAGAAGGGTTAGTGAAACTTCATTTCCCTGGGTGTCTTTGTCCTGTGGTTGATAATTATTTTTAAACTGCCCGTGATGTTATGAGCTGGCTTGTTGTAGAGTTTTTTGCAGTTGTCAAAATGTCAATTCTAATGAAAGTCTCCACAGACATGGTGTACCTAAGCGATATAAGCCTTTAGGCTAAGCAGGCTGCTGATAGCATTTTCAGGTGAGTCAGAAAGGTTTGTGTGTGTCTCTTTTTTTAATATATTTTTGTTTGGTTGGAATGTCTTCATCAAAATTGGTTGTTGAAGGTTGTGGGGGGTTTTTGGGTTTGTTTCTGGGTTGGGTTTTTTTTTCCCCTTTTTAAAGGCCAAGCTGCTGCCTGTCAACTCGCCACAGAACTGCTTGGAATTCAGCATCTTACACGGCAGTCGCATTGGGGAAAAAGGAAGTGCCTGTGTAATAACAATAATTGAAAATTAACAGTAGATTAAATTAATACATAATTAGAAAACACTAATGCTTCCTGCGAACAAAGGCTGATTCCTATAGGAGCCTTATGAATTGAAGAGGCGAAGTATATGACGCTTTCCCTGGGCCCTGTCTATTCCAGCCTGCAGATCATTAAAGCAATTATAATTTCACAGAGGTTTGATCTGGAATTGATTTCTTTGTGATAATTCAATTTAGAGGCTTGCTTCCTCCAGGGTAGAAAATGACAGAAGATGAAGTGTATAAATCCTTAGCATTGTCCGCAGGCACGCATGAAGGCTGGCGCCCAGCCAGCAAGGGTTCGCTCCAAAGAATAGTCTTCCTTTGACTGTGTGGTTGGAGTGTTGGACCTCTTAGTGCTTAATTAGGAAATGATCAATATCAGCTTCGTGCCAGGCTGTGTTGTAATAGGGGCTGGGTGGGAGGTGTATAGGGGATGTATACTAGCTTTGGGTCCCTTGATCCTTGCTAGGGAATGTATCAGAAGAATCTCTGGCCATCTGTTCTACAGCCCGTGGTGAAACCTTGGAAGATACTTCATGAGCGTGTTCTACGACGTGGGCCAAACTTGGTGTTTCCCAGCCTGTCAGCTGCTTTGGGCTCATCCTAATAAGCAAAAGCCAATGTAACCTTGTCTATAGCTGGTAAAAGCAGGACAGTTGGCCCCGACGATGCAAAGTTAGCTTTACCCACGCGCAAGGTGGATCTTCAGCTCCACCAGAACTAGGACCACTGATTCAGCCTGGCTTCCCCTTGCTTATCACTGTGCTTTGCTGGGTCTAGCAGGAGTTGCCTTCTGCTGGCTATCTTCAGTTGGCAGCTGGGGTGGGACAGACATGCCGTGCTGCGCTTCCCTGGGGCAGGGAGTCGGGGTGGCTCCACCGCACACCCTGCATCTTTGATGGAGGCTCAGTGGCCAAAGCCATTTTAGCTGTGCTTAGAGGGACTGCTGGTCTCCTGCTTCCACATGCCTCCTTACAAGACAGCCAAGGTAGAGATGCCTGGTATTTTCAGGCACAGGAGGGAGTCCTGTCCGTGACCAAGTCTGCTCCAGGCCTGGTAGATTGTCCTGAGCAGTTCAATGCCGGAGGAGATGTGCACGATGGAAGAAGAGAAGCCACAGAATCACAGAATGGTTGGGGTTGCAGGGGACCTCTGGAGATCATCTCATCCAACCCCCCTGCTTGAGCAGGTACACCCAGAGCAGGGTGCACAGGCGGGGCAGCCTGTTCCAGTACTCTGTCACCCTCACAGTAAAGAAGTTTTTTCTCATGTTCAGGTGGAAATGCAGGGAATTCCATGCAGGGAATTAAATGTTGTGTGTTACACAGACCGTGCTGGAGTGCCACTTCCACATGTGTATGTGCTGATGGCTGTGCCACCTGCAGCATGCTCCTGCTGTAGTGTCTGCCTGGTGTATGCATCGGGGCGCGTATAGTCTGGTCAGATAAATAGTGCATGTATCTTACCACTTAATCTTTTGCTTGACTCTTACCTCTACCGTCTTTAGATCATCTGCTCTTGCTGTAAAACAAAGGCACGTGTAGGATGCTTCTTCCCGTGCGTGCAAAGTCAGCTGCATCGATGTGGAGGGGGATGCAGCAGAGGAGAGGGGCTGCCTCGAACTGCGATCTCCGTGTGCTGAGGAGTAGCCACGCTGGGATGCTGTCTTGCCGCTTTACTCGGGGCGGAGCGATCGACTTGCTGCTGCCCAGTTGTGATGGGCTTGTAAAGGCTTTTTTTGGTAGCCAGGCCTGGGTGTTGTGATAAAATGAGCAGAGAGGGATATGCGGAAGAAGAAGGGAGGAAAGAAAATAAAGCAGAGGACAGTAAAATACACCAAGTCGCAGTGAATCGAATGCAGCCGGGAAAATTGGAGCCTCATGAAAAATAATGATAAAGTTTGCTAAGCAACTGCTGTGCTACATGCCTCCCCTCCCAATTAGACTGCATTAGTGGCTTGCGGGAAGTAACGCAGCCAGCTGAAACTGGTACAGGCAGAAAGAAATATCCCCTTGTTAATTTGCTTTCTTCTTGGCCCAACACAACATTTAATTTTTATTTCGTAGCTTTGTGCACAAACACCCTCTGTTTTCCTGATCTCTGAGGCTGTGTGTTTGGGAACCCTGGAGGAACAGCTATTGGGGCTGGGGTTTTGTTCCTGTGTATCAAATTGTTTGCTACAGTTGTGACTTCAGTTGCTGTTCCATTTGAGGGCTTTTTTAAAAAAAANTCAGAAGAAGGGAAGGAAATTAAAGAGACTTTTAGCTTTAACTGTATGTGTTAGGCTTGGCGGTGATAATAAGGGAATGTTAGGGGAAGATGAATAAAAAAATCCGTGACTTCAATGAAAGGTAGGTGGGAAGGGTTCATGGTTGGGTTACGTAACGCTTCTTCACAGTAGCAAGCACTTACCCAGCGAGTGCATTTATTTTGATCTACCCTACCTCTGTATTTAGTGAGGGGGAAAAGCAGTCTCAGCCCTGCAAGAGTTGTACCTTCCAGTGTTCTCTCATGACTGCTGTGGGAGCACGGAGAGGCAACATCCCGATTAGGTCCCACGTGGTGGGTGCTGTTGATGTAGGGAGCTGGGGGGGCTGCCCTGCTCTGCAGGAGGTTGCCCCAGTGTGGTCCCTGGGAGGGCATGAGGTCCTTCCAGTCATGCAGCGATGAGGGAAGCCCTAAGAGGGGGCCTCGAGCACCCGAGCCCCGTGATTAGAGGGTATAGCTCTTCCCAGGTGCTGATGAACATGGAGAGGTGAAGCGACACCCCGTGGGGCCCCATCGCATGACACCTCCCTGTTAGGATCTAGGCATGGGGCTTAGCGCTGGTTTTTCGTGAGTCAGAGAAATGCAGAGTATCCCAGTGATGAAGAAACCAAACTGGCTGGAGCTGCAGCAAGGAATTTGGAGGCTGAATGTCCTCTAACATAGAAGTGGACCTTTTTTCTCATCTTTTCTGGATCCCTTTGAAGGAGCCTCTCTTCACCCCTCAGGCTGTAGCTGCAGAGCAGTGCGGTGCCCTGAGCTGCTGCTGGTGAAAGGTCTGATGAGCAGCACCCCACCGCTGTCTGCAGCGGGTTTCTGGAAATGGGAATTTGTCTGTAAGAGATTCTAGTGCTTCAGTGTCTGACACTTTGACAAGAACATCTGATGTACTGAAAGTGGTAGTCACAGAATAAAAGCAAATCTGGAGAATTTGGTGTTTTCTACTTCAGCGTTGGGTTTTGCAGTACCGTTCTGGAATGCGTTGCTGGGAATGTCAATAAAATAACACATCAAAATGGGGGTTATTTTGATGATTTGAAATACTGGTTCAAAAAAAATCAACCCTTTTTTGCTTTCAGATTTCTCATTGGAAAAAACATAGCTGCGCATTTTCTTTCAGGAAAATGGAAATAGTTTTGTTGAGGATTCTTCCATTTTCGTTAAAACCCCAGTTGCCGGGGGTTGCTGCACGCCTGGGTGGTGTGACTTGGTCTTTCTCTCATCTGTGTCGTTCAGCTGCAGTTGTGACTTCTTTGACAGAACCGGCATTATGACCTGCTTTGCTCTGTGTCTGCTGCTCTTTCCCAGGAAGTAGCTTTACTGCTCCTGCAGTTTCCTCCTCATGTACTAAACTTTGTTCGCTTCTGGGATATGTTTAATCTTTTAAGAGCTTCCTCCTTTTAAAGAGAAGAGGTTAACGTGAAACAGCTAACATCTGTTATCGTACATGGCCAAACATTTTGACTGTTCCTGGTGACTGATATTAGAGCTGTTGGGATCCAAACGAGTGGGGTGAGGTCTACTGCTCCTTGCTGTAGGTGCTCTCACCCTTTCCGAGCAGTTATTCCTCTATAATGAAAAACTATTTCAGCTTTATTGGAGTTTTTGTACACTTTTTGCAGTAGCTTTCCCTGTTTCTCCTTCCTTCTACTCTTTTAGTGAAAATGGACGGAGCAGGACCATTTCTTTCTGCAGGTGAAATGTGTCCAGAAAAGGAATTTTGGTCAAATCCAGGTACGTTGCTGGCTTTACTATGCTGTGGTATCAAGGCAATGGTAGCTCTGTGGCTGCCCCTGCTTCGGTCAGGGTCTCAGCGTGCAAAGGGCATTATTAAACTTGGGCTGTGCCCTGAACAAGTTACGCTTGGAGTAGGCTGGATAGAAAGTAGTGATGAGTGTCCATACGTGTTTTTCATCAACGAGCAGTGGAGACCCAGAGGTTGTTCCTGGCTGGAGGATCTCCTGAGTTCCGGGCTGTAAACACAAGGCTGGTCTTTCCTCCTCAGCTGTTTGCAGCTGTGCACATTGTCACCCACATAAAGGATGAAAATGCATCCCAAAGGGTCAGGGAGGCACACCTGGAAAAGCTGCTCTGAGGCAGATCGTTTTTTTACCCAGTGCCAAGATGAACTTGTATGATACCGAGCTCCAATATATTAGAAAAATGTTGCTTAAAGCATCTGGGTCAAATGGAGCTAATTGGATCTAACCTCACTAATTCAATACCCCACTTAATTCGCTGTGCTCCGAGAAACCTGCGGGAGGGCTGTGCTATTCCCTGGTGTAGGGCACAGCCCAGCATTTGGTTGTGGAAAAGCAGCCAGATGTTTGGCATGGACTTTGGGACCAAAATGAGCGATGGCCTTATACATACAGCTGCCTGGGGCTGTGAAGTAACTGCATCAAACATGCTGTTTCATGAAAGGCAAAATGGTGGCGGCTATCTTTTATATAAAATTTAGGAAGGCTGTTTGCTCAGAGACTTGGATCTCGGTGCTCCCATCAGATCTTAACTCATACTGGACCCTCCCCAGTTTGGGAATGGGATATGCACGGTACTGCCCCAAATACTGCCTTGAGCTATTCCAGATTTTTCAGCATAGGAAGTTGCTGCAAAAAGAAACTGTCATTGTGCAGAGGAACAGTTCTGACTCTGCAGAGGGGTCCACGTTTGGGAGGACCCATGCTCGTAAGTGGAAGTCCCCAGCCTGCTCTTGGAAATTCAGGTGCTTGGGTGCAGTCCCTTGCTTTGAGGCACCACAGTTTGCCTTGAATACTGCAGCTGAATCTTAGCCAAGCCTTGTGCACACAGACTTTCTAGTACCAAACTGAAAAGCCAAGCCTAACAGCAGGAGGGAAGGCAGAAGGATAAGCCATGTGTAATGCCAGCAATGAAGATAGGTGCTGAGCCCTATATATAGGTATTTATCATATAAAGACAGGTGGCTCGCTCTCTCCTCTAACGTATTAGGCAGTATGTTTCATATGATCTAGCTTTAGTACCGATAAAGTTTGTTTTAAATTGGATTCTGGGAAAATGGGCAGAAAGGCAAACATAGCAAGAACCTGCCCTTTGCTGAACAGTGATGTCCTGTCGTGGCTGGGAGCAGGCATGTCAGCAACTGGAGCTCACAGTGCCAACAGGCCTGTGGTCCTGCCTTCCTCTCGAAAGCACAGGGGCACTGGAGGAAAGACTTCTCCCCCATACACAGAAGTAGGAATCCCAAGTTGATACTCCTGCCTCAACAAGACCTTTATGTTTTTTGAACAACATGGATCTGCTTAGCTGCATGAATCAGAAATACTCTTCCAATCTGTTTTCCTCTTCCCTTAAGCCAATGGGAATGGGAAATCAATTTAGGACAAATTGGGCTAAATCAAACTAGGGATGATGCTCTTTGAAGTCAGGGAAGTGCTCATTTAAAGCAGGTGGCTGAGGACTCTGGTAAAATTGCCAGGACCAGCGTGTGCTGGGGGCCAGGTCTGGGCAATGGGTGGTTTGGGGGTGCTACTTTGCAAGAGGATGCTCAGGAACAGCATGCTGCCTGTTCTGCCAGTGCCTGCCTGCTCCCTTCCCTAGAGTACACCCGCTGCCTCCCTGGCCTGCGGGCAGGGCAGCAGAGAGGCGTTAATCCTTTTGTAGGCATCCCTAACGGTGTCTAGGTGGGATCAGCTGTGTTTTTCTAGGTACAGCCACACTCCAAGCCAGACACAAGCTAGTACAGTTTGCAGGGCACTGAGCCTCTGCTAATGAGCCCTTGGGACAGACAGTGTGTTAGTGCGAGGCCAGCACGTCCCTCCACGTCCCCTGCCTCTGCCCTGGCATCGGTCTGGGCAAGTGGAAATCCTTGGTGTATCTCACCAGGCAGCTGCAGCCCCACTGGGGTTTTGTAATGGGGAAGCTGCCGTGGGTGAGCGGGGAGATAGGGATGCTCAAGGAGCTGGATTCTTCTGCTGGTGACTTCCCCGTGCTGTGGCCCAAAGGACTGGGCCTCCTGGTTCCCACATCTCCAGAGCAAACAAAAGGAGCATTGCTCCAAGCTGGGAAGACAAGGATTTGTCTTCTGATGTAAATGACTGCCCCTGATACTGCTCTTTTGCCCCAGTGGTTAGTCTGTCTGCTTTGTTTGCGGTAGAGGAGTCTTTCAGACCACTTCCAAGCATACGAGATCATTCGGTGCAGGCAACTGCCACCGGCACCAGCGGTTTGGGATGGGGAAGCTCAGCCAGATGCATTGTCTTCCTCATCCTCTAAATGCTGGGTTTCCACATCGGAGCAGATATGTTGCGCTGTAGGATTTGAGGTGGGTGAGCTACATCTGCAAAAAGCACACCCACCGAGTCCTAGCCAGGAAGACCTTGAAGTCTTAAGGCAAAGAATAACTGTATTCAGGAGGGGACCCTTGGCCTGACTCTGCGCACCCCCATGCTGTGCAGAGCAGTAGTTTTGCTCTGACATGCCTTGTTCCTGCTTGCTGGATTAGGCTGTGCCGTGTATGAGTGCGCTGGCTGATCCTTCATCTCAAAGCTCTCGCTGTGACCTCTCGCCAGCGTGGCTGTTGCGAAGCGATGGTGGCATGTGAGGTGCTGGGCCCTTGTATCCCCTCCCCTGGCATCTCGGCACAGAGCTGCTCACGAAGCCGGTGGGCTGGGGACTCGTGGAGCGGGTCAGTGTGTGCTGAGCCCTTTTTTGGAGGATGCCACAAATCCCACTGGTGTCTGGGGGAGGTGGAGGCACTTACTGCTTCTGTTTGAAGATGAGCACAATCCTCAGAAGTACATATCAGCATGTTTTCTCTCTTGGGACAGGACTGCCCAGGAAAATGGATGTGACTGTAGTCCATGAAAGGCACAGCTTTGTTACCATAGGCGGCAGGGGTAATCCCGGAGTGGATTGCAGCTGGCAGTAACCACTACCATAGCCAGCCGTGGGTGCAGCCCATACTTTCTCCTGTAAGCTAATTACCACAATGTTACACTTCCCCATCCTGCTGTGACACTTCCATTTAGCCATGTAGACACATGCTTAGCATCCTTTTCATTTCCTGAAGACAAAACGGTGATGGACAGTCAGTCCTCAGGAGGAGACGGGCAGGAGGGAATCGTGTCAGGACCCCCATGGAGCAGGTCTTCCGTGTCTGCTGGATGCGGAAGGAGAACCCAGCAGGTGGTGACACGTTCCTGTGAATCTGTAGCACCTCCACCTTCATGCAAGGACACAGCAAGACTGCCATTGCAGAGGTGACAGTGGGGGTGCCTCTCCCTTCCCACTCTAAGGTGATATTTCCAGGATCTAAGCTCTTGTCCATGCATGGGGTTGCATAGCCTGGTGTGAAGTACCGCAGTGAATGGTGATAGCTTGCTCTTGCTATGTGCTGAGGAGGAGTCTGTAAAGCAGGATTGCCCAAAGCAGGGGGTTTGGTGGAAACTGGGGTGTTGGCAGAGCAAGGAGGAAAGTGCTGGGGCTGTTCTGTCAGCTGGGTTGATGTTAGGAGCTGCTTTGGCAAAGGAAAGAGCTCAGGACCTGAGTTAGATCTTTCAAAGTGGTGGTGATACTTCATACAGGAGCGAAGCTCATGTTGGGGTGCTGCCTAAGCAGGACCCTCTCCAAAACGTTTGGGTGCGTGCCTCAGGCTGTCCCCTCTGTGCACCCAGCTGCCTCCATCTGTCTTGGCAAGGAGAAACCGTGTGTGTGTGTCAGTAAAGTGAGCCAGGAGAGTCCAGCTGAGAGCTGCTGAGCAAGCAGGGGACAGCTTTAGTTGCCTCACGGCTTTGCTGACCCCAGCTGAACTGTCCGGTCCCCTCGCACACCACTGCTTCACAGGGGAGAGCGGTTCGCCTGCGGGACCATCCAAGTACAGAGCTGGATTTGGAGCCACCGAGTTGCTTTTGCTGCCGCTGTGCGATGGAGGATTCGCACCGGGTCCCTGAATGTTAACTATCTGCACAATCTGCCACGTAGTTAACAGGCTCTGTAAGCAACTCATGTTTTGGATTTTGTGAAAGTTTTGAGTTGCTTCATAGGCAGTGCACCATGCGGAAAACCGGGGGAGGAGCTACAGTGATTCCTACAGCAGGGCTTGTATTACAGATAACACACATGGTATGCCGAAAGAGGGACTGATGTTTCCTTCAGAGGTCTGTCATTCCCCGTTTGCTTTCAGCAGAAGGACATTCAGGTGGCAGGAGATGTTTTATTGCCCCTCACATTTATCTCCAAACAGTTAAAATTCCTTGCTTGTTTGCCTGTTGTTCTGCAGCCTAAGGACTGCCATCGTTCAGGCATCTCAGGGCCCAGGGGAAAGTCCTGCCATCCCAATACAGTTCTCTTAACCTCAAATAATCATAGAACCATTAAGGTTGGAAAAGACCTCTAAGATCATCAAGTCCAACCATCAACTAACACCACCATGCCTCCTAAACTAGCCCCTGGAGTGCCACGTCTACACCTTTTTTGAACGCCTCCAGGGTTGACGACTCCACCACCTCTCTGGGCAGCCTGTTCCAATCCTTAACCACTCTTTCGGTAAAGAAATTCTTCCTGATGTCCACTCTAAACCCCCCCTGACGCAACTTGAGGCCATTCCCTCTCGTCCTATCACTAGTTTCTTGGGAGAAGAGTCCAGCACCCGCTTCCCTACAACCTCCTTTCGGGTAGTTGTAGAGAGTGATAAGGTCTCCCCTCAGCCTCCTCTTCTCCAGGCTAAACAACTGCAGTTCCCTCAGCCGCTCCTCATAAGACTTGTTTTCTAGACCCTTCACCAGCCTCGTTGCCCTTCTCTGGACACGCTCCAGCACCTCAGTGTCCTTCTTGTACTGAGGGGCCCAAAACTGAACACAGTACTCGAGGTGCGGCCTCACCAGTGCCGAGTACAGGGGCACGATCACTTCCCTACTCCTGCTGGTCACACTATTCCTGATACAAGCCAGGATGCCGTTGGCCTTCTTGGCCACCTGGGCACACTGCTGGCTCATGTTCAGCCAGCTGTTGACCAGCACCCCCAGGTCCTTTTCTGCCGGGCAGCTCTCCAGCCACTCTTCCCCAAGCCTGTACCGTTGCATGGGGTTGTTGTGACCAAAGTGCAGGACCCGGCACTTGGCCTTGTTGAACCTCATACAGTTGGCCTTGGCCCATTGATCCAGCCTATCCAGATCCCTCTGCAGAGCCTTCCTTCCCTCGAGCAGATCGACACCCCCACCCAGCTTGGTGTCATCTGCAAACTTGCTGAGGGTGCACTCAATCCCCTCATCCAGATCATTGATAAAGATGTTAAACAAAACCGGCCCCAGCACTGAGCCCTGGGGAACACCGCTCGTGACCGGCCGCCAACTGGATTTCACTCTATTCACCACCACTCTCTGGGCTCGGCCATCCAGCCAGCTTTTTACCCAGCAAAGAGTACACCTGTCTAAGCCATGAGCCACCAGCTTCTCCAGGTGAATGCTGTGGGAAATAATGGACCAGTTTAGGTAGGAAGGGACCTTTGGAGGTCCCTAGTGCAGTCTCTGATTTGTCGCAGAAGCTGAAGGAGATGTGTCTGGACTGGGGGGAGATCTGGGAATGGTGTTGTACGTCGGTCTTCCTAGCTTGGATGGACCAGCGTGTCACAGCATACTAGTAGAGGGCTGCCTTGTGCTTGACCCATGGGGTTCCTCCTCGTCAGGCTTCTCTCTCTCTGTCCCAGTGGTCCTTTTCTAAGGATCTCTCCCCAAACCTTCCTCTGAGCTCTTCTCCCCTTTTCACTCTTTAGGGTATAGTAACCCCCCCCAAACATCCCTACAGGCAGGCAGCGCGTGTCCAAAGCTCTGAGGCTCTTCATCCACCACGCTGTACGTAACTTCGGAAGGCAACACTCCGTTTGCTCATCCTGCTTGGATGATGTTCAGCAGCTCCATCATCCTGGAGCTGTTGCCAGCACACCCTGTTTGTGCTGCGGGATGGAGGGAGGCTGGCGCGGGCTGTCTTTGGCTAAGTGCAGGGATGAGGCTTTCACGTGAGCTAGATCCTGTGATTAGAAAAAGACACAGACAAATTTGAGAGAGATGAAGCTCTTTTGCATCACCTTAGAATAGTGAGCGTTCCCTCAGCAGCCACGGGAGTCACCGGTGACAGTGTGTTTCCAGTGCAGTTAGCAACAATAAGGGAAAAAAAAAATCAAAAAACGAAATGAGAAATTCCCGAGTGCACTGAAACAGCAAATAAAAGATTACCTCACCAGGCAATGATTTTTGATAGGGATACAGACAGGGAGAGACCTATTCTGGTAGCCTTGTGGCATTGTCATTATATGCCACGTGGGATGTGCTGTTGGGAGCATGCATTTCTCCCAGAGTGTATAAAAAGCTGTCCTCTTCGAATCGCCACCCACTTATCGCCTTTAGGTCAATCAATACTTACTCATCATTGTAAGATTGTTTCACACAATCAGTCAAGAAGAGATCCTGAATGAGGAGATCTTTTTCATAAAGTAACTTTTTTCATCAAATTTGAAATGTTTGGAAAAATACAGATGTGCCAGGAAAAATGTTGAACAGAAAAAATGTTCCACTCAAAGGTCTGTTTTGAAAATTCAACTTCTTTGTTTCAGATTTCAGCTTGTGATAAAGTCTTTTTTCTTTTAATGTTTGTTTCTATTATTAGGACATCGTGGTGAATCCAAGCAATTTGTGAAAGTGACCCTTTATTTCCGTCCTCGTTGGATAAAACCCATGCTTTATACCAGAGGAGAAGCAGAAGATAAGCTGAACATCAGAGATGTAGGGTTTTGAAAGTTTGAGTGTTTGAATATTCAGTATTCAGTCCTAGGTGTAATAGATGTGTAAGTTCAAGGTCTGTCTCAGATGTGCAGATCAGATTTCTGCTGGGACCCATTACTCAGCAGTGATTTGGGTTTTTTCCAAACTAATTTCTGTTTTCCTCCTTTCAAAGCCAGTCGCCTCGCTCATGTTTTGTAGAGACTGTTTTGATGAGTAGTTGTGGACTACAACTGAAATATTTCTGCTTTTAAGTAAAGTGAAAATGAACTTCTGTCGTAAGTCAGTTTACACCTGTACGTTACAAATAACCTATACGTTATTTCTGTGCTGGGTGCCCTATCATCTGGGGTTCAGCGCAGTGATGCAGGTGCTGTCCTCATCGGAGGATACACACTCCCACTCACATCGACAACTCAAGCTGCTGCTACTCATCCTAGTAGCTCTGAAGGTCAGCGGTCCTGTCCTGCCCACCCGAGGAGATGCGGTCCTCTCCCAGCAGCTGGTACCTGGGAGGAGCTGGCTGTCCCAGGGTCTGCTAGGGCACCCGACGGGGGTGCAGAAACCGGAGTTTCTCATTGCCTTGGAGATTGCATTGGAGATTTGCATTGTGAAACATCCTGAACAAGGTGTAGGTGTTATTATTTGGAAGAAGACGGACTTGGAACAGCCCATCTCATTGACGGCTGCCTGAGATCTTTGGTGCTGCCCTAAAGCTCAACGAGCACGAGTTTTCAGGAGGGAGACATGAGACGCTGTGAGCAGCTACCCTGCGTACTCAGAAGCTGTAGCTCCTGGTGGATGCTGCTTCCTCCGCTGCGCCAGCCACCGCTCCAGATGTGAGTTTTCTCCCAAGCTTGTTCATCAAGTGGTTTTGATGAAGAGCCCTCAGAGTTGTTCAGCTTCAAAGAATGTTTGAAATTCAAGCTGTGCTGCTTGTTTGTGATTGGCCTGAGAAGTTAGAGGGCTTCTGAGAGTCACTTGGGGCTGTGATTGCAATGAGCAAATGAGCACTTCTAGCCTGAAAGCCTGCAGGTGGGGAGGAAAAGTTTTATTCCCACAAACAGGACTGGGAGAAGTTTAAGTAGCAGCGACCACATACCTAAGGGAAAGCTGTGGAGGAGGAAGAAAACAAGACTTTGCTTCATAATTTGACTCTCACCTGGTTGTGCAAATAAACATTTTGTTTAAATTAGCTCCAGACATGACTGCAAACATGTATTAGGGGTCCTTCAAATGTTTGTTAAGGACTTTCTTCAAAGTGCTCCTTAATCAAATGCTCTTATCGTTGTATCGTGAGGTGTGTCTATAACTGGTTCCCCCTTTTCCCACCCGCCAGCACTGCTGCTTGAGGAGCAGTTTAATGGAAAAACTGTTAAGGAGAGGGCTATGATTTTGGGAGCTTTGTCATCTGCACTGGTTAGAGCTGCCTTTTTCTATCTCTTCCACCTTTTTTCAAATCCTGCTGTAACCTCGCACAGCTGGAGCCGAGCCAGCATGTAGATGTTATCTTTTCAGAAGTTCTGGGCCATTTGGCCATCCATGGCCCAACCAAGAGGTGTGGGCCATCCCCTCCGGCTGGCCACCTCATCACCGCAGCAAAATAACCCCAAATCACAGTCTTGCCGTGCTGGCTGTGCTGCGCTGTCCCTGCTGAAGTGGGAGAAGTTACCTGAGGTGCAAATATTGCTCAGAGTAGTAAGGCAGCCATGTGCAAATCTGATAGTAAAGCTGGCTGTTCTCTTGCCAGTAGCTAACTCCGTGGCTGAGGGCCATTTCTTGTCTCTGCTTCATTTCCCTAGCTGTAAAAATAGTCTAATGGGAAGACCTCAGGCTGAGGTCTCACAGGAGAGCATTTTTCTGTTGCTTTCCCGAATGCTTCGTGCTTTTGGTGTTTTCCTCTAGGGTGCAGAGAGCACTCAGCCCGTTACAGGTGCCTGGTGCAGTGATGTGCCAGCAGCTATCGCAGAAGAAAGGGCTCAGGGAGCTTTTCTAAGCTGTGATGCTGTGAGGTGAGTCCAGACTCTGCTCCTGGCTGTGCCACAAGATGCTTTCCTGCCTTGGGGTGAATTAAAACGACTGGGTTTCAGTGTCCCCACCTGGCTGGAGTGCTAAAAGCATCTGTGGTACAGGGCATGGGGAAATGTCTAGGAGGACCGTGTGCTGGCTCTGAAAGATGGACTTGTGATGTGGCACTCGACTGCCCATGTGAATGGGAGAGGTGGTACCCAAGTGCCTGATAGAGGTGCCAGGTTTGCATGGGCAGGGCTGCCACCAGTGGTGTGCCACTGGTCTGTCCCAGTTACTGCCCCTGATTATGGACAACGTGCGTGCTCAGAACTGGGGTACTCCCTCACCTGCCTGGGAAGGAGCAGTTGACACTCAGGTGGGCAGAAGACCCGTGGCTGTTTTAGTAGGAGGGGATGAGCACCTGGCTTGGAGATGTCACTTGTTTCAGGGGTCAGGGGGTCGTGAGACTGAAGGCAGCCAGAGTCTCAATGAACACTTTGAGTCCTCAGTAAACACGGGGTCAGGTCCTTTCCAAACATATGTGGAGATGTATGGGGCTGGTGTTGCCTACTACAGCGCTGTTACACGATGCACATTAAAATGAAGGAAAAAAATGTTGAATTTTTGCTTTCCTGTGTCTTCCAGCTGATGCTTTCCCTGCTGCTCCATGCTTTGCTCCCTTAGCTGGTGCGCTGCACCAGTGCTGACCCGGTTAAGCCTGTTTGAGAGTCAGTGGGGCACTTTTAGCGGGTGGGTGAGGGTGCGAAGGATATGTCTGCCAGAGGGTCCCCGCGTTTGCTCACCGACAGGTTGACGGGACGAGCAAAGCAGCAGGTGATTCCACCTTGGACTTCCCTCCGTGTTTTTGGCCAAGTACAGCGGATGTTTGCAGGGAAACACCATTTCTTTGGTGGCAGGAGATAGAGGCTCTTGGTGGTCATTCAGAGGGAGACTTGTAGCATCATCTGGCTTTTCTCCTGCAGGGGCACTCCGTCCACATCTCTGTATGAGAAGACGTGGAGGCAAAATATATTTGAGTTACGCAGCATTGCTGTCGGTACAAGGCTAGGTGAAGTCTTCTTCAAACTTAAAAATATCCCTTCTAGAAAGAGTGGATTTAGGGAAGAGCTCTATATTCAGGTATGCCCAAAGAAGAATGATCAGATAAACTTTTTATATTATAATGGCTTTATGTTAACAGTTTCTTTGGGGGATTAATGAACTCATCTCCTACAAAGCCTGTGGTACCTAGGGATCCACGAGAGGAGGAGGAGGATATTGCTCTAAGGAAGTGGCTGTTTCTGGAAGGGCAGTGCTGAGATGAAGGGTAACAAGATGTTTCTGACAGGAGGCCATGAGGGAACTCTCTCTCTAGTGTGCACACATACACACAGGCTCCAAGATATATTTATATATATAAATGAATACAGCTGTTCACTCTGTAACTGGACCCTAAGCAAATACTGTATTTGTTGGAAAAAAAGTCCTCTTTCTTCCATCTTGGTGATTGGATTTGATGGAAGGACGAAAGTACTTACGTGCAAATGACCTTGGAGACATTTTTTTTCTTCTCTGATTACTAATGCCGTAGGACAGTAAAAAACAAACCAAAAAAAAACCCCCACCCCAAACCCTATATTTTTTCCATCTATTTGAAACCTCTGGCTGGCAGGGCTAACTTACTTGTATATCAGTAGCAATGCCAGTGGCTGCTTGTTTTAAGCTTGATCCGTTCCAGGACACCTGAACATTGCTCTCCTTAGGTCAAACCTAAAGAAGGAAATGAAACCATTTCTTCTTATATGGCAGCCTCGTGCATGTTGCATCCCATGGTCGGGACAGGTGTGCTGACACTTAAACTCCAAAAGCTTTTTCTTCCAGCTGCATGTTCATCATGACAGTCAGGAGGAGCTAGAAATTATCTCTGAAGACTAAAGCAACTAACCAAAGCAAGCATGGCTGGATCAGCCCCTTGCACTGGTGGATACTGGACTCTGGCTTGAAGGACTGCAAGGGAGCACCCAACTTGGGGAGTCTGTTTTTTTGGTCTCATAACTACTCATGAATAACCCCAAACATAAACAACTGGGTTTTTTTCTTACAAGCAGCTTTGTCTTGGGAGGAGAGATGGGGAGCCAGCACAGCCCCTCTGTGCTGGTAGCTGAGGGCTTTATGCTCAGGTCTGTTCACAGCCGGTTTGTGGCCATTTCTCCGTGTGGCAGTCTCATCTTTAGCTCAAATGATTTTCTGTCCGGCCTGATGCTTGCCCCTGTGGAAGGCAGCTGCATCGCCTCTCAGCTTTCATTTGCTGGGATAAACAAGCCAAAAACACGCAACCAACTTGCTTGATACTTCCCATTGATGCTTCCCAGCTGGTGCAGCAATGGAGCTGGATCCGAGTCGCGTGGGTCTGCACCCCTGTCTGCCTGGCTGGTCTTTTGCAAAAGCCTTCCGATCCATTAAGCTTTCTCCAACTGACTTTCTCTGCATTTGGTGTATGAGTGTCCCATTCATGTGTCCAAGCCCCACTGATGACTTGGGGACATTCCCTCCTGCTGGCCCCGTCCGTGGCAGCGAGCCCGCCCGGGTGGTTGGGGCTGGTGCCTCCCCTGCAGCACCAAGCTCCTGGTTACCCTGGTTGGGCAGGTAAATATCTTAGCAGGAGAAGAAAATACCAGCAGGAACTGGTCATGATATTTTCTACTTGCTCTTGCCTCTGACTTTTACCTCTTAGCCACGCAAATTCTGCCAGAAGTTAAGAATTATACACACTTTGTGAAGGTCTCAAAATCGAAGATGTCGTTTGTTTCAGATTATCAGTCAGCTCCGGGAGCTACAGAGAAATCTGTTGCCGTCTCATATAACCCCGTCCAAGCAATATTTTTTCCACTGTGTAAAATAACTCAGTGAATTTCTAATTACACAAATCTAATTAAAGCCTGAATGTAACGACTATGCCTAATCATAATGATACACCCATTTCATTAAAAAAAAATTGCTTGTGTACAACAAACCACCCAATTTAGTACAGAATTAATAACCGCCTCTCCGGCTGGAGCTGTGCAAGCACCGCTCGTGCGGGCATCCCCGGGAGGTCCATGCGGCCAAGCTGAGTCTCGTGCGGCTGCATTTGAAACTCCAGCTCTTTTGTAAGTAGGTTCTCAAGAGGTGTCTGTGTAAGATGAGGGTGAGAAAGGACCCTCCCAACTGGCCAAAGCTTTGAGGGACTATGGCCTGTGCAGCATGACCAAGCATCCAGGTGGCCACTGAACTGGGATTTAGTGGATTTTGTGTCTGAAGCTTAGCAGTGATAGAGCAGTAGAGGCGCCTTTGCTTCATTTTCATGTCAGCTCTACCTGATGATCAGGTCTGCTCTCAGACACCAAAGTAGCACAGAAAATTATTTATTCCCCATCAGAGATCTTTTCTTCTGTGGTTTTCAGGGCGCCTCACCAAAGCCTGGAATGGACAGCACTCATCTGATGAAAGCGCGTTTTGTAAAACTTCTCAGATCTACTTTTCCCGCAAGGTGCCTCTGCCGTCAGCAGCGAGATAAAAGCGCATAACCGCTGCAGCGGGCAGAAAACTAGCACCAGCCGTGCTGTCCAGGTGCCAGGCAGCTTGTCAGGCCTCTGCTAACTGATGGACTGGTCTATTGATTCTTCCTTTCAGCTCTAATGCAGTGCCTGCTTGTACAAGAGCTCCAGCAGCATTCCTATCAGGAGGAGATGGTTTCTTACAGCAAGACACGAACCTTAATCTGTGCAATCGAGCGCAGGTTGCAGAGGGAACGGCTGCACTTATAGGTCTGGAGTTTTCTGTTAATATTTTTGCAGTAGTTTGCTTCTGAAATCACTCTTGCAAAAGCAACTGTGGCTTTATCCTTTCTTTACCTTGGTGAATGCAGCAGGAAGTTTGTCCGGCAGCATGGAGACTCTGCCCAAATTTCTGGCAGTCCTGAAAGAATTCAGATACCAGAGAGGAAGCCAAATATGGGACAGAGGGAATAATATCAGGGCAGTGAGGTTAAATAGATAGATAATTGATTTTTTTCAGTGCTGGTCTCGGGTGTAAATCCATTGAGGTTAATGAAGTAAGGCAAATTGAATTGAACAGCCCTGTATGGAAAGCTTAGCCTGGCATATAGCCAGTTTCAGAGGCTCCTCTTGGTGCTTCCACGGTGGTTTTAATGGCTGCATCTTGGTGTCAGCATTTTGCTTGTTTACGCCGGCTGAGAGGAGCCAAACTCTGACAGCTGCAACCATTTTAACTTGCAACCAAGCAAGCAAACCTCCCGTCTTGTTTCTTTACTTAAATAGTTGGATATATGTGTTCATTGGGGTTTCTGATCTACCTGCAGTTATTTTGTGGAGCTTGCTTAGGTGGTGTTGCAAAGCTCCACGGGCTGGAGGCTGCACAGTCCTGAGCCTGGTGCATCTCAGCCCTGCATTTCTGCAATTCCTTAGGAGGCCTTCCATGGCGTTGCTGTAAGCAGTATCTTTTGGATGAGGCGTCAAATACTTGTCACAGAAGCACTCGTGGCACTTTGGCAAGCGTTAGCTCTGGAATCCAAATTAAATTCTGATACAGATCATTGTATCCTACCAGCCCTCCCCTGACTTGAACTGGTGGAGGGTGTTTGACTTCCCAGCCAGAGCAGGTGGGATGTGGACTTGTGCCGATGGCAGCTGCACAGCTCAGGTGGGACAGGAGGAGGAGGGAGGCCAGGCAGCCTCTGGATTAATGAGCCCATCAGAATTTGGGTGGGAGGTGATACATAGGTGGGTACGAGGTGGGTTTGCTAGAAATGGAGGATCCAGCCATAACTTTGGGGGCAGAGGGGACACTCTCCCTGCCAGAAGGGCTGAAGCCCAAGCTCACAGGTGCTGGGATCGTGTCGTGCCATGCCTCTTGCTCCAGGCAGGGAGGGAGCCCAGCCCTGGGAGCTGGCACGCTGGCACCGACGCGAGCTGTGACCTCTCGGGCCAGAGCTCTCTTGGACCCCCGCTCTTGCACACCTTGCATCCCAGCTGAGCGTTGCCCCAGCAGGACCTGCCTGCCCGTGTGCTGTAACCCCCACAGCATTCTGCAGAGGACACTTCTCTGCGGAGGTGCAAAGCGCTGGCTGTGCCTGGGTTCCCGACAGAGGTGGCCCAAGAGAAAGGGTTGACCTGACGTCTTCTCAGGCCGTAGAGGTGCTTCATTGGTTTCTCTCCTGCTGGCCTCAAAGCTTGTGGGAAGGACATGTGCCTCATTATAGAAATGGGTCTGAGGGTTCAGTCGCCAGCAGAAGGTCACTTGTCCTTTGCATCAGTTATGCCTGAGCGTTGTTAAATCATAAGCGTCTGTCATGGGCAATAGATCATACCCTGTCGATCCCCCGGCTGTTGATGCATTGCTCTGTACAGCTAATTCAGCAGGACCTTTTGCTGCTCGTGGCCAGACTTCTGAGAGCTTCTTGGGTCGACTTAGCTCAGGGTTTGCTTTTGTAAATGGTGCTGACAGTGAGCAGGATGCCTTGTCTTCCCGGCTGCCCCCCAGCCGCTGCTTCCCGACACCTGCTGGGCCCTGGCACAGAACTGTTTAACCTTGGTAAATGAAACTTTGCAGGTATTACTGGAGAAAAGGACTCTGCCAAGAAGCTGTCCCCTGGACCTCATCCGTACTTCTGTTCTCAGGCTTTCCTTGTGATTGTCCAGACTCCTCTGAAAGCAAGACAGGAGCAAACTCGAGCTGAGAACACCCTAATCTTATCATGGCCTTTTGCAACCCTTTTTCTCAGGCTTGGAGATCTTTGGGAAGAACAGAAGAAGAAAGCTTTACAGACCACAGCTTCCAGCCCAGTTTAACTTCAGGAAGGTCAGCCCTCTGACCCTTGATTTGCACTGGGGTGCACTGGTATACTGGTATACGCTGTTACACATGCAGCAGCTGCTGCAGAGAAATCGGTCAGTGAGAGATGCTGTCCCAAATGCAGCAAAATATTTCTTCAGGCATATTTGTGTCTTCCTGCCCTTTTGTAGTGAAGGATTTTTGGTGAAGACAAAATTGTCGTGGCAGGGAAGGCACCTGCATGGGGCAAGGCTACTATCCAAATGGCCTCCCTGTTCCTCCCTGGCCCAGGTCTTGGGGGACACTTCATTGCTGTGTGGCTGACGCTTGCGTCTTATCAGCTGTAGGCCATCTGCAGGCTGGTTGAGCTACCTGGGATGTGGCTAATTCAGAGCAGGCTCAAGGACCATCCCTGCCCCTTAGGACTGCCGTCTGCCAGCCATGCCACCTTGAAGTTGTATCCTGCTGCTTTTGGCAGTGGACCTTTTCCCCGGGGCTCTGGCCCTTTGGGCTGATGAAGAACCAAAACCCATCTGCAGCAGCTGCCCAGGACTGGCGCAGGGCAGGACCCCCGAGGAAGGCGCGGTGGGAGCACTTTGGGCGGCGCAGAGCAGCCCAGTCCTGCACCAGGCATAGGACATCTCCCACCCAATTCAAGCTGCTGACAGAGCCTCTGGGCGAGATTTTCATCTTGGATCCCACAAACTCTGGACAGGTTTGAGCACAGACCCTGATGAGGCTTGGATCCTGAGCTCCCTGTTGTGGTGGCAAGGGGGAGCGCCTTTACCAGAGCAGTGATTTCCATCCCTTGCCATTTCTCTCTGTTCCTGCACGTTACCCTGCTTCATGCAGTGGCTGAAAATAATTGAAAGAAAGGCGTGAGCCTGCAACAAGGGAAGGGGAGAGGGAACCCCTGTGTCTGCATGAGAAATTGGACCCCTACAGCTGGCAGGAGCCTGTCCATCACGCAGGCAGCATGTGTGCGGAGGTTTCAGTCTCTCTTGCTGGATAGTCACTGGCTACATAAATAAACAGGCTCTGTTTTTGTCTTCAGTCACCCTACCAAGGCCTCTTGCTAGCCTTGACTTTTTGGCTTGTTTCTCTATTTTTAGCTGCAGGACACCCTGTTCTCAAACCCGAAGAGGACCTGGGTTTTCTCATACCTTTCTAAACGCGTGAAGCTAGCTCTCGCCCTTCTCTGTGTCCCGATCCAGAGAAGGGGAGGGCGGCAATGCAGTTTCTTCCCCCTCACACCGGTGTAGCTAAGCTGAGGACCTGAGCCACGAATATCTGTTTGCCCAGGAGTTTATTGATGGTTGTGCTGAATAAGGGTCTTTGAGGAAGGATGGGGAAGGATGTCTTCTCTGTGAGATGCGGCTACGTAAGTGTAGAGGAGCCCTTGTGTGCAGACCTGCAAACAGGGCTCCATGGTTACAAGGCAGGACCCTGCAGATGCTGAGGGTCAGGCATAGACTGAAACTGTTTGGTGCCGGGGCTTCTGCCCTGCACCCCGTCTCCATCAGCACAGCTGGTTTCTGGGCATCCGTAGGTCTGCACGGAGCAGGAACTGCAGTGTGTGTGCTCGTCCAGGGCTGCATGTGCAGGCACCGGTTGCATGAGAATTCCGATACCCTCGGGCTGGTGCAGGTTCAGCGCGGCATGAGCCACACTTTGCTCCCTTGAGTCTATAACTGAGGGGGCCCAGCATGTTTTTCCCTTCTATTCTTTATCTCGTTGATATGTAAAGAAGTGGAGGAAAAAACCCCACACTTTATTACATTCAGCAAAATGCAGTATTTCTTTGTATTTTACTGAGAGAAGGACGAGTTTGGGAGTTTATTCTCTTTTATTTAAAAGGATAAAATGATTTAGCACAATGCAAAATTAAATGTCACTTTGAATAAGTGATCAAATGTTCTTCCATTTGGCAAGTGCTGAAATGAGCACGTCTTTTATTGCGTGGTAGTTTCGGTCATGCTGAATCCACCTTTGCATCCTTTTTCACTCATGCAGGAGAATCCACCTTTTCAGCAAGCTGAGCCGTTGCATTTACCTAGGCCTGCTTTTGGCGTCCCCTGCCCCATGTGAGCATCTCTACTCTGGTCCTCGTCACCAGCTTCATAGGGCTGCAGGCTCAGCTCCTTGCCATCCTCTTTGCTCCCTCTTCCTGTCTCGAAGTCCTCACTCACACGCTTGCTTAGGCATGGGCTTCAATTTAAGTGTCTGAACAGCTCCCTTGGTGTAATTAAGGCTCTTTATGTGCTTGGAGGTAAGTACGTGCTGAAGCACTTTGCTGGATGGAGGCATAAAAGTGCACGAGCTTCAACCGAGCAGTAAAATAGGTTTTATAAGGCACTGGGGGCTGTCAGCCCTGCTCCTCGTCCCGGTGGCTACTGGTGTAAGATGACCTGGGAATTTTGACAGCTCCCTGCCCTCCGCTGTTGCAGACTAAATGTCCTGAGGTCTGTTGTTTGCGCCGCGCTGACGTGCGTCCCTGTAAGACTGTATGACCGCCTTCTCCCCTGGGAGAGCCACTCAAGGTCACAGGCTGCTTTCTGACAGCTAGCAAGCCTGCAATGCTCGTACTCGTAATAAGCTATGGAGATGCTGTTTTGGCCCATCGGGGTGTCCCAAGGCAGGCGGGGTAGGGGCGTGCTGGGAGCAAGTCCCAGCCAGGGTGCCCCTGCATCCCCATCCCCGCATCGCGGGTGCCACCGTGGAAGGTGTCACGCAGGGGTGGCAGGGGGGGGTTTATTCAGTCAGAGAGATAAAAAGCAAGATGGAGCAGATGCAGGCGTAGGTTTTACTGGGCATGAGCAGGCTCATGTGAGTCCAGCTGCTGCCCAGGTCCCAGGGAAGACAGATCACGCCGCCATGTACTTCCGTCCTGGCAGATTTGGTGACGATGGCTTGAGTTTGCCCTTCTTGTCCTCTGCCAAGAGAAGGTGGTGTGGGCTTATGCTGTTATCCCGCTGCAAACCCGGCTGGGAGAAGGCATTGCATACTACGCAAGGCTTAGCTGATTTTTCAATTAAAACAGAAATATGTACGTATTTTGGGGGGCAGCCATACAGTTCCTTAACAAGAGGCTGCTGCTGGATTTGCATGGGCAATGTTACCTGACCTCCCTGTGCAACTGGTGCTACCCAAGCTAATAATTTCCCGTCCGAGTGCCAATCTGAACAGCTGAGATATTTTGCATTTTTAATGGCTCTCTACTGTGCCTAAATTAATGGAAAAAATGGTCTGAAACTAAGATGAGAGTATTGAAAGGAGAGAATGACAAATTGGCTTTAGAGCACGGCAGCAACAAGCGCTGTCGGGTTCACGCACTGACCTTTATCTAAACAGAACTGTATGTAACAGATAAGAATACTTAACAATAATTAATGTCACATCAGTGCAGAGAACAAAATGACTACATCAAACAGGCAAGAAATCCAGTGCAAATTACTCAAAAGAGAAATGTCAGCTTCTTCGTATCTGCAACCTGCCTTGTGCTGATGGTGCTGGAATTAGGCGGGAGGGCATGCGAGTAAAGAAGCTATTAAAAATGATTTAGGGACTGGATGATATATACATAAATGAGTGAGAGAGGCAGAATCAAGCAGAACAACAGCAGGTCTGCTGGACCAGAGTCGTGTAAAATGAAACACTAAACTGAGCTGGTAATTGGGTGCAGGGATAAATGTGTACAAACCAATGATCTCCACTGCTGAAGTTTTGACAGGCAGCTTAGGGTTTCCCTTTCCTTTCCCTTCCGTCTTCGGGAGGTCCTGGTGCGCCATGCTTCAGGAGACACCTCTTGCCCTGGTAGCTGAGCCCCTCTTTATGTTTTATAGACCGGAGGAACCGTTGCTGGCTGGGGATGTTGAGCTGTTTTTCATTCTGTTTCCAAGCTGGGGTTTTCCCAACTTCCCAGGGGTTGTTCAGAGGGCAGCCGAGCTGGGATGCTGTGGGGTTGTCCGGAGGCTGGCATGGGTCTTTGCTTGCTCCGGCTGCTGCCGTAGGCAGTGTCAGTGCTGGGCAGGCGATGGAGAGCAAAGCAGCTCGGGCTCCAGGGGATGCCTGTGTTCCTGTCGCAGACTGGAGGGGGCAGTCTGCAATCCCTAATTCAATTTTAAAAAATAAAGATGATGGTCTGTGGTCCTCCATTCACCAGCGGTGGATTTCATCAGTCCAGATGACAAAACAAGCTGAGTGAGGAGGAGTTAACCCCCTCCTGACCTGCCTCCTGCTGTGGAGCATCCCCTGGCCCTGCAGTGTCAGGCCTGAGGTGGACATTTGTTGGAGCGGTTTGCATCCCTCTGCCCTGGGTAAGTGCCTACCCGAGCCACGGTGCAAAACACACCAGGGCTTGGGAAATGCGTGTGCCTGGCGCTGTTAGCAGTCCAGGCGTGTAGGTGCAGCGTGCCGACTTGAAGACTTTTCATCAAGCAATTTCGTTCAGAGCCTGGTAAAATCCTGGGACAGAGGGGATGATGCTTGAGCAGTCCCTGGTGAACCGAGTGGAAACCCTGTGGGCCAAGCCCTTCCACCTGGGAAAGTCTTGGTTGTTTCAGGGAGGGTGCTGGGCAGCTGCTATTCCTTAGAAATATTTATTGCCAACAACAGGCAGCGGGTGATGGGAGAAGATCCCAGAGCTGAGCATGGGATCATCATCTTGCTGCACTTTCTTTATCGATGGCTGCAGATGCCGAGCTCATCAAGGTGCGATCTGTCCTCCTTGACTGAAACAGGCTGTGCTGCCACCTGCCAGCCGAGCGACGGGCAGTGCCCCTCCGAGCCGGTTCATAGCCCCCTCTTAAACTCAGCACAAACAGTCGGTGTAATTTGCTCAGCCTGGACTTCAGGAGGTTATTGAGCAAAGGTACAAATCTAGTAAAAAGCCCAGCCCTAGACACAGTGGGTTACAGTCGTTCTTGGCTTCATTCCCCTAATGCCAGTGGTGATGCAAGGGAAAAGATATCTAGTTTTATGCTAAAAGGGCCCTTGTCCCCATCGTAATAGATTATTTCCTAAACATAAATTAATTTATCTGCATGACCGACTGTGGGAAGTGTTATTAGCCTCAGTTAGTAGAGGTGAGGTTGAGGCACAGAGCTGGAGCTCAAGGTCATGAAGGGAGCCTGGGGAAGAGCCAGGAACTGCTCCTGAATGTCTTGAATTCCTGGCTGGTACCTTAAAGGCCAGTCCTGTCTGCAATGCCTTACCCAACCTGCAGTCCTGCTGGCCACTAATTAGTTTTGTTGTCAGCATTTTCCTGGTGGGAGGAGGCAGCAAGGTGCCTCCGGACTAGGAAGGTTGTGAAAAACAGCTTTCCAGCTGGCCTGGTGACCTTTTGACAGCAGGAGAGAATTTACAGGCAGAAGATGGAGACGTCGTGATTTAAAATTAGAAATGATGGGGAGCTGTGTTTTTGCCCCTTGAGGTGGAACAGGAAAACTGACCTGTCCCTGATCCCATCCTGCGCTGGGATGTGGTTTAGGGTTTCGTGTCTCCGTTACAGAAAATACTCTGGTCTGCTTGCCTCGGGTGAGGCACTTCTTGCTACGAGCCACCTGCGCCTCGGGAGCTGCGTGGCTTGTGGAGCAGGACGGCGTGGGGGAGCGTGGGAGAGGGAAGGGAGCAGAGCCGGCTCCCAGCGCCCACCCCAGGCAGCATCTCTGCCTAAAAGCTACTGTGCAGAGTTCAGCTCTGCTGGTTCAGTCAGTAAAAGTGTCTGATACACTCAGCTGCTAAACAAACCTGGCCCAAGGTTGGATGAGCCGATAAGTTCCAATTAGAGGATCTGAACATTGATTCACTGGAGAGAAAATATGACATTAAAGGATCACTGGAAGACTAAAGCCGAACTGACGTATTGCTTAAAATGAAAGGCCGTGAATTTGCATCAGAATATAAGAGCAGGGCTTTGACAACGACAGGCAACTAATTAAAGTGCATCAGTTAAACGGAGTTCCTCCCTATTTTATCTCCCATGGTTGGAAGTATAGAAAAGGCACTTGTTAGAAAAATAGGCACTATTTAAATCCAGGGTGTTACTGATAACATCCAGAAAGGCACAAAGGGTAGAGATCTCTGCTCTGACTCACGTTTCAGGCATCTCTTTTTCAGGAGGAACGTACAGTCCTGTCAGACCAACCAAGCAGACAGAGCAGGAGCCTGGGAACGCTCACGCTCCGAGCTGAGCCACTCTGCGTTTGTTTTGAAGTCAAATGGTTTGGTTTTTCCATGTTTCCTGCCGGTGTCTCCTCGCGCAGATTTTGGAAGGGCCCTGGAGGGCAGATGAGTGCCGAAACCGCCGTAGAGAGGCTGGGGCACAAGCAGGTCACACATGATGAGTCTGATTTTGGGCTTCATCAGATGGAAAAGCCTCAACGGTGGAAGCTGTTTTGGGAAGTCTTGAGCCAACTGAGCTGCCCTAAATCCCGTGGAGACTCCCTAGAAGCTCAAAAGATGAGCTCCAGGTCTCCTTTCCCTTATAATGAGCAGCATAACCCATCCACAGAGCTCTCCTTGCTCTTCTTTGGTTCTGCTCTCTGCAGAAGGTCGACTGAAACCCTCAGTATTAACATGACAAAAGTGTTTCATCGCTTTGTTCCTCTTGGTGCTGGAGCGTGGAGAAAGGGGCTGGGTGACCTGAGGGAAAGCAGAAACCCCCTCCCACCCAAGTCAACCCCCAGGTCAAACTTCAGCACCTTGAGGTCACTCCCATAGCGGTGCACTCCGGTCTCACCCGCAAGCATCAAACCCAGCTGGACATCTTATCCAGGATGGCAAGGGGAGGCAAAGCGATACCCAGAGAGGAAGCAGCAGGAGCAGCAGATTTAGCACTACCATCTCTGTCAGACGAAGGCACATGGCTGCGCTGATGTAGCTCCGCTCGCCCATCCTCTGTGCCAACACCAGCGCTGCCCCACATTTTGTAGGGACCCTTGCTGTGCCCCAGCACATGATGCTGAAATTACCTTCCTCTTCTTTTCAAACCACATGGCTTCGCAAAGATGCCTTTTCTTCTCTCCCATTTCAAAAGGAAATTTTTCTGAGAAGTTTGAGGGAACAAAGGAAGAAAGAAACCAAAGAGAAAAGGAGTTTTCAAGTTGCACCATTTGATTCTTGCTGAGACATGCTGCTGGTGTCAACCTTTTTTATGTGCATCCAGAGCTGGTGCCATTTCACACCTGCTCCGTGCTTGTTTTTAAATGACACATAATTATGATAGGCAGTGTAAAGAAGAAGCTTCATCCCCAATTAAATTGCATTTTCTGTCTTCTTATTTCCTGCCCCAGTTGAGGACGAAACCCCTGGAGAGCAAGATCTTTAAGTTTAATGAAGTAGGAGATGCCTGCAAAATTAAAGGTGATCTTGTTTATTAGAAGAAAACCGGTACTGATATATAGTGTTTCCAGAATATTGTGCTTCTGTGTGATGCCCTGGGGAGTGTTTCAGGTTACTGGAAATGCCGATCTGAGAATCTCAGGTCATCAGATGAGAGAGCATCCAGTCTGTGATAGCTGCTGTTTGGAAATGTGTATATCCCCACCGCAGCACCGGGCTGGTCCCTCTTTACTTTTTCTGGAGTCCCCGATCGATCGCACTGCCGGTGCCAGCGCAACAGCTTGCGTTTGGCACGTGTCCCTGGGGAGAAAGAGGGGCAGCATCAGTCCCACGGGTACATCCCTGCGGGCCCTTTGGGTAAGCAAGAAGGGCACGTCTCCTGTTTTGTACAAAATGTGTTAGAAACCCCCAGAACAGACCTTCTGTTTGCAGGTCTTCTGGCCTCGGTGGTTAGCAACTGGTGCAGGATTGTGGCTTTGGGGAAATTAGAAGATGTTTTCATCGGGGTCTTCATCCCCGCATGAGGTGAGGTGCAAGCGTGGTGCTGGGGTGACATTCACTGTGCTCTGAGCCCTGCGGGATGGCGAGCACCATGTACCAACCCCACCGCTTTGCTGGGCAAGTTCCCTTTGCTGCTTCATCAAAATTCAGCCCATTGTGTTGAGTCCCCTGCCCTGAGGACGAGTCTTGGGTTTTTAAGGGTCTATGATATATCTTAGTCAGTATCTACACTATTTCATCCTTTATGCCTTCCCCCAACTTCCTCTGAATGCCGTCCAGGCCCCGTGATTTATTACCCTTCAGTGCATTTCGCTTTTTGTTGGAGAATTTATATTTAATTTTTATGCCCGTTATCATTCAGGGAGAGAAGGGAAATGCTTTGGGAGCCCAGAGTGAAAATAAACCAGCACATTTTAGTGCAGTTACTTTGTTTGAACGATGTTGTTGTGTTTTGGCAGGGTACTTACCTCCTTCCTCCTTCACTTTTGCATCGTGGGCTGAAGTGATTGTAGAAAAATCACGGGATGGTGCACTCGGCTGATTGACTCCAGCCTTGCGAGGGCTGGAGTCTGCTGCTCCTGCTGCCTGAATTCATGAGGACTCACGCAGTAAAGAGGAACTCGGTATAAGAGCAGGACAATTTGGGCTTTCATGTAGCTGTACATTTGGGAAAAGAGGGATTATGGAGCATCAGAGGTGGACTTCCTTTTCTTAGCTCCCTTGATCGTGCTAGTGCTGAGGTTTTTCTATGCCACCTCCTGTACAACTTCCACTTCAGGTTGTCAGTCAACTTTGTAGGCCTCATCTGGATCTAACTTAACATCCTAAGGGACACAAAGAGATGCAGTAATTTGGCCCTTGGTCTCAAAGAGGCACCAGTGCACAGTGGAGCCAAGACCAGAACTCAGAGCTTCTGATGCTCGTGCACCACGTCCCTCTGTCCCTCATACTTGCCCTCCCCTCGCACACTCTTGAGTTGTTCTTAGCAACAGAAGGCTTTAGGAGCAAGATAAGCACTTTTGCCTTGGTCAAGGCATCTGGGTAAGGTTGGGAGGAGGACAGGGAAAGGTATTCAGAACTTCATCCAGATCTCAGGTAAAACCTCTGTTCCTCCTTCCTCACTGGGATTCACTTCTGTAATCCTCCATCTGCCCTGTTCTGTCCAAGCAACAGCAAAGTAGGGACCTTCAGGGTTCTAGCAGGTATGATTAGAGGAGGCCACGAGCCATTTGCTTTTCCCCATCCCTAGTGTCTCTGGGAGTTTTGATGTTCAGGGCTCTGCTCAGACCTGGTTTGGCCTCAAGTTTTTCTTATTGTCTCCCCTCTTCTGCATCTCTCCTGCATGAAGGCCCATTGTCATGGCATTGCTGCACTCATCGTTGATTCCAGCACTTTACATATTCAGTTGAACTTCTGAGAGATGCTACCAGATCACTGTAGAGGCACAATAGACTTGAATGATGGGTCCATTGAAATGGAGGGGAACTGAGGAAACAGCACTGGGAAGTTCATCATCTTGAACGCTTTATTGGGTTCTCGGATGATGGGAAACATGGCCACGAGGCAGCGTCCCCTGCTTTTAGCCTTTGTCACTGTGCTGGCCTTTTCGTGCAGAGCTTTGAACCCCTGTGCAGGAGGGATTATCCCTTCGGTATACTGCCAGACAGCAGAGACTTCTGCTGCGAAAGCCAGCGTGTCATCTCTGATCAGCTCATTAGATATGTGTGTCCTCATTGTTGGTTGAAGCCCAGTGCTTCATTTCTCCGTCTCTTTAGTGCTTTCTCAGTTTTAATTAAAAACTTCATTCCGGTTTGACCTTTTGCAATGCTGTGCCATAACTGAGACTGAATTGAGCCTCTAATTACAGAGGGTCTCTCCTGGCAGGCTGGGTGGATGAACTAACTGTTCACCCTAATGTTTATGATGAGTGGCAGGAGCCCTGACTGTTCCTCCTGCCCTCCCCATGGGATCGGGCAGCTCATGTGTCTGAGTATTTCACAGAGCAGGGTGGAAAAAGTATTGGTCTTTCAATAAAAGCCATAGTTGCTCAGGAGATGTTGCTTGGAAGGCAGGAGGCGGGAATCATCACCAGTTCGAGGAGGGTGGAGAAAGCAGAGCAGGAATCTCACGGTGATTTATTGCTTCTGTTGTAGATCATCACTAGCCGAAGAAGGCTGATTGGAGGGAATGGGTTTGATTTGAGGGATTTAAATCACTGGATCTTGTTAATGGCTTAGGTACTGGAGTGGGAGTATTGAGACCTGGATCCAATTCCCATCAGCTCTGGACTATGTAGGCTGTGAGCTCGGAGGGGCAGTCCTTATCCCAGAGCCTGGGGCTGGAGAGCACAAAGCACAGAGGAGGTCTCGCTACATCCCCTCCATTCAACCATAGCTCCTTGCCTGGAGTGCTGGGACCGGGGCAAGATTCGGGGTGCATTTGGTTGCAGAGGAGTGAGGATTTGATGGGACCTACATACCGCCTCTAAAGCATTAGCCCAGTCCTTATGGGATGTGCAACCATGCTCAGCTGCCTTCCTTGCGAGGAGGATCGCGTGCCAGCCTGACTGTGCCGACACTGCTGCACCAGGAGCCTGTTCAGCAGGCGCTTGCGTGTTGCCCAACATAAAAAATGCTGTAGAAAGTCCTGTAACTCCCACTTCCAAATTGTAACGCCCTGGTAGCGTTTCTACCTGTCAGGTCTCTCAAGGAGATACATCAGTGCACTGCGTGCAGTCCAACCAGGTATCTCAGCCCACGGCAGGGAAGGGAAAGCACCTTAATTTAAAGTCCCAGGAGGTATCCTGGCAGCTTGGGGGGACCCAGAGGAACAGATTTAAAGCAGGACATTTCAATTCCATCAACAAAATGTTTCAAGTCAAGTCAGCCTGACCCAAAGCAAAAATCTTCCGTTTCAAAACACATTTTCAAAATACAAAAGAAATGAAAACCCATGAAAAAGTTTCTGCTTTACTGTGGGATATTTCAGTTTGAAGAAACTCTTTCCCTTAACAAATCCTAACTATCATGAACAAAAATTCCTGCCCGCCTCTATCTACTAGAGAACACGATGTGGCAGTTCTTGTGGGATTTCTCGAGCCCGAGCCCATCCAAACCAGCTCCCCAGCAGCTATCCCAAGTATTCAGCCCTGTGAACACAGCTGACTCTGCTCTGGTTTGAGCTCCTTGCTAAGCAGCTCAGAGTCTTAGCTCGGAAAGTCCTGGGTCTGATCCTTGCAGACAACCAGCCAGCAGCTTTTCTTTCCGATACAGCATACCCTTCTCTGCTGAGGGTTAGAAAGTACTGGATTATCTGCTTATCATAACTAGCAAAAAACCCTGTGTCCTGATTCTTGCAGGGTGAAGCTGAGACCATAGAGGGGTGCTGCGCCTGCTCCCACACCGGTGACGGGAAGGACTGACAAACCCCAAGTGCCCACACCAGTCCCGGTAAGTAGCTGTGTCTTGAGGTACCTTTAAACGTGAGGAATGGTGGGAGAGATCCCTGCAATTCCTGGCTGCTGCTGTTCTGCTGTGCGAGGCGGGACTCGGCAGTGAGATTTGGGGCAGCAAGGACACCTTGCTTCAGATGCTGAATAGTACGAGTGGGCTTCGTTCTGGATTCAGGCTGAAGGTTTTCTCTTTGAGCCTGCTGAAAGTGGCCTTATGCTGGCCTGGTGTAAGCGTTCGAGGAGTCAAATGTTGATGGATGTGCTGAGAATCTGCCATTCCCTTGTGCGCTATTGGCAATAGAAACAGGTTTGCTTTAATTACACCCTGATGGGCAGATCGTGATCGTTTTGGGTACAGTGGGTTTTGGCGTGTTTTCATTTCTGATTCGTTGCTTATATTTCTTGTAAAAGTTATGTTTGCAGTTTGTTGTGAGTGAACATGAATACAAGTGTGACTTCTGGGTAACGTAGAGGTGGACTCTGCTCTTGGCTTTCCTGGTGCACACCCCAGAGCAAGAAGTTGCAAAGAGAAGCTGGGGGGAAGTGCTGCACACAGGAGACGTCGTGCTCAGGGCAGGCACACATCTTGCAGAGCTGGTGTTGCGGTGAAGGAGGGTGCCCAGAATTTGATCAAAACCCCGGTACTGCCTCTGCACGGGGTAGGCAGAGCATCCTCTTGAAAATGGGCTGGGAGAAAGCACGCTCTTGGTATTTCCTTGAACGCCAGCAAATCGGGGCTGTGTTTCTTAGCGCTTTCATCAGGACAGTGGAGTTCCCCCATCCCCAAAAGTTACAGCAGTGTCCTCAGGCCACAACTTAGGAAGATAACCAACTCCAAAGTGCTTACAGACATGGCACTGTCAGGACATGAGCTTTAACATCCCCCAGACCCAGCTTGGCCAGGTAGGCTGAGCTGAAAGCACCTCTTTGAAGAAGAGGTTTTGTGGAGGGATGGGAGGGGGTTTAGGGATCAGACCCCATGACAGCATGACGTAAGTATTGGGAAATGCTGGTCCAGGAATCACTGTGGCTTTTAGAAACTTGCTGTGCTTCCTGAGCAATGAAGTCAATGAAGACCTGAGCTGGGAGATCTCTTCCTGGTTTTGTGGGAGTTTGTTTCAGTAAGAACGGCGTAACGGGACTCTAGGTGAATAAAACCTGGAGTTTGCTTCAGCAGAGGGTGAATGAAGATTTCAGGGTATAATTGTACTATGCACAATTCATGGCATGAAGATGGAGTGGGCCAATGTTTTCAACAGTGGACTTTCCCTTCCAGTTCCCACGCAGATGAATAAAAGCAGGTCCTCAGTTTCCAGTTTGGCAGGGTTTACAGTCCTGGTGTAGCACGTTTGTTTTAATTGGTATCGTGGTTGGGTTTTTCCTTGGGAACTTACGTAGGAGGGAGAAAAAATAAATGTGATCAGGTAAAACTTCTCATACGGGTAGGAGCTCTGCTGTTGCTTGGTGGACCCCAGGAGATACCATGTGTAGTAAATAAGGATGCAAGAGTTTTACACTTCTTACATTATTTGGAAATCTAATCCAGGAAACTCCAAATAACAGAGGGATAAAGATTCACCTGAACATTTTCAAACCAAAATCAGGCAGTTGAAGGAGAAAGGGAATTTGAGTTGCTTATGATTTGTCTAAAACCATTTTCTGTTTCTAGCTTAATATAACTTCGCTTAGTAGTAGTGAGAATAGCTTGACACAAAGTAAGACTAAAATATTCTGACGTACAGATATGTTAACCAAATGAGCTGGCTAAAAACCCTTTTCTGCATGAATAAGAGAACTGCTGTGCCCTAATTCCATAGACCAGGATTTAACTCGGCAAATGAAATTATGGCACTCAGCAGCATTGAAGAAATACCTTATCTTTTAAATATTCAAGACATTTGAAAAAGAACACTGCCAAAAGTTTCTCAAAGTTTTGTTTTGGCTGTTGGCATATTAAACAGCGCTTTAAACTATGGAGCCTTCTTTTCGTACAGGGTATATTTCCTGTAAGTGGAGGAAAGTGTCTTTTATCCTGCGTGCACAGGCTGCAGGGCTTGAACTGCAGCACCTCCTTCAATCCGCGAGTTCTTCATTTTCACAGGACTTCTGAACTCTTGAACGCTGCTGGTTGATTATTTGCTTTTTCATTTTTCACTTCTCCCTCCACTTATTGGGAGTGCACAGAATAAAGGTTGATTCCAGAGGGAGCTGTGAAACTACCTATTTCTTGAGGGATACAGGAAAAGCTGTGAAAATATCTGTCATTCTGGCAATTGGAGAAGAGCATTGAGAGTAACTCTGGAGAACTAGGAAGGCTGGTGAAAACGCCCATTATTCCGGCAATGCAGAGAAGGTCACAGAAATACCTGTTATTGAGTCCACCCATACAGGGTTGGAAGTGTCCTGTGGTGAGAGGACACAGAGCATCCTTAGGTAGCTCAGCAAAACCTGGATGGATGTATTTTTCTGTCTGTTGTCTTAGGAAAAAAAAAAACCAAACAGCGTCGGAGAGGGCCATCACAGTGTCTAATCACAAATAAATCCAGACTGTAATCACTTGCTCAGGTCATTTATGAGCTCCGGCAGTTCCTGTCCTTCCAGGATTAGGACAGCACTCGGTAGGTAGCCCTTTAAGCTACGATCTGGTAGTGGCCTTCTTAGCACCCCGTGGGCCAAGGAAGGAAGCGATGTAACAGGTTTCTTAATTTAGAAAAGACGATGCGGGTCAGGAGGAGGTCGCAGGTATCGGTGCCCAGCGCAGATGCTGGTAGGTGCAGGCTCTGGTTAAGGGCTGCAGCGTCCGGTGCGGAGGAGGTCGTGGGACATGAATGGTGCATTCACGGGGTTCACGATCAAGTCTAAAAAAGCCTAACTGTGGGACCGAGTCGCCCTCCGTGACTAAGATACCTTTGTCAAGGAGATGAATGGGCAGTAGGATAACTGATGTATCTCACTATAAAGTTGTAATTCTTTCCAGAGGCTCTGCAGGTGTCACGAACCATCAGAAAACAACTTCAGTGCTTCAGGAGCAGCAGTAGTGTGCAAAGCCGTGAGGGCAGGGATAGCCTCCTGTCGACTGCTGGCCCTGCTGTTTGCAACACTCACTTTGCAGCTCTAACGTTTCAACAAGAGTGGGCAAGTCCTTCGTGCCTGGCGCAGACTGGCTTTGCCCTTTGTGGCTTGTTTAGTCTTTTTTTTTCTTTTCAATTTTTATTCCTCTGTAGGCAGTTAGATGGCAGGATTCCTGTGGTGTGGATTCTGATGTGTACATGCACAAGTTCTTTATTTCTCTTCATACTTTTGCAAGCATGTCCTGGGAGGATTATTGAATGCAATTATCTCATCAGCAACATCCCTTCCCAGCACAGGGATTACTATGGAGGAGCAGATGAAGATGAAGTGTCAAGTAGTTCAGAGCAGGGTGCGGTGCGCTTGGCTTTCCGAGCCCAGCTACCAGCCCCATGGCCAGTCTTCTCTCTCAAGAGCGCAGTAAACTTCAGTTGTCCCCAGTGGCTTGTGTGTTTTTGAAAACTTCTAAGGAAAGGAGAAGAAACCCAAATAATTGACACCACCCTCAGACAAGTCCCACTAGATAAAACAAAGTATGTGGTTTTGTTTAGCAATAAAAGGGAGAAGAGGCTTCAGACCTGTCACCGCTGTCTCTTGCAGCGTGTGGTCCTAGCAGTGAGAGTGATTGCCAGCGACTGACGTGGAGGTGCAGAAATTGCGATATGATGCCCATTCATACCACCCCTTCCACAGTGGAACGCTGGACATGCGTGCTGTCAGCCGCAGCCCGCTTTGGCCGTTGGTTACGATGCAAACTGTTGAGTCAAAACAGACCTGTGTAAAACACGGAAAGAAAGAGACCCCTTCTAGGCAAACTAAGAAGCGGAGGAAAGAAGAACTGGTTAAAAAACACCTGGAAGGTGGACCCAGGGTGTGTCACACCCACACTGTCTCCTCGTAGACCCAGTGACCCCCGGCTGTCCGCAGAAAATGAAGGAGGACCGTAAGGATAAGCAGATTCAAGTGTGCATGCTCCCAATATGCTCCAGCCATGGGACCCTTGAGACCACCCAAAGAGGACCGATCTGCCTTGACCCTTTCTGCCAAAGTCCTGGGAATCCCAGTGCCTCTGAGGAGTTTCTCTTTTGCTACAGACTCAGTGTGGTGAGGTCCCCTATGAAATAAGGCCATAATTCTTGTCTCAAGAGGCAGAGCTGACCTGGTGGCTGTGAACAGTGGATGAGGAGAAGCGGGGTCTGGGCTGTGGAGGACACGAACAGAAATTCCCTCCAAAGCTAACGCCCCCCAATCCTTATCCACAGTAAAGAAATGCAAAGACTCAGTTAAAGATCCTTTCTAAGTAGATTCTCTGGAAGGATTGCTCACATGTCTGTGCTGGAAATCATCTAATGGTGTGTGCGATGTTTGTAAGCAGTTGGCTGGAGGATGCTCCCAGGCAACTGGTTCGTCTGGAACAGGTTTTGTCTCGAGTAGGTTCATGCTTGCACGGTGAGAGCAGGCTGCGGAGCCCATCTAGCAAACGCAAGGTAAGAGGAGCGCTCTCCTCACGCAGAAGCCCTGGTCCATGACCGCTCTCTGCAGGGAAGCGGATGCGTTTTGGGCTAGAAAAGCCGCGTTCTTGGCACCGAAGTTTGTTGTGAAAACAGAGCATGTCAGGGGTTGTTTTGATTGAAGATGATTAGGAGTCATTTAGCGGTTGCGAGCACCAGGAGTGCGGTCTGCAGGCTCCGATCCTGGTGTCAGCCAGCTCCACAGTTCCCGATGGAGCCGTCCCCTCCCTTTGCCCCTGCATGCATTCTGCCTATGCGGAGCTGAGCTTAGCTGGCTTTGAGTGGGAACTCAAGCAGTTCCGATAAAGGATCAGGTTTTCCAGCGAGAGCCAAATCCTGACACAGTGAGCTGCCTTTCTTCATGCTGGAGCCTCACAGAGGTTCTCTGAGAAGCTGTTTCCTCCTTTCTGCCCGTGCCAGGCTCACGTGGCTCTGCTGGGGGTGAGTTAGTGGAAGATGAGATGCTAATTAACCCTTTATAAACAGCCTCATTGCTCTGTCCCTGTGGTTACCTGTGCTTTTAATTAAGCAAATTAATTGCATGAAGCTCTCAACTGCTCTGCCAAGACAGCAGGAAAGCTGCGGTGGTTCCAGATGCTGAGTGATGGATCGCACGACAGGCCATTGCCAGCAGCTCTACCTGGGAGACCTTCCTCCTCTGGACCTTCCAGCTGACAGAAAGTTATGTAGCTCAGTCGTTTCTTGGTATATGAGAAAAGCAGGTTGGTTGCTGTTATTTAAGGACAGTAAGGCTGAACAGAAAATCAAAAATTACTTCACTTACCGTACATGATCCAGTGGATTGTATGGTATCTAGTTTGAGATTTAAAACCTTGATAAACCAAAAAAACTCAAGCATATGTCTGATTTTAAACCTATAAATTCAGTCAAAACTCTTACGCTAAAAGAAAGCCATGGGTTAATAATACCTTCCTGAGTCAACAATTAATTTCTAGAGCTGAGCTGGTTTCCTGCGATCAACCAAAATGTCTGATTCTTTTAAGAGCTGAGCAAGCAATTCTTAATGAATAGTGTATCTGAGAATTAAGTTTTCTGCAAATCTTGATCTTATCAAAATACCATGTCAATTTAAATTATCTGATTTGGGGATTTTTGGTTTTTTCATTTCTGGATTTGCTTTTTGAAATTATCTGTTTCTCAGAGCTTCTCAAGACTTGAAGGTTAATTCAGATTAAGGTGGTGCATGAATGGAAAATGTAAAATCTTTTCCTAAGTAACTCCTTGTGTAAGCACCGGCTGACAGATTATCACACAGTCATTTCTTCTGCTGTGGTTAAGGATAATGCCTGTGCTCAAACTTTGGGTGAAAATGTTTGCAAAATGAAACCTTAAAAGCTTCTGAATTGCTCCAGGGGGAACATCAGAGCTGCCCCAGGTGTTAGTGGTCTATCACAGGCGCATCCCCCGGCTGTATGTGTGTGTTCATTGAACGGGAACCCAGCTGGAGTGAATTTGTGAAGAACTCAAGGGAGTGCTCACAGACTTGGAGTGGGGTGACTTCTGTTTAACTTAACTCCTTCTTAGAGAAACAAGCAGACGGCCAGAAGGTCTGAGGATGGGCTCTTCACACCTGTTTCTGAACCACCAGGTCCTCACCACCTTGGCTTGTTTTTCCCATCGCCTACAAGGTGGTTTCTGCCTCTCCTGTCAAGAACCACTTGGTGCCCACTCAAGGAGTGTTGTGTATTATGGAGAGGAAGGCTGGGGGCAGGATTTAGTGCTAGATGAAAACAGGTTTAAGTGTCTGCCTCAGGGTTTAAGTTTCCCACCATAATTTTTTCCGGGTTGCCTGGGCAGTCGGCTGGGCTTCAGCCATCAAAGTCATCCAGTGAGCGTTCAGGAACTGGGCCTGAATTTCTCAATTCTCAGCCTCCAAAAGGAAATAGTCCTTCTGCTCCAGCTTGAACTGGTGTTACGACCATGAAAACATTACTCCGTGAGGTGCTCAGACATTGGGGACAGGAGACAAACGAGTACCTCAGTGTTGCTCGCTCAGTGTCCTCTCCTAACCAGATGCAGCTTTCTGGCTGAGTACCGGAGCTGGTAAGTCAGTCAGAAAGGAGGAGTCAAGGAGATGCCTTAAAATGAAAATACGAAAATAGAACTCTCTTTGCACGTCTTTTCTCGGCTTCCCCTTGCAAGGCTGTATCGGCACGTGCTTGATGGGATGTGATGGCTCTGACCTTGTCAGATGTGTCAAATGTGACATGTGAGCGTGGATTTTTTTTTTTTTTTAAGGAGACAAATAAGGGTTAGCAAGAAATGCAGAAAAGACAGACAGACAGATGGCCACGTTCCTTCATCAATAGAAACCCAGGCCTGAGATTTTCTTCCAGCTTGGCTTGAATAGGGGATTATAGGAAATGAGCCAAAAAGTTGCTTATTTTACCCGCCCCCCCTTCTGTAGCATTTCATTATCATATGGTTCTTCTGTGAGGCACTGACCTTTTGCAGGCTGTGGTGTGACACAAAGACATAGCACTAATGTAAGGGACCTTGTGCTGCCTGGGGAGCTTAGGCTGGATTCCTTTCCCCAGCGTGCTGTAACGTCCGGAGGATGCTGGATGCCACGCGCCCTGCGTTTATGATGAGCTGTGTGGGGTAGGGTGGTGTTTTTCTTCTAAAATCCTGTCTTTTGTTTTCTTCCTGAGGGTGGAGGTTCAACTAAAAAAAAAAAAAACAGGTTAGAAGGTCAGTAAGGGTGACCTTGGGATGTTCTGGGTAACCTTGGAGGGCTGATCTGGATCCGCAGCTTTCCTCTGGTAGACGAGCTCTGCAGGGACAACCTCTTGGTGACGGGCTGTCCTGCCCCTTCACAGGAGAGGCACAAACAGGGACCATGGCAGTCTTGGTTTTCTGCTTGCCCGTTCTTTCCTGCATGCTATGAGAAAGCCTTATAGTCAAACCCTGTATTGTCCCTCTGCATCTTTCCCTAAAAGCTTGGTTTTGCCGTGCCGCCTGGGAACCCGGACGTGGCACCTGTACCCTGCTGACCTCCTGTGGGTTATCACCTCATCTCCTTTGCCTTGTTGTGTCCCGTCTCGCCTGCAGGCTGTGATTGCAGACTGAACACGTGCCTGGGTTGCATCAAGCACAGAACCGAACCTGGGCTGTCTCTGCGGTTCCCCAAGCAGCACCGTAATAGCTTGGAGCCACGGTGTCAGGAAGAGCTTAGCCTGAAACAGGGTTGGTGGTGGTGGTGGGCTCTGCACTGCTCACCTCAGTGTGCGTGGCCGTGGAGTGGATATATGCCTTATACTTTAATTTCTTCCAGCACAACTAAAACCAGGAAATACCAAAGATTTTGCGTGAATCCTCTTGAATGACAGATTTCTACTTCAAAGGTGCTTCGTGCAATCAGCAGGGCAGTCTCAGGCCTCTCTGAAGCTGGATGAATTGAGGGTGTCGTTAACGCCATACCCTTGAACAATGACTCTTTATAGTTAGGAGGGTTAGTAATTATAGGAATTAGTGTTTTAAAGGGCAAAAGCTTCAAATGCGGTTATATTCGGAGAAGTAACTTGGGAAGGAAACGTTTTCCTGCTCAGCAGGTCTGCCTCCCACGTGACTTCAGGGGCATGCAGCTTCGTGTAATACAGGTTCAGGAGAAACATCGATAACAGAGTCCACGCACACAGGTGGAAGAGCCTGTCTTACAACAGCCGAACAAGTTACTGCTTACCAGGTAAGCTGCAGTGCGTGTGCTGCCACCCAGCCTGCACCAGCGGTGCACTCTATGGTGTTAATTTAAACCGCTGTGAAGTTGGTTGCCAGCTGGTGGGCTGTAAGCGATGCCCTGGTGTGGTGAACCATCACCCCGCAATAACCCGAGGACTCTGTCATCTGCTTGTGCCTTCGTATAAAGAATAAGGCAGCTTTCGTTCTTGCTGTGCACCAAAATTCCCATTGAAACTCCGTAGCAAATCTAGAGGGAGTGCTACAAGAGGTAGAAAATGACCGCAGGGTCTGTGTGTGCAGGCTGAGTTTGTGAATTTTAAGAAATGCGCACAAAATAAGGACAGGCGGTGTCTCGGTGGAGGTGCGGAGTGGGGTCTCGGGAGCGGCGTGCTCGGTTCTGGGTCCATCACAGGCTCCCTGTGACCAGATCACTGCGGCACCCAGCTCCGCACCACGCTGAACTCAAACTGATATTTCGTTGGACTGAGCCCTAATACCCTATGTGTCTCTGCTCTGGTATGTTAAAAAGGAGTGGAAATACATCCTTTTCCTTGTCTATTTACGTTACAACTTCCCTGAGACCTTACCTGCTTCCTATTGTGTGTAGGGTACAATGAACTGTCACTTAGCTGTCTGTAGTCTGGTTCAAACAGAAGCCAAAGCAAAGTTCATTAGGGCAGAGAGAGGTTAGGGAGCCTATTTAGCTTTCTATGATGTTGTTAATTATCCATTACTTCTTGTCCCACTTCCCTTACAAGCATTCACTGGGGTGCCTGATCGGTGGCCTCTGAGACCCATGAAAGTCCTTGTGCTGTCTTCTGGGTTGGGTGGCTCAGCCCCACAGCGGTGCTCTGAATCTGCTTCTTTCCTGACTTTGGCTGCCACTGTCAGTGTATTGATCTTGCTTGTACCCCTCCTGGTATATCCAAAAAGTCTGCTTTATTCTTTTTTTTTTATTTGCTTGTCATAGCTTTAAATGCCTTTATTATTTCTTCTTCCCTCCTCTGGCATAGGTATCTTTTGCTTATAATCTTCTTAGCAGTCTCTGAGCACCGAGGCAGCCTGTTCATTTCAAAGAATGCTGCTTTAAAGGCAGGTGTGATCCCGACTTGTCCAATTCTTTCTTTTCCCCTGTGATTTGAAGGACCTGAAAATATTTGTGTAATCATTTCCCCCACACGTGCCCCCAAAACACTCTTCGGCTCTTCTTCTAAAAATTACATCTCTACTCCTCATGAGAAATCCTCCAAAAGCAAAGCACCACGCGCACTACAGTGGCAATTAACAGCCCGCTAACAAAACCCTGACTTATTTTTGCAGTGATGGGCAGTAGCAGCTCACAAAGCTCATGCCTCATGCTAATGTGGTAACTGGAGGAGGCTCCTGTGGTCTTGGGCAGCCCCGTAAGTGCACCAGTGTCCTGGGCTAAAAAGACAGACACTTTTGAGGCCAGAGACAGGACTGCCTGTCCCTGCTGAGCAGCTGGTCCCATCCAGGCTGCCTGAGTCCTGACCGCTGCAGAGCTGAGAGTGGGACCTGAATTACAAACAGAAAATCTGTCAGTGCAAGAACGGTGGCATTGGGGCACTCCATCCTCCTCTGCACAGAGCTGATGAGCTGCTGCTTACCCTCTCTGGCACACAACTGTAAATCCTTTGAAAACTGCCGTAACCCCAGCCCATGACGAATTTCTGCCTTCCTGGTGATGCACCTGAGGCCAGGAAGCAGGCGATGGACCGCAGGGTTTTGGGCTGACCCCATGCAGCTCTCGGCAGCGCAGTGCCCGGCGCAGTGGCCCCAAGCACACAGAGATTTGATGCCTCAAGACAGGGCTCAGCGCAGCCAGGCTGCTGAGCAAGGTTCCACCGGAGAGCTGCTTCGCTCCTGTCTCACAAAGATTGAGAAAGTCCAGGTTCCCCAGTGCTCAGCTGAGATGCACAGTTGCCAGGCTGCAGAGCTGTGCTCTCTCCATCCACCCTCTTCCCCATCTCCAGTTCTCCCAGCACGTGTCACTATTTTGTTCAGAGTGGAACAGCTTCAGCGTAAAAGGATGAAGGTGGCTCACCCCAGGATAACCCTTGAGGCAAGCGGGGTGCTCCCCTGTGCAGTCTGTGACCCAGCATTCAACTCCCCCATGGCAGATGGACACCGCAGGGACTGGGATGTAAGTCTGTCCTTGCCACATAAATCCCCTGAGGCCAGGGTCCTCTGCCCACCACCCAAAGTCTGCCTGTCCCACGAGCCTGAAGAAGTCAACAGGGTGCATCCACACCAGGGCATGGGCTAAACTGAACTGCAGTGGATGAGTTGTTGGTGAATTTTGCTCAGCAGCTGGGGGATACCTTCAGAAATGGTTGCAGGGAGGGCTGTGGTTTCATTTTGGAGAGCCGGAGTGGTCCTGGAGGCAGCCAGCTCTAGTCAGACCTGTTCACCCCTTCCCTTGTGTCTCAGCAGACACGCGTTTAAGACACCCAGCTCAAATAACCCATTTTGCAGCGCCTCATCCTGCAGGCAGCACCCATGCCCTCTCCTTTGGGGGCAGAGGACCATTTGCAAGCAGATAAGGGGAGTCAATACCCCACTATGTTTGGCTGCAGAAGCCAAGGAGTGAAGCTTGGTATACCAGCGCCTCAGTACTAGCAACACCACCTCCTTCTGTGGGATGCCTCCTTTAATCTTCAATGGTTTCCTGCTTCTCATACTCTTGAAAATGTATCTGCGTTGTTTATCTGACCCTCACACGCGGTCACAGCCTTTACAGCCTCTGCCTTGGCTCCTCTTACACTTTTCAAAGCTCTTCATTCCCTGGGTCCTGTAATCTTTCCACCAGCACCCATGTTTTATGCCTTGGTTATGCCTCCCTTCCTTTTAATTAATTTTTCACACTACCTTGCTCGTCCCTGTTGCCCTCTTTTATTTAATTTATTGCTCACTAGCCATCATAACCCCTGGGCAAGCCTTTAATTTATCTTTTCCTGCATCCCATTGCCCCCCTCTGTCCTTTGCCTTTATTGATTTCTCCAGTTTGATTTTACCCTGTGCTTGCCAGCATCGTTTCCTACTCTTCCCTCCCCCTCAAAATTGCTTGGCTGAATTTCTCCCCCCGTTAGTGACCTTGCTGCCTTGTAATTCCTGGCCCAACAGGGCTGCGATTGCTGTTTGTTGGGTTCCCACCTTGCTTCTGCTCAGTTTCCACCCCAGCCTCCAAGTATCTCAAAATTAACTCTCAGTAATTCCCATCCAAGTTGCCATGATAAGGGAATGGTCCTTTTCCAATGAGCCTCTTCCAAATCTAGGCGGTTTGATGGCCATAACCTGACGTGGCTTCTCCACTGAGTTGCCGGCAGGTAGGCAGTTGCTCTCAGGAGCAGGGATCGTTGGGTCAGACCCCACCGAGTTTCAGCTCTGACCAAGGGGAGAAGTCTGTGCTCTCAGCAGCTCTTCATTCCTGCCATTATCCTGGAGATGAGAAAGCGCAGCTGTACCTGCCCTGGAGAGACCTTGGCTGCTCACAGCCCAACGCTCTTTCTGTTCTGAAGTTTTTTCCTGGTCTACATTTAAATTATGAGGATATTTTGGAAAGGCAGAGGGAATAAATGACTTTTCTTCTGTTTTTAGGCTGCCCTCTGCCCGCCACTGCCCAGCTCACAGGAGCTGGGTGTCCACAGGCTCAGACAAAGAGGGAACCTTCAGCTTTGCTCTATGGTTATGAAGAATGGAGTGCTCTTATTTACGATCCATAAATAAATGGTCCGTTTACTTACAGACCAGTTCCTGCCATTACCATAATGGGTTTGGAAAATAAATTACTGCAGGTACACGAGTTATTTTGTCATCTGTAACAGTGTGATTTGCAAGCTGAGCCCAAAAGTGGGAGAGGGTCAGAGGTGGGAACCATATGTTTTAAAAAACACACAGCAGGGCAAGATCTAGAGCTATTACCTGCTTTCCTGTAGAACAAGTGTAGGACATTGGCACGCTGTGGCTCAAAATTGTGATTATCTACATGCAGTTCCCTGAGCTGTCCACACTAAAAAATACTCTAGTTAGATCTGTGCTCATATCCGTGGCGTCCATCTTCATACGACGTCGTGTAACTGAGCTGGTTACATCTGATGAAGGACCAGAGCGTATAAAGGATGAGTTTGAGGGTGTCTCTAGCAACAAACCTGTTTGGATATATCACGTCCCGTCTCCCAGGCCATCAAAGTGGCAAGCCCTTGAGTGTATCAGCCCTGGGATATTATCACCATATGGGAAATGGGGAATTGCATGGGCCACATAAAGCTTACAAGATCTCGGATAGGCAGTGGAGGAGGTGGCTGAGCTCCAGGGCACGATGTGTGTGGATTGGACAGGTCTGCCCAGCTTGGCAAGAGTGGCACCCTGGTGAAGGAAGGTCCCACGGGTCTCCGTGAAGGTCTGTCCCAAAGGAATTAATTGGATATTGTTGGTGTAATTGGTAGGTTGGTTATAAATACTTGTAATTCTGCAGTGAGGTATTGGCATGGTTATATTTGGGTAGGAAATAAAATACGGGAACTGTATCATTGAAATAGTCTGTCTGTGCCCCAGGGGGAGCTGGCTGCTGCATTCAGCAGAGGTTTGTAGGATGGGCCCCGAAAAGTGGGAATTCAGCTCCAGCCTAAGGCAGACCTTCGTCCCTCCAGTGTGGTCTGAAGTTAAATGCCACAGCCCTTTCTTGGACTAGTTTATTCCACTGATTTTATTCTATTAATTCTCTTTTATTCTTTTCTCTTTTTCTTTTTAGTTCTTCCTATTTTCCATTCTCCATTCTTCATTTGAGTTTGATATCATAGATAGAATCATCCTCTAACCTCTGAAGGTAGGTCATTTTCCTGATGCTTTCAGGGAAATCCGTAGGTGTCTGTGAAGTACCGACGCTTTTTCCAAATTAGGAATCTCTCCTTGTCCATCTTCAACAATTTTATCATTACAGGGAAAAAGCAGACCAGCTTCCTGCTACCTCTCTTGCTTTACATCTACAGATGCAGAAATATCCTTTTTTAATGTGGGAAGGGCCCCCCGCCCTACCCATATAGCGGCTGGGAGATTTTTTTTTCCCAACCTATGAAAGGAAACTTTTAAAGATGATTAAGACCATTTGGGTGGTCAGTCAGTGGTACGGCCGTATCCATTAGACGAGGCTTGAGATTGAAACCTAGATGTGCTTAAATGTGGTTTTTAGGTAGTCCTGCGAGGAGCAGGGAGTTGGATTTGATGATCCTTATGGGTCCTCTTCCAACTTGAGGTATTCTATGATTCTAAATAGCTAGGGAAATATAAACAGAGACAGCTCCCTTTGTCATTGCAACTTGGTCAGGCTTAAAAACTGGAGAACAGAGATCTGTACTTTCCTGTTAGACCTAGAAAAAGGGGCTTTTGCTTTATTTTTTTGCCAAGTTTGTATCGAGATGGTAACTGACAGACAAGGATGCGTAAAGGTTTGGATAATTTATCTTCTGATGTGAATTGTGGTTCTTTCTTTGTGAAGCACCCCAGGCCCCTCTGCATGGTGATTGATTCAATACATCTGCCTTCCCTTGTGAATGACATCTCTTCTCATCTCCATAGGCTCTCTGCAAATAAGGAGCTATAAATAAACAACAATATCTGTATTTGCAGGGGGTGGAAAGCTGCACTGGAGCTTTTCCTTTGTACGTTGTAAACAAAAACGGACGATTAAGGGCTACTGTAAGTCAAAGCCGTGCTGAAATCGGGAACACACGCAGATGCTGCTTTGTGGCACATGAAACCTCTGGTGTTGTAAAAGCATGTGATATTATTTTGTAGTTTGAGGAAAAAGCATACAAGGGCTTGGAGAGTTCATAATAAGGAACAGCCAAGCCTTTCAGTGAGCTTTTTCTTTCTCATGCCCACGAGCAGAGCATAAGTGATGGCATTCGTGGTCCTGGAGGTTCAAGGCTCAACGGACTGGCAAAAGCGATGCACTGAGCTGGGGGTGAAAGCCTCTGCTGCTTGCTGCCCCTGGCTGGCCCGGGGGGCTGGAGGAAGCTGCAGTTGTCTTTATTGGCCATGGAAAGTCTGCTGACACCCACCTGTGGGGACATTTCGGGAAAAAGCTTGTTGTAGGGCCTCAGTGCTGTGAGCTGAAGGTGAAAGCCTGCGTAATGCCTCCTGTATACCATATGCAATGATACAGAGAGGAATTAAGGGGTATACGTAATGTAGCAGCATTAATTGAAGCCACTGGGAAGTTCGATGAGCGGTGTAAAATTTGGGTTCTTCTCTGATTTTTGGCTTTAGGACTCTGCGATGAGGGATTCCTGCAGGCATCCTCATCCTGCGAGTACGGCTCGTAGGCGCCCTCAGCACGGGAAGGTGGTTTTGTGGCTCACCACCTGGCCGGTGCACCTTACTGGGGCCATTGGGGCAGCACGCAGGGCTTGCAAATGCTAGTGTGGCAGTTTCCATTGGCTTTAAAAGGATTTCCCAAGCAATGGGTTATGAAAAGTGCCTAATTTTGTGTAAAAAGGATCTGTTTTAACACTTAACCCACAACTGTTCCACTGAGATTTCGCAAATCAGGCTCAGACAATGTTGCCGGCTACATTGCAATGACCTGCTTGACTTTTCAGGAGTACTGCTCGCTTTGCACTGCAGTCACAGATGCATATGAGATGCTCGTGGCTATGGATAAGTCAATGGTAAACGTTTTAATCAGAGAGGGAAGCTGGTCTGCTGTCAGTCTCGGTATCTGGCACGTGGGTTTTTATTCAGATGAGCATTAGTTCAAAAGCTGAAGGTCAGAGGCATGCCTGGCTGTTCAAAAGGTCCTGGATTAATTTGTGGCACAAGCCCAAATACTGGGGCCATCTGCCTAGTTGTAGTGGACCTCAGAAGTAAAACCACGCAGCACTGTTTTTATTTCTTCGGAGAAGTAGTTGAAAGCAAGCTCAGCCCTGTTTGCCTCAAAGCAAGTGCTGGTGAAGATGCTGTGGGCAGGGTTAGGACACGAGCCTTGCAGCTCCGTCAGGGTTGTCCTGCTCGGAGCCAGCTGCCAAGTCCCTGGTGCTTGGTTAAGAGTCTTTCTGTGACTTTATAGGTCTGTTTTTTAAGAGAAATGACCCCAGAAAAATGGTTCCCTGAGCTTTTCTTTACAGCGGTGGCATTTCTTCCTTATAAGCGTTTTTCCACAGAGCTGTCTCCTTGGTAAACTGTAATCCATAGATCAGAAGCTCCATCGCAGAGCCGCATGTGGCATGAAAATCCTTCACCATCTCTTATCAGCATCTAATTCAATTGCAAGAGAACACAAAGCCACAGGAGGGGCTCTGCCAGCCGCTCGCTCGCTGCTGTCCTGTTTGCCCTTTGTCTGTCCTTTTGGTCCTGCCTTTTAAACTCCTAATGGTGGCATCCAGAGAGACGTCACACCTATTGCAGGCAGGGACCTGGCTGGTGTCAGCTCTAATTGGAAACTGGTAAAGCATCTCCTTGAGACAGCACTGCTTTGGAGTGCAGCAGACCAGGCACAGCACCTCAAATGCAAGATGTAGTGGCCAGTGTTGTGGTGTCTGCGCTGGAAACCTTTTGTGAAGGCAAGACAGGGAGTAGAGATGTAGCTCCTGCCTCTGGCCCTTCCCGTGAGCCCCCCCCCAGAGCTGTAGGGGGACAGGGCGTCCCCGATGGCTAATGCCAAAGTCCATCCACCCTGAAAGCCTCTGCTGGGACTGATGCTGCAGCAGCCCCGAGCGTGGCAGTGGGGCTGAAGAAGTGCATGAGGTCCATGATCATGACTTGACGCTGCCTCGTGCTACAAAAATAGGATGCTTCCTACCGCACCGCAAACCGGCTTCTGCTCTGGTCAATGAGACCTTCTCACGTAAGCCTACCTTTCTCTGTTCCTCAATCCTTATGGTCTGCTTAACCTAATTTCACTTACAGAAGTACTTCTACAGTGTCTACAATAGTGCGTCAGTCCCTAGGGCATGTTTTGGGCTTCTTTACCTTCATCTTCTGTAGCATCTGTGTCCACTACCACAGCGCCAGAGCTGCCGTATTGGTGCAGTGAAACTCATTCTCGGGCAGCAGCATCGCCAAACTGGAAGAGCATCCGCCTGTATTCAGCTGACTTGTATTTTCTTCTTAAGCCTTGGTATTAATATCAAACTTGCAAAATGGCAAGGTATTAGGTTTTTATAGAGACGCTGCTCTTTGTGTGACAAGATAGCAGATGGAAGTCTTAATACTGCAGGTGGTGTGCTGCCAATCCATCTAAAGCTGTACTGTATTAGCACTCTGATATCAGAAATATCCCTCCTGATATCAGAAATATCCCTCCAACAGAGAGCTTTGGAAAGCAGAGTGCATTGCCTTTATGTCTGGGCATGTGTATGCACGCTGCTTTTCTGGCTTCATGTTTGAATTTGCAAAGAGTCTGTCACTTCAGTAATGCTTCCTATGAATTTGGATATTAGTGTGAAAAAAAAAAAGAAGAACATCCCATTTCCGAAAATGTCAGGTTGCAAGACAGCCGCCGAGGCACGAGGAGGGGACATGGCCGAGGTGGCCGTTCACAGCTGTCCCCCTTGGGTTGTGTCTGCAGAACTGGGGGACACTCGGTAACTAACAGCCCCATCTGAGGAAGACGCTCACTTCTTTTTCCCCTACCCTCTTCCATATTCTGCTTCCGTACTCATCTTCTCCCTTTCCTGGTGCGAGACAAGACCACGGGCAAATGTGGCCGTAGTCAGTCTGGGGTCCTGAGCCTCCCCAGAGTTTGGGGACCCTGCCTGGCTCGGGGGTCCCATATCCAGACCCTCTCCCAGGGGAGACAGTGGAAGGGATGCATGGACGTCTGAAGTGGGATTTGGGCTGGTAGCTAGACTACTGTTTTTTCAGTACCAAGAATCTGCTTTCTGTTGGGCCACTTCTATTTTTCAGTTCTAAAAATAACCCAGAACAGTAGGCAGGAAACAAAATGTATAATTTACAAAATGAAACTGTTGTGGTTATTGTGGACGATAACGTTTTTAGAAAATTCTTTTCTTCTTTTCTCACTAAAATTCTCCATAGTGAACAGGCTGATTTTTCCCCACCTTGTTCCAGTCAGCAAACACAGCTTAGTTCAAGGTAAATCCTGCTCATCCCTCCACGATTCACCATTCCCTCACCCTGTACCAGATCCATCACTTGTCTCAGCATTTAAAGCCAGGAGCACGGCTGGGATGAAGGGCTGCGGAGGGAGACATGCGTTGCTCTAAGAACTCCAGCTGCAGTGACGGAGCAGCATTCAGTGTGGTACGAGCAGTTAGGGCAACGCATGCAAGTGGATAAATATGCAATATGTTATATGAAGTAACTTGGTGATTCTCAATTAATACCCTAATTGCCTTTTTTTTAATTATTGACTCCAAAATTACCAAGCTGAGTTGCAAATGCTATGGAATATAAAACTGAAGGACTCTTTATTGGCATTTTGGAATTACAAATTATGTTTGCTGTGAAAAAATGAGAAACCGTCTGTTTAATTGGTTGTAGGCTGCAATTTGTGTGCACTTAGGTAATAAAAATACAGCTATCTAGGGGATCATTAAAGATCACTTTCCTTTGAGTCAGCAAAGTTCAGAGCTGGGAAGCAAACAGATCTATGTTCTATAAAACTTCAAACTAGCAAGTAGCGCGGTCCGAGGGATTGCTCCTGGCAGAGTGAGAGATGCACTGACTCGCATGGGCTAGTGGTGGGATGGGCAGAGAGAGGAAGAGGGAGCGTTTGGGGTTTCAGACCTCAAAAAGAAAAAGCAGAGTATCTCCTAGTAAGGTGGCCTGACCTTACTTTGCATTACCTTCTGAAATGTGGGTGAGCCCCCTGGGTCGGAAGTTGTTCCTGGCTGCAAACAGTAATTTGGGATTCAGCTCTCCTAAAAGAATAGATGCCAAAGGCTGAACTGCTTATCCAGGATGCCCCTGGTCTGTAGACAAAAGCAGTGATTCTTCCCATCTTGCATGGATTTCCCAAGAAAAGGGGAATCTAAACTGTCTTTGCCTAAAGCAGCTCGTGTTTCCCATACCCATGGAGGAAAGTGAAAGCCAGCACATGGAACGAAGCCATGACACCAGCTGAAGGCGCTGGAGGAGGATGAGGTCTTCGGAGCAGAACTGCCTTGGTCCAGGGCACCGGTGCCCTGGAACGAACAGGCATGTGTCTCAACACAAAATAGCTTCCCGCAGGAGGGTAACGTGATGCTGGTGTCTTTCTGACAAAGCTGTTGGAAAAACACCAGTGAAAGCTTGCTAGTGCAGAAAGATTCGTTAACACCAGTAATTAGAAGTGAAGCTTATACTCCAGGCAGCAGAAGCCTCTGGAGATTAAAGATCAACATTTAGACTAAGAAGGGGCTCTGCTCTTACTCCTTTGATGAATCACAATATTTGGCACAGGATTTCTTTGCAGAGAAGGAAATTGGGGCTGACCGGTGTCATCATTTTCCATCGGTGAGGAGGAGGGAGATGGTGAGGGGATGGATGTAAGAGCATGGCGGTGAAATGAGGGGATGTGGGGAAGCAAGCAGGGAGGGCCAAGGAAAAGGCGTACGTGAATAGAAACTTGGGTCTTGTGACTGCTTTCCCCTCTACAGCACGTTGCCTCCTTATGTCTCCATACTAAGAGTGTCTCCATGTGCCACGTGGGTACGGCAGGGTCCTGCCTGCGCCGCGTCTCACTGCAGTGCGGATGTTCTCTCCTTAAACGATACCTGTGGTCTGCTAAATGCAACAGGAGGTGGGGCTGTCTGCCATCTCCACCTTGTCACCAAGCCATGTCCTGTCCTGGTGAAGATTAAGGTGATGCTGAGGTAAAAGACCCTCATCCTCAGCTGGTGTCAGCTGCTGCAGGTCTTGCAGCGCGAGCGAGGCAGATCCACCCTGCCTAAATCCCTGCAGCTCTCCTGGGGTCTGGGGAGTGGTATCCGCTGGCCTCTGAGTCTGCTGCAGTTTTAAGGGCTTGTAACTGCAAAATGAATGGTGGTGTTGGAGCAAGATAGGAAAGGTCAAACCTATATCCCTCCATACGGTACTGTGCCATGGCCAATGGTGGGAGAGGCCACCAGGCAGTCCTCAAAGAGGCAGAACAGGTGATGGAAGGAGGGGTTGCTCATATGGTGTGCACCAGGACGCTGTTCTCCCGCAATCCTTTTGTTCACTGATTGGCTTTTCACACTTGCAGAGTAGTTTGCCTCGCTGGGCTCCATTTTCATGATCCTTCAGGCCATCTCTGCATCTGTCTGGATGCCGGGGCAGAGCATCGCCTGTGTACCACTGCACCCGACACAGGGGTGTGCATGAACGTTTAACCTCTGATCCTGCACCCCTAAAGTCAAAGAGGGCTTTGCCATTGACTTCAGTGTGTGTTGTATCGAGCCGCAGCTGGAGAGTGTTGATCTTCACCATCCCACTGCAACTGCCTTTGAAACAATATAATTAATAGTAATACCTCCTGCCCCAGGCTGAGATTTAGTTGACGAGCAAGTCTAAGTTCCTCCTGTGATTTTCTTTTTTCTTAATTTGTTTTAACCAGATCTAATCAATGCTATAAAGGGCAAAGCGGCAGTATTATTTATTTATTGTGGGAGCAGCACAGCAAATAGTCTATCACTTTGCAGTTTGCTGACTAACGCAACAGATAATCAGCGTTTTTCACTCTCTTTGCAGGGAAGTCCTGCAGAGTACGATACATCAATAATGCAATGATCGTAAGATTTGATGGGAAGTCCACCGCTCTCTGTAGCGGTAACATTGGGGTTTTTGTTCTACAGAATAAAAATTAAAAGGCTGAGTTTTAATTCAAGTTTTTTAGGTTAAAAATGACTTTTTCAGTGCAAATTGCCATAGAAAGTATTTTATTTCAAAGCTGTCATGTTTTTAATAAGAAGAATGAAAGCTGTAACATTTACTGAGAAACAGTAAATTGTAACTTGGAGTTTTAATCTAAGAAAAAGGACATAGTGGATATATTTTTCTACAAGCTTTGTGAATTCATTTCACATATTTCATGGAAAACCCTTTCCCCTTCCTGACCGGCTGCTCTCTGGCACTGTCAGGCAAGGGGTAATTTTCTAACAGATTTGAGAGGACTCCTTTGCAAGGCCACGCTCTGTGTGGTGGCCGTTTGTCCTGACCCGGGATGGTGTGTCTCACTCCCCGGAGACTGCTGCTTTCATTCCAGCGAACACTTGTGCATCTGATTTGGAAGGATCCCTTTTCACAGCGCACGCTTATTTTTCAAGGGCAAAATTTGCTTTCAAGCCCCGCCAGAACAGCGTGGGCTGCCAAAGATAAGTGACAAATTGGCACGCGGGGAAAAAACTTGGGTCCTTGAATGCCGTCGCCATACCGAGCCTTTCCTCAGATGAAACACAAACAGGGGCACAGCACTTTCGCAGATCACAGTTTATTAAATGCCCTCTTTAAGATGCTGAAAATATTTGCCTTGTTTCCCTAACAAGACGGTTCACCCCGTCCCCCCATCCTTAGTGCCAGTCTGTGCCCCCGCAGCCTCTCCTCAACCAGTTCCTATTTATCCGCCTCCTAATTGACAGTAATTGCTTTGTGTCTTGGGTGACCGGGCTGGAGTCTTCTCTGGGTCCAAGTACGGGCTTTCATGCCCCCACAGCATAGGCAGGAGCCTGATGCGGGGCAGCCCGTGATGCCCGAATCTGGCATCTCTGGCAGCTCCCACCCGCCCCGGGACAGGGATCAGCAGGAGTGGGCAGGAGCGCTCCCGGCCGCGGGGAAAGGGAACGGATCCCATTACTGCCAGCAGTGACCTCCGGCATTTCGCAGGGGCGGGAACAACTGGCTTCAGTGGAGACCTCTCCAAAACCTGCCATCTCCTGGCTCGAACAGCCGAAAGGAGCCTTGCCCAGGAGATTTCATGGATTGTAACTACAGAAAGATTTTTTAAGCCTCTCACTTTGCGCTGTGCTTTTCCAGAAGGGAGTTACTAGCTGCTTGTTGTGTCCTCTCTGCTCAGGGCTAGATTTGGGGGAATCCCAGCAGCACCCTTGCCTTCAAGACCAGCCCTGTGGCAGCAAGGAGCAGCCTCGGGGTCCCCCCAGGAGGGTACCCTGAAGTGTCCCCAGGCATGTCCCCCTTTGTCACCCCTGCGGAAAAAGGTCTGTTGGCCGTCGCTGGGGCTCTGGCTGTTGAGGAGCAGCCTCAGATGTGCAGCTGCCTATTGATCCATCTCCCGATGACGCTGTTCGCGGTTAGTGGGACAGTTGGGGTATAACGCACAAATATTTGCTCTGTCAAGAAGCACTCAGCAGCCTGCGGGTAAATATTATTAGAGCAGTGAGTAGCAGTGACTCTGTATTAATACAGTCCCGGAGATAGGGGCACATCCTCTGCCAGCATGAATGAGTCCTGGGCTGAGCAGAGCAGCCCGTGCCCACGCCAGCGGAGGGTCAAGCTCCCCGGTTCCCCCCCAGAGCCACGCGCAGTCCCTCGGTGGGTGATGTGTGTCCTTGGGGCTCAGAGAAAATGTATCTTTCTTGCTTCTTCAGCCCCTGGAGAAATAACCACCGTGGGTCTGCATTGCCCCTGGAAATGGTCTGTAGAGTACATAGCCCCCAGAAGCAGATACCCCACTGATTTCAGCTGGGGCTCCCAGAGTATGCAGAGCCACTCGCCTGTGTCGGTCCATGGTTTCCCCAGCACATCACCGGGGCAGGGTGGTATCTGCGTGCAGCGGCTTAGCCAGGGGTGGGATGCTGGACAGTAAGTGCAGAGAGCTGGTGGTGACCATGCACTGACCATCGTGGGAAGCCTGTGCCTGCTGAGACCTCCAGCTGGGGAGGACCAGGCAGCTTGTTTAGTGGCGGTGAAAGGAGAAGCAGTGGGGAAGGGCTCGCACACATCCCACTCTGTAGCGGTCACATCAAAGGAGGAAACTTGGATTTTAGTGAGAGGGTTTGCAGTATCTCTGGAGCACGCAGATCAATAATACGATGCGCAGCAGATGCTATCAGTAAAGTGTGTCGACGAGCCTCATTAACGTTGGCTTATGAATGCAGTTGAATGTAATTGTTCACTGTACTTAAAAACCAGAACCAGGAGAAGTTGCCAGGATATATCCTCTGGGTGTGAAATGCTGGAAATAATGGAGCTGTGGGGTAGACATTCATGTTTAGAGCAGTGTAAAAAAAGCAGGGCTATGATTTAAGGAAGCAAATAAAACATTTCACCTGGTGCTGCGGTTTTACACAGACAGTCGAGTGCTTACAGCTTCTTCTGCTCTCCTGCGAAGCATGCGGTACAGGCAGAGTGGCGGAGGAAACGGACTGTTCCCGAATCTGGCGTCCCCAGCTATCATCCCGCAGCAGGCTGGCATCTCCCACGAGTGCAATGTTAACCTGCTGCCTCTGAGCAATGGGAAGGTGTTCCTGGGGATGGATTTCCTTAAGAAGAAGCCTGGAGGGATCTCTAGGGTGTTGGTATCGGCCCATCCCCATCACTCCACCATTGCTTCTGCCTCCTGGTGTTCACTCACAGTCTAACCAGCTGTGGCCAGGATTGAGCCTGTCAACCTGTGCGTGATTAAAAGTATCTCTTTCAAAAAGAAATGCAGTTAAGGTGTCAACAGTCAAAGACTTCCCTGCCCCCCTTGTCACTTGTGCCAGTGGTTAATCATCGCCCTGTTAAAATTTGTGCCCTTTATCTCGTTTGAATTGGTCGGGCTTTGGCTTGCAGCCATTTATTCCTGTTCTGTCTTTACCCTTTTGATTAAAGAGCCCTTTCATATCTGGTGTTGTCTGCAGATGAAAGTTCTTACACAGAGTAATCACATCACCTTCCCATCTCCTTTTTGATAAGCTAAATAGAACAAACTCTTTAATTTTCTCTTTGTCAAGCATTTTCTTCAACCCTTGAATCATCTTCGTGGCTGTATTCTGCACTTTCTCCCTTTTTTTAATCTGTAAAATTTGGATGTTGAATGGGGTGTTTAAGTTTTCAAATCAGAAGTGCAAAAGTCCTGCCAAGCCTCAAGCCCTGAGCATGGAGACTTGCCCGTCCCATGGCCTGGATCTCACCCTCCGCCGCGCAGCCCCCCGACCTCCGAGACCCCCCACGATGCTTGTCGAGCAGGAGGCCCCCGAATGCCTGGAATTTAGGATCCCAAGGACTGGCAGGAGGGTGCAGCAGAGTCCACGTCTTCAAACCAGCCTTGCTAGAAGGTCCCCTCCACCTCCAGGTTACAGCCTCCCACCGTGGTCTTTGCACTGACGGGCGCCTTTCTACCCTGTGGGCTGCAGGCACCAAACCCGTCCTCTTGCTGGCCACCATCTTGCGTAGCAGGAACGGAGGCTATTAGAAGAGATCTGGCCGTGGCTTTGCCAGCTGGTCATTCAAAGCCCTGCTACTCTCCAGTCCACCAGTGAGCAGAGAGATTCTCTCTTGTCCATCTGTAGAGCCACAGCAAGCACCGCTGAGGTCCACATTACTCTCTCTCTTGCTGAGATTAGTATCTGGTCCCACCTGCATGCGCTGACACATCAGTGGTGGTGTTTATCGCATCGATCATACCCACTGACCCTTTTGGATGAGGAGTGTGAGACACTGCACAGAGCAATTCTCAGTGAGCAGTCTGAGTCTGGATTAACAGCTCAGCACTGGGTCTGCTCCGCTAAAGCCGACTGTAAAATCCCACTAAAATCTTGTTGAAGATGCAGAATGAATTTCAGTTTAAAGTAACGTCAACCCATGTATTTAATGCCTTAGTAAATAAGCTCCTGAGACCACCCCTGTGGTTCAACACCCGGCTCAGTTTTGACAATATCATTTTGAGCTGAGATCTTCTTAAACTGAATCAGCGTGAGTTACTCACCAGTTCATATAAGACCTTTTTTCATATAATGAAACCAGGGCAGGTACAGCATCTCCCTTCTAATCTGGTGCCCCACCAAACTCCCCAACCACGTCTCTTTAACCCCTCTTGGAAAGGCCAGCTCAGGGCCAGGCTAAATGCAAGTGCAGGTGTTTATATTGGTCTGAAGTTCATTTCTCCTAGCCTTGCTCCCTGGTGCTTTCATGGCATTCTTTCTTTCCCTTGGTTGTTCTGGGGACGTGCTGTGGTTGCAAGGGTGGGTTCAGACAGGCAATGCCAGTGAGGAGGTGTTTACCCAAGCCTGCATGCGTATCTACCAGGCTGTGGAACCACCAGATTCCCTGTGCAGAGTGACTTTCCCAAGGCCGCTGTCACTGAGGCCACCTCCAGCTCTACTTGGGCATTTTGCTTTCTGATCCTCCCATCAGAATATGCGGGGGAGAACAGGAGAGCCCAGGAAGTGACCCAAACTTTTCTGAAACTTTCTCGAAGTTGCCACAACAGCTGCCGGTCACTTCCCGGCTCCTTCAACCCGATTCACCCGAGAGGAGCCTTTTCCTGCCAGTGAAGATACCCAGGGAAGGTGGACTGCAGGAGGCAGCACTCTGGTAAAACAGTCGTTATAGAAGACGGATGTCTGGGGTATCCTCTTGAAATCAAAGAAGCTGTGGGACTCTGCAGCCACTGCAGATCAGGCCCCTTAATAAATACTCCCATCACCATCTCAGAGCCATTCCAGTGATGGTGCTGGAATTTCTTTTCAGCAAACCTTACAGTTGACCCAAAGAGGGGTTATATTTGCATAATCTTCACTTTTTTTAATCACCCTCTCATGATTGTTGAAAGCTTAGATATCTGAAGCGCTTAGCTCTGTGTTGAGTGTCTCATTAAATTTCAGAACCCTGCTTTCCTAGGCTCCGTTAATTAGGCACTTGATTGAAAGTCTGAAACTGAAGGCTTGGGTATTGACTACAGCTATTGCTAACCTAAGGTGATCTGTTCAGTGTAGTTAAAGCTTGCCCAGCCAATTTCTTTTCTTAACGTCCTTCACCCTGCTATTAAAGAGGCATCACAGATTGCTGGAAAACCCTTGTGTTTCTACTGCGTTGGCTGGAGAGAGTCTCTAAGATTTATTTTCGCTCTTGAGCTCCATTGTCACTTGAGTTTTCTGCTGCAGTTGTTGGTTAATAAAGACTGCCTGTCCATTTAGCAGGCAGCAATTAATGACCAGCAAGAATTTTGTCTTGAATGCTCGAGTAGCCTGTTGGGTTTTTGGTTGTGGGTTTGTTTTTTTTTTTAAGCACTGTAGAGTGTTTCATGTATTTGCATAACAAACAGGGAGCCCACTGTCCGATGCCAACATGCTTTTCATATCTGCAGTGTAGGCTTCAGTATTTTCATCTGGAGATACTTAGAGCCAGTCTCCCCATAGACATACAGGTTTCTAGGTGGGAGGCAGGTACGTGATGGCATGGTGGACCTGACCCTGTGGATCACACACTGGTGCTGCTTTGTCCAAGCAGTTACAGGGTGTGTAGCAAGGACGCTGGGCAGCCAAAAGCGAACAGCCTGGCTCGCTGGCCTATGCTGCACCTCCACCGCACATTGCTTTCGCATCAACCACAGAGAGAAGCCAGCCGAGCCAGGAGAGCAGATGGAGGGGAGTGAAGGACAGGGGTTCTGAGAGGTCCGTGCTCTATGCTGAGCCTGCACTGCCAGGCTGTGAGGAGGAGGTGGAGGAATACTCCCAAAATGAGCTTTCCTGGCTGCATGGCTTGGACTGGAGAGAAACGGATGCTGGGTTAGAAGTGGATGGTGCAGAGCTCCCAGGAGAAAGCAAGACTGGGTGATGGGAGACCTCCAAGGCAATGAATCTCAGTGAGATGTTTGCAGGTGGGTGACTCGTTTGGGTTTGTGTGTGCTCCCCCCATTTCCATCAGCCGCATGCCAGCAGCACACTGAGACATCACCCAGCTTTGGTACTGGCGGCCAGCTCCTTAAGCAAGTGCCATTTCAGGGGCAGCTATAGCCACTAACCCTCCAGCTTTCTGCTTCCCAGTGCTGCTCAAATCGAGCTGTAATCTCCCTGCAAATTGCCAGGCCAGGTTGTACTACTCACCTTGCTGGAGACCGCTTATTGCTAAGCCTGTCTCATGCTCAGTTTTGAAAGGAATGACTTCCTGGGTTTTGTTCTAGGCTTTCCTTGTCTTTCTCATAATTCCTTTCTTTAAATTGTCTCCTGCAACTGGTATGTTCCAGCTGCTCCAGTATCTGCTCTAGGTTGTACAACTCCTATCTCTGATCCCTTGACACACAGCCTTTTTCCTTCCCACTCTTCTCGTCCCCCCAGCTCGTACCAGCTTGCTTCCATTAGCTGGCCCAGACAGGCCTTCCTTGGCATGCCCGTTTTGTCCCAACAAAGGTGGCAATCAAGGTAGACTGTAATTTAATTGAATTTTCTTCTGAAGCTTTAAGTGGGATAATCCTAAAGCTTAGTCTTGCCTCTGAGTCACAGCTAATGGCCTTGGTCACTTGTGAAAGGGGTTTTTTTATTTAGTTTCATGGTCTAATCAGCATCTTTCATTCTTTACTCTCTTTGCTCCTGCTAAATATTTCTGATCTGTTTGCAGGCAGAGGATTGCTAGGACTACACAGCTCCCTCTCTGAGTGGCCCTGTGCATGCGTGTGCATAGGCAGAAAGACTCAAAAATGGATTTGGAGGTGAAAAATATTACTACTCCATGCAAATATAGCGTTTTTATTTTCTGAAGGTAGTAGGCATTTTCTATTCTTCTCTACCCAACTCCAGGTTTTAAAACACGTTAAAAGGCACAGTGATGAGAATGTGTTACAAAGTACAAGTCTGCACAGAACTGTGTCCAAAGTAAAAATAACTAAGAAGAATTGAGCAGCCCCTGATGCTGGTCTGCTGTCCACTTGTTGACCTTTGTAAAAATCTTTTCAGGGTAGGATCTGATCTCCCTGCGAAGGGGTGGCAGTGACATGCAGTCGTAAACAGTTAATGAATTAGCAGTGGGCATGCGAGACATAGCTGCATTACCTCCATTTATAGATGGGAATCGAGGCCCAGGAAAGGTTAAATAGCTGCCTAGGGTTGCACGTGAGGCCAGCGGCTGAACGAGGACCTGAATGCAGATCCCCACGTTCTCCTCTGACTGTCCCTGAGAGCCTGCTCTGCTGCCAGGCTGCTGGTCCTGCCTTGTGGGGCAGCAAGGCAGGAGCCTCCGTGCTGGAGCATCGCGGGTCCGGTCCGGCACTTGGGAAGGGGCCGGCTAGTGGAGGTGAAAGGATGCAGAAAGTGGCTTGGGATGAATGAAGAACTGGGAGACAGATTAATTCAGAGCAGCAAAATTCAGTGAAACATGGTAGTATTGATGAGCTTGGTTTCCAGTTTAGAGCTGACCACTCACAGCGACCGTGTGTTCAAAGCAGGCAGCAGCATAAAGCTCCTCAAAACTGGCTGCTCATAAAAAAACCTACGAAAGTGCAGGTGGAAACACGCAGGAGGAAGTTGCCATTTTGTGGAGGCTGAAACGCTGGTAGTTCCCAGCACAGCCAAGAGCCCGTGCCAGCAGCGAGGGCTGGACGCGGCGTGTCCCTGCCCCACCGCCCCACTGATGCAGAAGGAGCCGTCAGCACCATGCCGTAACGCACCCACCGCCTTCACTGGCCTTTGGGATGCCTTGTCCTCTACTGGTTCGGGATGTTTTCAAGTACTAATCTCCATAGATTGATCTTTGGGAGATTTGCTTTTCTTTTGACAACAAACGTTGAGGCTCTCGGCAAAGCCCAGGATTTCAGGGCTGTGTCTGCTGGGTTTGTGCCGCCTTTGCAGCTGTGCTAACGGCTGGTGACTAGCAGGTCACTACCATAGCTGAAATCTTTGCTGCTCTGCAGGCTGAGAGAAAGATAAATAGTCATTTTGGTCATTACAAGCATGTAGCTGGGAAGGAGGTCAGGTCTGTCTATGCAAGGTTTTAGGGTGTTGATTCATATGGAGAGGGTTAGGGGGGAGAGGGCTGGGGGGTTGCTGGTAGATTGAGATAATTCCCCTTATCATCCTGCCTGCTGGGCAAATGCAACACCTCCAAACCTCCCATCTTTACACGTGCAGCGCCTTTCCCCTGTGCTTTGCATAGCTTCGGGTGAGGTTCGCGGTGGATCTGGAGGTGGTTCTGCTCAGCTGGATGCACTCGGTGGGCTGCAGGGGTTGCTCCTGGGAGGCAGCAGCTCAAGGACCAGCTCCTCTGTAGGCATGCGCTGGTCCTTCGGGGAATCCAAAATCGGTGGGAAAGCCTTGGTCACAGAACCTCGTCCATCCTTTGAGGAAGTACAATCCTTCAGGTTTTCTCTTTTCAACTGAAAAGATGAAACAAGGTTGATTCCTCTTTAGATTTCATGTCAATGCGGTGTGGTGGGCAGAGGTGGGGGGACACCGTGGGCAATGCAAATCTCCTCCTTCCTTACTTAAGACCATAGCTCGCAACTTTCTGGAATATAAATTGTAAACTGAGGAGGGCATTAAATAAAGGCTACATTTCTCCCTCCCTCCTTCCCCGTCAGAAGAATTTAATCAAAATCCCTCTGTATTCTGCACAGAGCCCCTGGCTTTATACTTTATATCAGGGACCTGGTCCAGCAAAACACTTAAGCTGGAGGGGTGTCCTGTTGCATGTAATTAGGCTGCTTGTGTGCGTGGATTCAAGCAAATAATTAACTGATTTCCTGGATCAGCACCAGGGTACTGAGCACCTTGCAAACTGCCCCTTCTTCATGTTGTGGAGCACAGTATTTCATATGGATCGCATTAGACCTCTGTTCTGCACACCTAGCGCCTGGCAGCTGGTTATCATTTCTTCCCTGGTAAACACCGATTTGAAATCCTTCATCCACAAAAAAACCTGAATATGTAGGTGAGTCACATGCGTTGACTCTGCTTTGTGATTAGTTACCAAAATCACCACTTCCAGTGGAGATGCTCTGCCCCTGGGGCGTGCAAGAGCACCAGGGCATATGACTTATGATTTCCTTCCTGCAGACGTGCTTGCTCACGGAGAAGGAGAATTCATTGAAAAGTTCGTAGTCACATTCAGAGGACATGTTTAAATATTTTGCTTTGCTCAACCAGCTCCTTTCTCAGCTTCTGCTGTTAGACTGCAAAATATGATCTCAGAGATCTCAGCTTGGATCCATCCGCAGTCCGCAGCACCGCATGTTAATGGGAGGTGTAGTTTCCATCCAGCCGGGGTCAGAAGGGCTTGAATTTCATCATTGCCATATAGTGCATGTTCACCTGTATTAAGTGAATGGCATCGTTGCAATAAAATTGTGAATGTGTGTTGTTCTATATTTATAAAATGGAGTTGGTTAATGTACTCACTTTCGGGATTTGATGAGATTTTCACTCTTTGGGAGGTATGGGAAGTGCAATAAATGAAGGCTGTCTTGATTTTAGTGAAGGCTTTGTGGAAATGTTTTCAAAAATGCCCATGCTTTGGGTCATAAGCCAGTTGAACAGTGTATTTTCTTGGTGCAAAGCCTTGGAAAAAGTCTGTTAGTCTGGGAAATTATACACAAAGTGAGCAAGAGTGGCGTACAGGGGAACTTTGGAAGGTTCTGCTGAGTGGGGTGGACGAGGCAGGACATCCATCAAGATTCAAAAGGACCACAAGGGTTACCCTGTGCATAGCAAAGGTCAGCTTATAGCAAAGACTTAGAGTTAAGATCCCATCCTATATACTGTTTCCACTGAAGGAGCCGAGAGGGGTAGTAAGGTCTGAAGCTGGTAAGATGCTTAATCACAGCATATTCTGAGACCAGAATTAAGATGCAGCCTGATCTGATGGCAGCACCCAGCCTGCCACGCTAATGGCCATGGAAATCGATGGCAATTTAACTAAGTACTCCAGGCTGCGAATGCGGCTGAGGAGGTGTCGGCCACTTTTGTTCTCCACTTTGGAGGTTTCAGCCTTCAGCCGGAGGGCAGAGCCATGCTGGTGGGGGGAGAAGATAAAGCTGCCTTAGAAGGAGAACCAAAGTCTGGGGATTCACTTCACCAAGGAGAGGTTCAGACTATGCAGCACTTGAGCCCACGTCTTATTTTATCGTTGAGTCTGGTGCTGTGTTTTATTGTAGAAGCTGCAGAAGCTGACATGCTAGGAAGTTTTTGAAGAACGGGTGTCCTATTTTTTAGTGCATCCTACTGAGCAAGGAATGCGTTTCGCAGAAATGATGTCATGTTATTTTGGATCTGATGTGTTATATGTCAGAGTGGCACCTGGACCTGTAGGTGGTTAAATCAAAGACCAGGTCCATGGTCTGGAGACTCTGCAGTCTGATGCCCAGGTTCCTCAAACTGCTCAGTGCCATCAATTCTCAGGCTTTCCCTGCCTCTGTGGATGACAGTCTAAGTTTTGTTCAATAGGAACAGCAGAAAGGGGAGGTCAGGGCTTATGTCAGGCAATGGTGTGGGTAAAGAGAGGACAAAATGAAGAGCTGGCAGTAAATAAAGCGTCAAGAAACTCTTCTGCTGTTGAAGACAGGAGGGAGGCAGGCTGGAGTCCTTCTCAAGACGGAGAGTCTGCAATAACTCTGCTTTCCCAGGACCTTCTCATGGGATGAGAGCGTTGTTGCAGTGCCAGGGTTGTGCTGGTTAGATGCTGCACCCAGATTTGGAAGAACAAATTGATGAGACCTCAGTTAACTGCAGCAGAGTTCACCCAGGTTGCACTGGTAAGGGACCTTGCCGCCGTGGGTTGTGTATGCTCGCTGCGTGCCAGCGTAGCTCACACGCAGGAATAAGGGGGTAGGGTTTAATTCATTTATATTTTGCATGGCTATCACCTCTTCTCTGTCGCTGCTGCTGCCACCTCTGTAGGACTGCAGTCACCTGTTCTGCCTTCTCTGCCATGTTTCTTCAGTTACTCTGTTAAATTAATGAGTATACTCGGTGTCACCCCGCACACACGCTGTCCCATGTACTCTTCTCTAAGCCTCCCGTAGAGGCAGGTTGGATGAATCTTTGGTTTGACTTGGGCCGGCAGTTTGGATGTTCTTGTGGTTGTTGGTGCTAGCAGGAGATGTCGTGTTTCTGTAAGTGGTTTTGAAGCTGGCTGATGACTTTCTGCTGGGATTTTGGGGGACTGAAGGCTGTCTCACAACAGACATCCAACAGCAGCTTCAAGTTCCCATTGAAACCCAATGAGATGGATGTACACGTGGATCCTGTCACTGTGGCCACCTTCTCTGATCATCCGTACTGTGAATATTTGGCTTAGACAGGTATGCCTGGGACTAAAACATGGGCATGTTCTCTATGCTTTGGGTCCAGTGCTTTCTTGATGCAGTGCAATACCATATCGCACTGTGAAAGGCACATTTTGTGACCTCTGTCAGTAAGACCTCTTTCTGTAGGCATTCCAGCCACGATCCCATACTCGCTCTCTGAGGAAGAGCTCTTTTTGCCCACACTACATTGAACGTCTCTGTCTGCATAACGTGCCTGCAAAAATCCCTGGATGGCTTCAGAAATCGGTGGGAAGTGTTCATTGTGCAGGACATTCATCTTTTTTCTTTTGTAAGTAATAGCACTAAAATATGTATTATAAGCCAGAAAGAGAAAGCTGCTCCCCAGAGCTTTTTGCTGGGGCATTCAGCATCTTATCTGAGTAAGCGAAATCGCAGCTAAGCAAACACCGGCAGGGTCAGGCAGCATATGGAGCAGCTGGGAGCTGCAGAGCAAAAGCCTCCTTGCACTCCCAATAAATTGGTCCCGTAGGAATTTTGCTTTGAAATTATAATTGACCCAGGGAAGAAAATTATTTCATGGACTTCAAACTCATTAAAAAACTCCATCATTCATCTACAGTTTATTCCTGACACTTAATCAAAAGAAATTTAATGATCATTCTAACGAATGTAATTTAACGTTGCTGGGAATGTATCTACTCCAAAGTACGTGGTGCTGATTGTAGGAGTGGAAGGTGTTTATTAGCTCTGTTTGTCGCAGCCGCTAAGCACCTCTCAGGAATTTCAGAAGTTTCCACAATTAGGAACAACCATTTTGACATCTTCTTTTCATCACGGATTTTTTGTACATTTGTGGAATTCCATCTTTTGTAGAATTTCATATCTTCAAAAGCTTCTTTTATACAAATGAAAAATAACAGTATAGCAGTAAAGCCCAGATTAAGAAATATTTAGAAGGGATTTTTTTTAAATCAAGCTTTGAGTGATAGTTTTAAATCAAACTTTGAATGCACATGCATTAAATTACAGGACGTGCACAGCACAGCAGGATTTGGCTTCAGCCAGCAAATCCTCTAATACGGCCCTTGTGTAGGAAAGCATCGCTAGGCAAGAAAGCATTTTCTTATGTAGCCAACTGAAAGGGAGTGATTCGTTTCTCTTAAAGAAATGCTGCGGTTTCATTGACTTCAAGTCATGAAACCATAGTGTCCTGCCCTGTCTGAGTGTCCCTAGGCGTAGTCAGAGCCAGCATGGGTGTCGTGGACTCGTTGGACGTGTCAGTCCTGTGCCCAAAACCAGAGTGTAGGTGTGTGCGTGTGCTGGGTCTTGGAGGCGTCCGGCCAGGGCAGGGTGGGAGCGTGGGGCCAGGGGCTGGACTTCCCCTGTGCATAATAGTTTTGCTCCTCATATTACATCTTGTTGATGTTCAGACTGTGGCCACCACTTGCCGCAGGCAAGGGGCAGGTTTGTTTCTCCAAGTACTTTGTGAGCTCCGAGGACTGGCAGGTCCACGTGCTCATTCCTGGTCCCTGCCGGAGTCCCAGCTGTGTTCTGCATCCAGCTGAGTAATAGCTGCTGTGTGTAAGGCATCAAGCTCGTGTTCCTTCTGGCTGTGCATCAGTACGGTGCCTCCATTTCTAGATCTATTTTCTTTTGTCATTCAGCAGGTTTTGATCCATGCTCTTTCAGCCTCAGTGAAAATCAAAAAGTCAGTAAAGAATAACATGGGAACAGCCGGTTGAGCTACTGGTGTTGGAGGCCGTTCCTTAAGTAAGGCTTACTCCCCGTTTATTTTTCCTGGCATTTAGCTCAAGACACTTCAGTGAGAGAGAAGATGGTTTCACTCAGCAGGGTCCTCAAGGAGACACAATTTTGGGAAAAAAATTACTCAAATTTCAAAGACTTACAAGACGTTGTTTTTAAGTGTCTTCTAGGTTGTTGGGTTGTGTTCTTGGACAAGTGATGTCAGACTTAGTCTATATACAACCGTGGCATTTGCTAAGTTGTGCAATACCCTGGACTTTCAAGAACTGTTACCACCTCCAGTCAAACTGTCTGTATGTCACAGGATGTAATGTTTCACCCCAAATCGTGCTGCTGTGCTAACCCTGAGATTACAAGGCATTTTGGAGAAGGTGGCTAAAATATGTCCGTGCTGTTTTCACTCACCCTGAAAATGGAACGGTTTGTAAATACTTTGACTGGTAACACTTCTGTAGTTATTTTATAACTGAGCATTGTCACCTGGCAATGTTTTCCAGAGGGTGAATAACACCAAATAAAGTCTTCCTGTTATTTCATTAGGGACTAATCCTGCTCTGCTGATGTTAATGAAATAGTTAATTGACTTCTGTGAGTGCAGGGCAGAACCCGGAGTTTCATGAGCAGCTGATGCTACCCAGTCTCACGCAGAGCAGGTTTTGGTCTCAGTTCATGGACTTTTTGAATGAATTGTGCCAAGGTTTCAGCAGAAGCTGAACTCTTCGTAGATATCGGTGGATATAAATGAATATAAAACATGAATGCCCTCATGGTAGGAAGAGATTCAGAGTCTGTGCAGGAGGAAATGTCTGTCTGAGACATGGATTTTCTCGTGTATAATGAAACACAAACTCAGGCTGAAAGGTTTTCTGCAACTGGATTGTTCAGAACCTCCCACTCCTCCTTGTAACTTCCCTGATGTCTAAAGAGTGTTGTGCTCATGTTAGAGTCTTACCCAAAAGGGTCTCTAAGACCTTCTTAGAGGTCTTCTCTTCCCAGCCGCTGATTTTTATGAAACTTGCAGGAATTTACGTCTAAGATGCAGTAGCATGAGCAGCCTTCGGGTTTGCCAGGAGCAGGTTCAGAATATGCACACTGTCCCAGTGTCATCCTTCTGTCCTGGATTTCGTCCTTGACATGAGATTTTTCCCCATGTCCATCCTCTGAAGCCATGATCCTGGGAACCACTCAGGGGAGATGGTCCAGGGAAACCCACCCAGCCCGTGGAGAGACACGGCCCCCAGCGTCTGGCCACCCTCTGGTGCAGGTGTGGCTTAACAGTCACACCTTCCCGGGCACGGCAGAAGGTCTCGCCGTGCTGCCCCGTGCCCCGCAGCGACTCTGCTTGCCTCGGCTGCGCCGTGACTCACTGAACAGCACGTTGTGCACCCGGTGAGAAACAGTCCAAAATCACCCCGGAGGTCCCCAGCCTCCTGTATCACCGCGCCTGCCGAGGCGGGGGAGCATCCTGTGCAGCCCCGAGAGCCGCGGGCAGGGGCTGCGAGCCGAGAGGGTGCCTCTAAGAGGGGATGGGGTCAGATGCATTTTTGCTTCAAGCCATATGTTGGCTTTCCTACGTGTGACTGCTCTTGGTCTCCTGCTATTGCTTGTGAGAGCTGCCCTGTCGTGAAAGATGCTTTCAGCTCCACAACGCACGTGCATGAGTCACCGTGATGCGTCTGGCCGCGAATGCCGTGGGGACCCTGATAGATGCATTTCGCTGGAGTGCAAAGGAGAGTGCTCTGGTTTTACTTCTAATACCTTTAAAATAAAATAAAAACCACGCTGCCTGCTTGCTGTTAATCCTCAAGCTGGGTGCCTGTGAGTGCACGTGCAGATGTGAGGCTGGAAACCAGGTCAGTAAATAGAAAATGACACTTTTTAAAGAAAAAAATGTATAAATCTCATACGATTTTCTTCCCTTACCCCTGCCTCTAAGTCCTGCCTGCGCTGGGAAGCCGCAGGGCTCCCCTCTGGCTTCTAAGCTTCTCAAAATAACAAAAATCCCTCAGTGGCAAATCCTAAAATTACTGGGGCAGGGGGAGCGTGAACGGCTGGTCAGAACCATATTGTCATATGCAGAGTCAGGAGGTACCAGGGATTTATTCTGCCCAGCGGCAGGGGGGACATTAGATAGGTGGAGGTACCTGCTCCTGAGCATCGCTGAAAGAGAAGAGGACATGCCGTTAGCCAGCGTTAGCCATGTGGGCCGTAAAATGCCCATCACCCAAAATGAGCCCGTGTAGGACATGTCCCATAGCTCCCCAGCCCCGCAGAGGAGCACCGCTGGTGACAGGAGATGGTTTGTTGGCTTCTTGTGCTGCTGTGCTCCTAACCAGAGAAATCTGGGGGGCTGCTGGGCTGCTCTCCCATGAGCCCCAGGCTCCATCTCCCCGTGCAGCCACGGAGGGAGTCAGCAGGCACCGTTTTGAGGTTTAAACCTGGTCATTGCACCACTGAGCCGCACGCTGAAGTCTGGGGAAGGCGGCTGGTGAAGGGCAGAGGCGCTCCCTGCCATCCCAATGTTAGAACGATATTTCTTCCTGGACGTGGATGCAGAGGTAGGATTGACCTGAGGAATGTCTTTGGGGGAGTCATTTGCTCTCCCTTGGAGCAGTGATGCTTGATTTTGTTTTGATTTCTTGTCTGGATGTCTTTACCCAGACAAATTAATTCATTTTTTGGCTTTGCAAGAGTGTGACTGATTCAGCAAAGGAGCCATGGAAGATAGCGCAGCACAGATGAACATCAGATCAGGCTGGTGTTGACTCTCTACAGCAGCCGATACCGATCTGGGCTCTGCCAGCCTGCTTTCACTGTGAGCGAGATTGTCCCCAGATAACCAACTAGGTCCCCTTCAAAAATCCCTTCGTCTGATCCCACTCATCCTGTAGAAACCCCAACCCACTTATATTTTCTCTAAATGGGGGCATTTCTCATGTATACTCATCCCACTGCAGAGGAGCATATTATCTACACACGGCTTGTGCACAAAGCCCTCGGACGTGTTTTGAACGTCTGACATTTTTCCAAGAATAAACAATAGGATAGTTGTGAAATGTTCGCAGACTTTGCCCTCCCACTTCCTAACCTCCAGGGAGCAAGTAGAAAATACTCAGTGCTTTGAAATGTTAATGAAATTTTGTATTTTGAAAGAAAAAAATAACAAAGGGAAAAATACCCCGCAGGTGATGCTGTGACTCTGTCCCTTCGTTCTGCCATCTCCGGCCACTTTGTTCCTTTCAGCTTGTTGAGAAGTTCGTCCTTTTGTCACATGTTACTGTTTCTGCTGGTGGGTTGAGTAGCTGAACTGCTTTAAACAGAAGGTAATAAAGTTTACTCCGGTCTTTGCAGGATAGAGTCAGTCCATAGTGGAGGTGCATGAGGGAGGAGTAGTACGGAGTAAGGAGCACAGGTCTGGGTTGGACTGGGGACCAGTCAGCCCTGTAAGACAGGGCCTGTCCTCTCCTTGTGCATCTTGTGCCACGTTGCCCTCACGTCTCTTATTCCGGCTTCCAAAAGCAAAAGCACCATAGGCAATAACCAACAATAAACTGGAATATGGTACTTTTAATTTAAAAAAAAAAAAAAAGCAGTGCTGGACACCTTCTCAGTGCTCAGCGGAAAGGAAATTGGTTTTATCATAATTAGATTCACACCTGCTCCAGTTCTTTGGTAAGAGAGGGTCTCTTCTGGCCCCAGTTTGTACTGGAAAATACTGTCACTGCCAGCTTTGCTTTTTCCTGCTGGATTCGGCATCAGAACGATGGTCCTGGCAAACACATGCCAGCACACGCAGCACCCCGAGCCCCACGGCGCAGGGACCGGCAGCCCTGGGAGCCCATACCATGCAGCACCTGCAGTCCATGCGCCTGTGAGATTTGGTGCAAGCTGTAGGGTGGAACCTGAACATCTTTTGTCTTTGTAAAATCCAGGCAGGTTGCTGGTGCTGGTGCGGATGACAGTGGCTGTGCATCCTTATGTGTAATGGTACAATTCAGGCTGTTGCTATGGTTTCAGCACTAACGGATCAGGTTGTAGGAGGCGAAGCAACTCCTTAGAGAAATAAATCAGTGCTGCTCTGGGAAGGGATTATTAAATATTATTTTGTTATTATTATTGCTGCTTGTTTCATTGCTTTAGCTGCTGGGTGTTTGCGGGGGTGGTAATTAACAGCAGCCCAGCGTGCGGTACAAGCAGTTTGTGCCATGCTGCCTCCAGTCCTGTCCACGGCCCCTGCAACCGGTCTTGGGGAGAGCCTGAAACTGGCTGATAACAGTCTCTGTGCCAAAATCCCAGCAGCAATCCCACTCCTTCGCCAGCACCTAAGGTGAGTCTGTCTGCAGGTGTTACCCCGCAGGAGGACAATTGTCTTCAGCCCATTGCAGAGATGGGAAAACCAAAGCACAGAGCTGCAAAGGGACTCACCAGGGTCCCCAGGGGGTCAGAGACAGAAGCAGAAGTCAACTCTAGGTCTTATGACTCTCAGGTCAGTGCTTTATTCATTTAATTCAACTGAGCATCTCTCTAGTCTCCTGTGTCAGCCACTGCCCTTGGCTGTAATTCAAAGCTTCAGGCTGTTTTGGCCTTGGAAGAGTTTTGTCCAAGATGTTTGCCTCTTCCCGCCTTGGCCGGGATCTTGGGACGATCTGGGCCAGTGGTTCTAACTGGGAGCCTTTAATCTAGCAGCAAATGGTGCATCCCTGCTGCAGCCTGTCGCTAACCCATGAGAAAGGCACCCTCTCACTGTTTATTTACCTCTCTGTGTGTTTATGAAAGAAAAATAAATGCTAAGGGATTACTCCCCTAATGAATAGACCTGTGTGTGCATGCATGTAGTGCAGCATCTTACAAGTCCGTCTCGGTAGTTTTTAGATCTGAGAATGAAAGTTATAATGAGTAAAATATTGATTTCCCATAAAAGGTTTTTAATCAAATGCCCTGACACCCCAAGGGGGACAGAACTCTGCTACAACACCAAATTGCACTTCATACACCATCTATTTTTCAAACACTGTATAAATGAGCCTGCCCACTGGATATATGAGAGTTCCCGCATGTCGTACATCACAAGGAACAGAGAGAGCTATAAGGAGAGCCAGAGCTGTCTGGCTCGGGAAGGGGGTGGTCTGGCAAGCCCACTGGGGAGCTGTGGGGAAAGCAAGGCTCGTTATTCCCTTCGGCAGGACCTGCAGCCCAAGGTCTGACAGCGAGGCGCTTGCTCAGGCCTTTAAAATCCTCGTGGCCCTGTTTCTCTTGAAGTGAGGATATTTGGTTGGGCACCAGCCAAGCTGGCACTGTGTGAGGAGCAGGAGCTCTCCGCGGGGACACCACCGGTGCGTGCTCCACCACCCCGGGGTGTGCTGTCACCACTAGCGGTGCCCCACGAGACTTTGTACTTTCATAATGCATTTGGCAGAGACCTCAGGATGCATTTCGTGAATGTCGGGTACGACTGGTGAAGGCAGGAAAGGAGATCCATGGTGCAGACCAGAGACAAGAGGGTTGCCTTTACATGCTGTCTTTGCCTTTAGATCCAGCTGGCCTTTGGCATCAGCTCAGGAATGAATTTTTGCGTGTGTTCCTTCTCCTCCTTCATCCTTTGCCTGCGTGGGTCTGGTTCCTTATGTCCCTTTTGAGCTCTCTGTCCAGAAGGTGCCCAGACATCTCCTTGCAGGGGGAGCGTGTGTCAGGGAGACCTTTCCTGCCTGCTGAGAGCGGTGCCAGCTTGTCACAGGTTATTCCCTCACACTTCAGGCAAAGGGCGAGTCTTGAACAAAGACTGAGACAACAGAAAGCAGCAAAACCCAACTATTAAAAAGAAACAGAGAGAGGGAGAGGATTAAGTGAGCAGTCCAGTGTCTCGCAGCAGTAGCAGCAGACAGGCCAACCTTCTGGGCTCACAGAGCCCATGGTGCTTGGTAATGAAGAAGCTCTGCTTGGACTTGGGTAGAGGCATTTGGAGACCCTGAGACGGGAGGCACAAGCTCTTCTTTTCTGCACCGATTTGCTGCAGGGCACTGGGTTTGTCACTGGTCTTCTGGAGGGCCTGAAAGCTCACCGAAGTCAGGGGAGAGAGCTCCTGTGTTTCACCATGCTTTGAATCCGGAGTGCACCCCAGTGGCATTCAGGTGACTTAAGGGGGTTACTTGGGCATAACTGACTTCTGAGCCGGGGTTTGAAAGCCTCTGGGTCCTTCCCCAGATGAAGTGATGCAAACCCTCTTCTGGAGGCGCAGGAAGAGTCAAGTGCCAAAAGCCGTGGCTTTGCTCTCCTGAGCACTGGCTCTGTGGATGAAAGAAGGCACGCTGTGTTAAGAGGCAAAGAAAGACTGCACCAAATTGGGTAACGAACCGTGGTGCAGCGCAGTGAGTGGTAAAATGAAGCATGCCTTTGCGAGACTGGTGGCCACGGCGCTTCGGCTCAGCTTCCCCTGCCCTGTGAGGCAGCATCTTCCCCTCTGCTGTACTTGATCCCAGGCTGGCGTCAGGGCTCCCAGCTGGACACGGTGGCTTTTACCCCATGAGAGGAGTGTGGCCATAGCTGGTTTTAATGCTGAACAACAAGTTTTCTGTTTGAATTTTCTGCTCTCTGCACCCTTGAGACATCCAAGCACCACCACATCTTGGCACTGCCCTACTTCAACTCCCCTTCTTCCAGCACCTCCCAAGGAGAGCAGTGAAAGCCTTCCTCTTCCTTCAGCCTGGCTACTCTTACTACAGTCTGTCTCTGCCATCTCTCCGGAGATGATGCTCCAAAATGCAACTCTCCATTTTGGAGAGTGGAAACTACATAAGTGAACTCTCTTTGAACTCTTATTTTCCACTATTCACCAGTTTATTTCTTCTTCCCAGCACAACTCTCCTGTCTGCCCTTTCCCTCATCACCAGCACAGGACCACAGCAGTTCCCTAAAACTTTAGGACACGGGGTTTCCCTGCTGTTGCCTGACAAAAGGGTTACTCCCTGCATCTTGTCTACTTAAAACCTTTCTATACCAGACACGTGCTGTCTTGACTCCTGGCCCCGGGCTGCAGACCTGAGGAGGACCTGCAAACGGCGAGCGCTCAGCAGGTACCACCGCTGCTACACGGGAGGTGCGGTGTGTGCCCCGGGCTGTGTGTTCACACACAGCAAGCCCAATAAATTGAGCCTGCTGCCCATGCACAGAGGTTTCCGAGATGTGCAGCTGCAGGACCCAAGGCTTACCTCACCTTTGCAGTGAACTCAAAGAGCCCATTATTTTTTCAAATTTGAAATTAATTCTCCAAGATAAAGCATTAAGACTTTTTGGAAAGCATACAGTGTGCTTCTTGGCTGACGTTGACTTCAGCTTACACTACTGGAAATCTGCTTGCCAGTCCAGTGCTAGTATTATACATCTCATCAGCCGTGGCCAAATCTTCTGCCAGTGTAAACTGATATCACACCATTAAAGTCACCATTGGTCCATCAGTTTGCATCAGTAAAGCATCCGATCCACAGGTCTTGCTGCTTGGATTGCCAGTAGGTTTCTGGTTCTTGTATCTTTGTTAATAGTTTCATAATTTTATTAGAATTATAGTAACGAGAATTGTGTGTTTGGGAGGGGGACTTTTTAATAATAAAGTTCTACTAGAAGCAACATTTGTTTTATGAATAAAAGATTTCAGTTCTAGAATAAATTACCCAAAGGGAAGAGAAGTGTCATGCTGCAGCCTCAGTCTCCTGCGGGTTTGCCAGCCCTTGTGGTTTTACCATGGGCCTCAAGTCTTATTTTCTTAAAACTTCAGTTCTTATAGGGATATCAGTTGTAAACACATTCACTTCACTTTCGAAAAAGCAGTAGTGTATTTCTCGCCTATCATGGTGAAAAGCTTGAAAATTCAGCCTGCGTATGTCTTAAAAAAAGCAGAAGGCTAATGAAAACAACTCAAAGGTATGTTTTAGAGATTATCAGGAGTCCGAGTTCATCACAGGATTTTGGCCTCTAGAGGGAACTGGGAGATGACATGGGATGGCAGAGATGGTAAAACATCCTCGTTGCACAAACAGGATGGGAGAGGACGTTCAGCATTGTGTCATGCTGCATGGCAGACCCAGATACAGGATCTAGATTTTAAAATGAAGGGGGTTGTTCACAGTAGGCTCTTGTCTGGATTTCAGTCCATCCCAGCTAGCCTCTGTGAAGTCTGAAGGCTGGCAGTGTGAGAGGGCTGGGCTGGACCCCACGCCCGGACCGAGAAGGTGAGCTCATGGGGCTGCAGGAGACCAGCACGGACCCGAGTGAGAGACCCAGAAATAAAAAAAAAAATTTAGAAAATCATCGTATGCTGGCATGGTCACCTGCGTGGTGCAGGTCCTCTGAAGGGCCTTGTCGTGGTTTAACCCCAGCCGGCAACTCGGCCCCACCCAGCCGCTCGCTCACTCCCCTCGGTGGGATGGGGGAGAGAAGCGGAAGGGTAAAAGTAAGAAAACTCGGGGGCTGAGATAAAGGCAGTTTAATAGGGAAAGCAGAAGCTGTGCGCGCAAGTAAAGCAAAACAAGGAATGCATGCACTCCTCCCCATCGCAGGCAGGTGTTCAGCCACCTCCAGGAAAGCAGGGCTCCATCGCCTAACGGTGACTTGGGAAGACAAACGCCATCACTCCAAACGTCCCCCCCTTCCTCCTTCTTCCCCCAGCTTTATATACTGAGCACGATGCCGTATGGGGTGGGCTATCCCTTGGGTCAGCTGGGGTCAGCCATCCCGGCTGTGCCCCCTCCCAGCTCCTTGTGCACCTGGCAGAGCACGGGAAGCTGAAAAAGTCCTTGACTAGTGTAAGCACTGCTTAGCAACAACTAAAACATTGCATTATCAACACTGTTTTCAACACAAATCCAAAACACAGCCCCATACCAGCTACTATGAAGAAAATTAACTCTATCCCTGCCAAAACCAGCACAGACCTCAAGTTTGATTTGCTCTTCAGAGGATGGTCTGGTGCTCAGACCCAGCCTGCTGTTTGCATGATGTGCACTGTCCTCTCCTCGTCCACAGCCGGACCGCGTGGACTTGGTCAAGTCACTTAAGGTGAACATGGCTGTCCTGGTTTCGGCTGGGATAGAGTTAATTTTCTTCCTAGTAGCTGGTCTAGTGCTGTGGTTTGGATTTAGTATGGGAATAATGTTGATAACACACTGATGATGTTGTTGTTGCTGAGCAGTGCTTACACTGGTCAAGGACTTTGCAGCTTGTCATGCTCTAGCGACTGAGAAGACTGGGGGTGCACCAGAAGCTGGGAGGGGCACAGCCAGGACAGCTGACCCCAGCTGGCCAGAGGGATATTCCATACCATAAGATGTCATGCTCAGTATATAAACTAGGGGAAAGCTGGCTGGGGGGCCGCTGCTCGGGAACTGGCTGGGCATCGGTCAGCGGGTGGTGAGCAATTGCATTGTGCATCACTTATTTTGTATGTTCTTTTATCATCATCGTCATCATTATTATTATTATTATTATCATCATTATTATTATTATGACTTTCCCTTCCTTTTCTGTCCTATTAAACTGTCTTTATCTCAACCCATGAATCTTACCTTTTTTTCCCGATTCTCTCCCCAGCCCCACTGTGGGGGGGAGCGAGCGAGCAGCTGTGTGGTGTTTAGCTGCCTGCTGGGTTAAACCACGACAATGGCAAAAGAACATAGGGCTCAACTCCAGGTTTTGTACCTTGTCATGGGCAAAGGCAAAACATCAGAGAGCCTTTGCAGTAGGAAATCCTCTCTCCCCACAAAGTGCGGTCTGCTTGGTTCTTCACTTTCTCCAGGAGAAATCAAACAGACTTAAGACCCAGCTGGTTTCTGGAATAGCTGAAGTTAAACAGACTTGAAACATAAGGATAAATTTCAGCATCCAAATCACTGTGACCTTTCTGAGTGGTCTGATTTAGACTCAGGTGGTGCCTGGGTCTTTGTTGTATGATCTGTATGGAGATCTGGATCCCTACTTAAATAGTCATTTCCTACATTTTGGATCCCTGAGCCTGTTTCCCCAATCAAGTTTTTAACACAGGCTACTAACTGGTCTCCAAGTAGGGGTTATTGCCTAACTGCAAGTGTAGTTTGGACGGATAACGTATCCTCTCCTTCCACCACAAGAAGGTAAACACCTCTCTGGTCTGGGGTTTGATCTCTGCCAACACAGTGGCAGAAAGGAGTTGATTGCTGCTCAGGAGTCAGCTAACTTGAGAGGAGCTTCAAGGTGATGCTGTTGACCCCGAGGTTCCCATTTCACTTGAGCAAAATACACAGTGCATTGGAGACCCAGATGAAATCTTTGCCTTCGGGAGCCATTTCAAGCATTTCTGGGAGCCAGGCATTCTCAGTGACTTGCATTATTATCTTTTGGTTTCATTGCTTCCATATTTCCTCCTCACCCTCCTCTTCTGCTCACCCCACCCTACAGCTGGGAAGTTCTCATGTATTTATTTATTATGCTTTGGCTTAAATCAAATTGCCTTGGCTTTGTAGCAGGGAGCCAGAAAATATTAGCACTGGGGAATCAGTATTCTGGAGGTGCATTGCTTGCTTTTTGAGTACTTATTTATCCATCCCGGAGGAGGTGAGGGTGTGCAGTGTCTGTGCCTCATTGTCCTGCCAGGAGCATCCTCCTGGCCCAATATCACCCTCCAAATGGAGTCGGGTGCCTGTGGCAGGGTTCTTCCAAGAGTTATCTGAACCGCTGCTGTTTTGATTAGAGCGGTTTGTCCTTCCCTGTCACACATAATTTCTGTTACGATGGCTCATTTTTCTTGGCTGTAAGTGGAATTGCAGAAAACAGATAAGTTGTCTTGCTCTTCCCCACTGATGAATCATGCTGCCTTCCTTCCCATGCCCCACACTCGCCAGGCTCACTGTCGCCTCTGCTCCACAATAAATACTTTCCTACGCCCAGTGCTCTGTAAATCTCACCCCAAGCCTGCAAAGTTTTAAAAGCGCTCTGTCAAGTCACACCGCCATTGCTGTGAGATCCAGCAAAGATTGTGCCCTAAGCAGGAGCATTTCAGCCTCCTCTCTGTATCAGTGGCATTCCTCTGCTCAGGCTGGGGCTGGCTCTCAGCACGGGGCAGGGCTGCGCACTGCTGGCACCGAGCGGAGCCCAAGCCCACATCCAGGCCACGTTGAGCATCGGAGGGACGGTAGAGTCACCCGCAGGGCTTGCACCCAAGGGAGGAGGGAGCTCTCTGTGCTCAGCCAGCGATGGTCGACGCCATCCGGCACTGGAAACAGGTACACCCGTGTTCATCTCACTTGCGACGTGGTGGAGGGTGCTGCCCCTCTGAGGCCAGAGTCCCCCGGCACGCAGGGTGGAGGACCACTGCCTTCACACCACCACGCTCCCCAGGAAACACCAGCAAGTCCTCTGCGACAGCCAGAGGCCGTTCGGAAAGTGATAGGTGACAAACCTAGAAATAAATCAGGAGCGAGCCACAGAAATCAGCAAAATTAGACCACCTCCAAAATTAGGGTAACAAGAGAGATGTAGACCAGGAGCACTGCTAGGGCGTGATTACGGTGGTTATTGATTTTTCTGCAGGAGTGAACCACAGATCAGATTAGGAAATACGGCCCCTTTGTGCAAGGCATAGTGCAAGTGAACCGAGGGACAATCTGACTCCAAAGACCTTATGGCCGTGGTCAGGCTATTGGGGACTGGAAACCCCAGTGGAGCATCCTTGCTGCCCACGTTCTAGGCCTTACGGCTGGGATTTTGTGATTTAACTGAAACATCTGAAACCATTGAATTCCATTAACAGCCCTGATCTGTCTTAATTTCTTTTAAGTTTGCATAGGGTTTTTGAAGTGTAAGTAGGTTAACAGGTTTAATACTCCAGTTCATACCCTCTGGCGTGGACCTATATTCATTATGGTTTATGACGCTGCAGGGGAGGCTGAACTACATAAAAATATTAGCCGCAACCCTAAAATCATGGTGACATTTCTTCTTATGTCACGTTTTATACCTCTCTGCACCCCTGTTGCTAATTTAAAACAAAATCTGAATTATCTGTTTGCAGTGGGTTGGTTATATCGGTACACAGCTGTGAGCCAAGGAGCGCTTGCTGCCAACGTGGCCTTTGAAGTGCTGAGGGACGTTTAGCGCTGCTGCTGCCTTTAGCGTCGGTGCTGTCTGTGACCGTCAGTGGCCGGGTGTGTTCCTCGGTGGGATTGCACAGAACATACCTACGATTTGCACCAGGAAGAGACTTAATGCTGTGTTAGCCACGTGGGTAGTGGAAGATCGGATCAACCAGGTTGAGGATGTAGAGGCTGTCTGATGAAAATCTGGCTGTATCTGCATTAAAACAAAAATCCTGAATGGGTTAAAAAACACTTCCGTACATCTCAGACTGTCAGCCGTTCAGAAGTGTCACAAGGTTAATTATAGAAAGCCAAGTTCTTCTCACTTGCTACTTCCCTTTTGATGTCATGTTTAGTGTTTGCTCTGCACCGACATATCTGGACTTTGGGTGTTTTTTGCTAGCAGAAGTAATGCGTGACTCCAGTTCTGCTCTGCTCCGCGCGGGCTAAGTTGGTTACAGCTAGATACATCAGAAATCATTTAAAAAGGCTTTTTGCTCAGCCATTACACACAACCTCTCCTCCTCCTGATCCAGCCCTTTCAGAGGAGCTGCAGGGCTTGTAGATGGTCCTGGTGCCACCTCTGCTGTGCTCTGCCCTGGGACCATCTGCCCAGGCCACTGTGCCCCGTGGCATGGAGACACCAGCTTGGCCCAGATTCAGTTGCACCAACTTTCTATGGCTCGGTGAAGTACCTGCATTAGGGGAAGAGCCCTTCATCCAGCCAAGCCTGGTTTCCATCCACTTTGCATCTCACAAGGGTGGATTCTACTTTCTGATGTATGTCAGCATCACGTAGCTGCTCTGCCTTGCTGACTTGAGGGGGACAGCGAGTCACCTGTCGTAAAGTACCTTTAGCCCTGTGTATATTAATCTCCCTCTTACCGTCTTTGTTTTTCATGTCAAATGCAAAGGAGGCTGGGTGGTGCTCCTTGGTATTATGCTCATGCGTGATGGTGGACACAGCAAGCTCAAAGCATCTCTTCTGCACCAAGAGGTGCAGGGCTGTCAGGAGCACCCTTGGGACCCTGGGCACAAGTGATAAACAAGCAGAGCAGATGCCTACAGAGGTTGGGGGCCCTTTCAGACTGGCTCAGTGGTATTGAAAACAGAGTTCTTGCTGTGAGTCCCTTCTGGTGCTGGGGTCTGAAGTTTTGAGAGGATTTCTAGAAGTGCTGCAGTTGTGCAAAATCTTGGTGGGCATTTGGAGACAGTCTCTACAAACCCATGAGGATGATGCTTTCGCTGGAGGCACACACTGCCTGGCATCCTGGTGTTAGAAACTTATCTGGGGTGCACAAGTCAGCGGGGACTGAGGATGGAGAAAACCATGCTTGAAAGAGCCAGCATGGAAAGACACCTACGCTGGGAATCGCTTCTCCTTCTGCAGGAGCTGCATTCAGGGCCAAGGAGAAATCTGCAGAAACAAGCCTGGGGAGGATGTCTTCTGTGAGCCTGTACCCAAGGCAGGGATCCTCCAGCCTCTGCAGGCTGCTCAGCCCCACCCATTCTGCCCTTTCCTTCTCTGCTGGATCTGTGCCTGGGGAGAATGGAAAGGGAAGAACATATTCTTGACTTGTAAACCCCACTTTGGAAAGCTTTCAACAGCTCTTTCCACACCATGCTTTTTACAGGCTTAGTATCAGGACTGGGTACTAAACTGGCCCAAGCAACCAGTTAGCATGCAAAATAGCACAACCCTCCCAGGGGCAGGGTGAAAGAAAGCAGAGAGCTCGGCAGGGTGTGGCCAATGCTGAACTAAAACACTGCCCATATGTCTGTGGAAAATAAGATAGCTGCACTTTATTCCTTCTGTAAGTGCTCCAGTTGGACTTTTTGCGTGCTTTGGGAGTAGTGTTCAGCCTACCCCAAAACATAATTTTTAGTCAATGAACTACTCATCTGGAAACATGCTTCCCAACTTTATTCTAACAGTGCTTTATTCGTTGTGTTCATAAAACCGTATTCTCTACCCATCCTACTAACCCCATTCACTCTCTTCACCTAATTTGTAGAGGAGCAAATGAGAGACGCCTTTGTCTCTGCACTGTATAAAATACACATTAATACTTTCACGTGGGATGAGCCAACCATTTTACTGGTCAAATAACCTTGCTTCAGAATAAATTTTCCCACTTTCCTGTGGGAGGATATCCACACTCCATTCATTTTTTAAACATCCCTTGTAAATTAAGACCTTGGTATTTTCTAAAGCCTTTCACTTCCCTGCCTCATCATTTGTAAGCTTCTAACCCCTTTAATCTTTCTAGTCAGGAGACGTCCAGGCAGCAGGGAGCTTTGTAAAAGTGTGGAAATCTCACCAAATTCCTGTGTAATGCCCTCCTGCTGTGTGCTCCTGGTACCTCTGCGGTGACACATTACCCGACTGCTGGAGGCAGATCAAGGAAGGGCAATGCCAAATGTGTGAGATCATGATTTCATGAGTTGAAAGCTGGTTAAGAAGAAAGGGATCTCTTTCTAAACCCGCTGCGAGTCCCTTTCCTCTCCCACCTTCTGGGAGTTTTACCCATCTGCATCACAGGATGTTCGAGAAGGACCATCCATCTCCTTCACTGTACAGCACCAACAGGGGCCAGGGACAGTACTGCTGTGCTGCCCTTAGTAGATAGCAAATTCCATGTGATGAGCTCAAGGCACAATCTATGCAGAGCATCAAGGTGGCCAAGTTGGAGCTTGGCTGTAATTTTTACATCTGTACCTATTTAATGCCTGTATTTGCCCATCTCCTCCTCATTCGGCTACAGTGCGTTTCCCAGAGGCTTAAATTGGTGAACTAGATAGAGTGAATAGTGGAATTTCCGGAGGTGTTTTGTTGCCCAGATGGACAACTAACTCAAAAGAGTAGACCTGCAATGTGCTGAAGGCATGAATTGTCTAGTCCATGGCTTAGTCATGTAGCTTCTGCAGAAGTCCACTCAGCCCTTTGGTTTGGCAACGGTAGATCTTTGTTTTAGCAAAGCTCAGTCCCAAATTCTAGGGGATTTTGCCTGAGCGAGAATCACAGATTTGGCAGCCCAGTTCCCAGCAGCACTGTTGAGAGTTTGCCAAGCAGGTTGGCTTGGGAGGTCCCACACATCAAGCCAGTCCTGACAGGCCATGCTTTGGCAGGTTGCAGGTGACATGTCAAAGAAACACAAGTATGGCAAGAAAGGACAAGAGTGACAATGGGGGGGTGAGGAATGGTTGCCTTGGTGGGGACATTGCCATCTCTTAGTAAGCTGCTGGGCAGGTTACAAATTGCCGCCTGCCTTTCATATCTCCTTGAGCTGGGGGCCATCCTTCATGCCCTGTCGGCTGTGCAAGAGGGCCAGTTGTAAAGTCCTGTTATCCTGTAGGAGCTTTGTTGGGCAGCCAAGCAGGGAGCTTTTACAGCAAGAATTAGCCAGGAAGGGCAGCTCGTCGAGCAGCTGAGACTGGCTGTGCAGCCCTGGAGCTGCGGGAGCTTTGGGCTTTCTCTGGCAGTGGGAAGATGCACTGCACTTTCACCATCTCACTTAGGTACATCTCATTCCACATACGTCTGCATCTGAGGTTAGTCATGGTAGCTCAAGAGACCCTCTTCCCAACTTACTGCCCTGCTCTCTGAGTAAAGCCCCTGTGCTGCAATGTCTCCTTTCCCTCATGGCTTGATGTCCTTCAGCAGCATCATTAGCTCTGTCTGCCCATATAATGATCCACCAGAGGGAAATAAAGATGGAAGTGAAATGGTAGCAGCAAGACAACGTTTCCATAATCCTCCTGGGTGGCCCAGCCCTGCTTCTACCTTCTGGGTTCTGCCTTTTTGTGTAGGAAAAAGCTCGATTAGGAGCTTGCTGTTCATCCATGCTGGCCCCTTGCCACACCAGCCTGACTGTCATCAGAATGGGCCATTCTTGTGCTTCGAGAAAGGCGTCCTTGAAGATGGCCCAGTTGCTCTGGGCTCCTTGGGCCTCCAGAGCAGGCTCCCGTGGGATTCTGCCAAGCAGATCCCTGAACAAACTGAAATCTGTTCTCATAAGTCCAGGATCTGCTATTTTTCTTGCTCACTTCTCTTGGGATGTTCAACTTCACAGTCTCATGGTCACTGCAACCAAGGCTTCTCTTAACCTTCAGGTCTTTGTTCTGTTCTTCCCTGTTCATGGATAACAGGTCCAACAGAGCATCTCTCATTTTCTGCCAGATGAGTCTCTGCACAACATCCATGATCCAGACCCCCAGGCAAGCAACAAACCTGTGGAGATACCAAGTCGCATTGGCCAGTGGGTGCCTCTGTATCTAGGAGGGTGTCTCCAGGGACTGTCACCCATGGCTTCCTCCTGATGCCAGTGCTTGGTTGGGGCTTGGTGGCTCCCATACCTCTCCTCTGGGCCTTGCTTCTCCTTACGTGCTCCCAGGGCACTACATCAGATCTGTAATGCGGATGTGCAGATGGAGAAGGCACTGTGTCTGCTCCTGCTCATGCAGAGCACAGGAGACCTGTGCCATTCATTGCAGCCCATTCATGTCCCAAAGAGAAATTTCTGTGCAGAGTGCATGGACTCCACATGCTGCATCCCAAAAGTGTGATTGCATGCAGTTTGATATCACTGCGTGCTCAGCACTTAATCGTCTCCTGCTCTGCAGCCTGAGCAGAGCCAGGAGAAACTGCAGCTGAGTTGGTCTCAGTGCAGGACTGTAGAGCGCAAAAAGAAATGGCATCATGCAAGGTTTCAGGCAGGAAAAAAAAAAAAAAGTTGTAATGTTAATTCACATGTTCCTACTATATTTTTGCTGGTGTTCTCAGCGGAGTAGCGATACTTCATTGCATCGGGAACCAGTCTCTCTGCAGGCATGCGGAAGGGTAATAGCTCATGGGTCAGGAAAGGAGCAGTTCAAGGCACTCACTTGCATAGCTGGCCACCTGACATTTCAACTAACAGGTTTTTGTTCACACTGAACCCTGAACAAAACACCAGAGTGTCTCTTCCCTGCTCAGTTTTAGTGATGCCAACAGCATCGGTGGTGCTGGACTGAAATTGGGATTCATCTGGTAATAGTGACTGTCAAAAAATGAATGAAAAGGTGTATTTAATGTCAGAGAACTGAAAGTGGGACCATAACATCCTTTAAATGGGGAAGTTGTGTGCCAAAGGCACATTCTTATAGATTTTAGGGGTATAGATAAAGTGTTACAACTAATATGAGCTTTAGCAAGGCAACCGGATCACCTCCTGCCTCTGACAGCATGTCCTGGTGGTGGCGAAGGGAGGGGAGATCCGCTGGCAGTGAAACTGGAGGGAAACAAATGCAGCATGTGCATGAGCAGTCATGTGTATGATAAGGTGGTTTATAAATTTATTAAGTCAAATTATCCCTTAATCTGACCACCTGTATAAATCAGGCCCTGGGACTGCCCTGAATTCCATATTGAACTAACAAGAAAAAGGTAGCAGGTTTTTTAGGAAAAAAATCCGCCTTCCTTAAAAAACAATAGAGAATCTATCAAAACAAGTAGTTTCTCAGGCTGATTACCCACAGTGTTAAGTATTTGTACCTTGTTTATAATCTGAGTTTGTCTAGCTTCATCTTCCAGTTGCTGGATGCTGTCATGGCATGGTCCAGCAGATTGATAAATTCTCTTTTCCATTTGCTCTCTCCATAATGGCACTTACAGCCCATGGCCAAGTCACCAGGTAAATTCTTCTTTGTCAAGCAACAAAGATTTTGTAAAAAAGTATGTTTGTCAGTCCTTGAATAGTTCTTATGACCAAGCTGTCTCCAAACTGTTTGTGTTTTCCTTGGGTTTTGCCCAGGAATAGTTCTGCCAGAGCCAAAAGCAGAATTATTGATGCTTCCTCAAACCATTGCCTGGTCTGATCACCCCAGGACTTCATAAGCCATTTTGGGTCCAGGTAGTTTTCCCCGATAAGCTCAAGGACTTCCCAGAGTTTCTGCTTCCCAAAAGAGGGTGCCTCACCATGTGAGTCTAGCCCACGTGCTCTGCTCTGGTACCGTGCGTTTGGCTGTGACCCACTCTCTTGTTATTCTCTGTTCCCCCAACTTTATCTCACCTGCAGACAGCAGCAGTGATGGTTTAATGCCTTCCTCCAGGTCATTAGTAAAGACAGAAAAAAGCAAAAACTGGCTGTGGTGGGACCCCAGGAGCGGCTGTGTGCTGATGGTTCGAGACTTCCCTGTTTAGCCAGGTCTTAATCCAAGCTGATGTTTTACTGTTCAGATTTCTTAATGAAAACATGTGCCCCAAGTCAAATATCTTAAAGAAGTCTAAGTTTATCGATACTATTATTACCTCTATAAACCCAGCTTGGGGTCTTATTGTAAAATGATCTCGCTTTACTTTGACAAGATATACATTCTGTATATGTGAGTTGATTGGCATTAATGATCTCACAGGCATTATATATAAAAGCTCTCACTGTCATCATTTGCATGTACAGGTTGCTTTTCAGGAAGGTGATTTGCAGCCATGAACAAATCTTTATGACTTTATATCGAACCCAAAAAGCAACCCCTTTATGCTCATCTGGACTATGGCACAGGGAGGTTAAGGATCATAGTGAACGAAAGAGGATTTCTCCCAGCTTTCCCATGTAAGGTGTTCTCATGGGTGCTTCAAAGGGTGAGGTTCTCACCTCCTTACATGAAGGATGATCAGCACCTTTAATGCAGAGCCCTCCCAATTTCAGCTGTCCTCTCGAATTGGCAGCCAGCTGCAGAGGCAAAGTGTATGTGAGCCATATAGACAAGGTAAGAAATTAAATAACTCTGGAGGAAGTGACTGCGGTGATATTTACTCCTCTCCGCTCAGGAGCGAGAGGTCAGCTGGGCAGGTAGCGCTGTGGAAAAACGCCTCTGCAAAGCCAGAAAGATAAACACAACTGTTTATGAATTCTTCCTGTGGAAAAAAAATGTTTTAAATAGCCTGATCTGATAAAAACTGACTTGATGCCCCGTAAGCTGCAGGTATCAGAAAGCAAGCCATCCTTTTTTCCCATCACATCTCTGGTCCATCCCAAACACTCCTGTGGGGCACTGGTCTCATGGAGCTGCAGAACGTACCCACGGGTGGGACATCCTCAGCCAGTGGTTCTTTATGGGGGGACCAGTTCCCTCAGGGCACATCGAGGCAGGCCCCTGAGGGCCAACACTTTCAGTAGGTGATCCCTGATGAAAAGCCTCCTGACCCCAGCCAGCCTCTTCCAGAAACCCAGAGAAGGTTTCTCCAAGCTCCTGGAGATAACCTGCCTCGCACCAGCTGATGAAGAGTTCTTGCCAACCCCATGGACTCAGCAGCCAGTCTTTCCCTCCCTCACCCTCTTCCCTAGTTTGATTTTTAAAAGATGAGGATTTTTTAAAGTAAACACTCTCTTCTCTTACTTCCTGCCAAAGTGTTTAGGATACATTTGCTGTTCTCCACTGCAAAGGCAGGGTGGGAGTAGCGTTTTGCAGAATCAAAACAGGTTTCACAATATCACCTGGTGCCAGGAGAAAATGCTGGTTACCGGTGGGTTCCCAATACAGTCATTGAATGTGAATGCCAAGTGCTGCCACTTTGCCATTACATACTCCACCTGCATAGAGCAAAACAGCTATCACTTTGACCTAACAAAATTAAAATCTTGTGGATGGACGGGGGTTAGGAAAACACTTAAAATGGCATTTTCTTGATTTCTCTGTCTCTAGTGTTGGTATTTTGCAGTGGTGAGTTCCTAAGCAATAACTGCGTGTTGTGGAGAGGCATTGGCATGTTTCAAACTCCTCTATAAAATATAAATGCATAACGTTATAGAACCTCCTCCTTGCCTTTCCCAGAATCAGACTCTCACAAGACCATTTGATGTATCATGAGGGTTTTTCTGTGTCTTGGCTGTGGGTGCATCAGTGTGTGTCTGCATGCACAACCAGCACCCTTGCAAAGTGGAAGATGAGGGAACGGCTGAAACCCCACCACAGCAAACCATGAAGGTTTCATAAACCGGCTTGAATTCCCCATTTAACTTCATCAGCTTCAGTTCATCAGAGAGCCGGTGCTCGGCTCTGGGCTGTTGGCACAGCGATGGCATGAACTCCCTCGTTATTTATTACAAGGTGCCCGCTGGAGCAGAGCAGCACAATTTGCACCCAGCTCATTTAGCATTTGCAGATGAGCACTAACCGGAGGAACCAAGTACGGGTCGGTTTCCCAGGGTTTATCTGTTAGGGTCAATAGCAGGTTCCCTGGCAGGGGTTCATCATCCATCAACAAGTCCTGGGCATCCAAGTGCTGGGACCAAGTCTTCAGCACATGCAGAAGATGCATGGTGTGCAGGAGCAATGTGGTGTCTGCATTCCTGGGGGATGAAAATAATGCAGGCAAACTCGTCCAAGCAGGGCAGGGGGAACTCAAGGTTATGAAAATGAAATCATTCTTCTTCTTTTGCTTTTCCAATGACTGCTACTGTTAAAATGAGTAATTGTGGAGCAGCCGTGTCCAGACTGCTCACGGTTCTTGGTGATAGTCAAAGATGCCCTACGCAGCAAGGAAAGCAAACAGCAGCTGAAAGTCATGCTGACTCGGGTGAGTCTCCAAAGATCTGTGGATCGGTGGTGGTAGACACAGCCCCAGGCAGCCAGTTTTGCTCATAAAAGATCAGATTTGATAGGGTTAAATAGGATAAAATAGGGTTAACAGGATAAATGCCTGCCTGCTGCTGTGCCTGGTGCGGGAGGGTGAATGAAAGATAATCAACCTTCATGCGTGAGGATGTCAGCCTTGCATTTCAGGGGACCTAAAGACAGTTCTTTGCACCAAGCAGGCACATTAGTCCTCTCTGCTGGAGTTACAGGAAGCAGTTAGGTGTTGGCCACTGCCAGATGCAGAACGCAGAGCTCCTGACACAGCAGTCTGGTCTGTCGTGACAGCCCCACGACTGAGTCACGACTGCAGTGCCGCGTCTCTGCTCTGGTGTGGCTCCTCCAGGACACCTCCAATGGGCTCTGATAGAGAAAAGCTTGGGGAGAAGCTCATCCCAAAGATTTCAGTGATAGATTTTGTTGCCTGGGAAAGCAAGGTTTGCCATTGTGAATGCTCCCTCCACCATGCCCAACAAATTAAAGCCAAACAGGCAGTAAACTTCCATGGGCCATTACCCCTCTCACAGAGGAGGTTAAGTGTGATGAGGGCCAAATTGCCATTTAATGTGATCTAATTGATTTTATAAGCTCTTGTGTTAACAAGGAGCTCTACGGTGTTCCCCCGACGTCACCCAGGCAGTTTGGTAACATCTGGTGCGTGCGCTTCCCCAGCAGTGGGCGAGCACTGGGAGTTGCTGGTAGGCATCAGCTTTGTGTGTCACCCACACACTGGGGCTGGTCCCCAGGGCAAGGGTTAGAGAAAGGATGCTACAGAGACCTGGAGAGCTTCTACCTTCCTGCCATGACTCAGGGGCCAGTAGCTTGGTCCTGACTTCCCTGGGGTGTTTGGGAGCTCTGTGTGGGCAGGAGTGCCCGTCTGGTGCAGGGAAGCTGTTCAGCATCCCATGGGAAGGGCAAGGTTGAGCTGCCCATGTTGGGGAGGAGCTGCAGGGTCCCCACGGAGCCAGGGAGTGCTTGGTGCCAGCGCTGGCCTCCGGCCTGGCAGGAAAATTTGACTTTAACTGGACGCCTCCATCAGGATGAGGTATGGGGAGCAACTCCCCCATCCCAGAGCAGAGACAATGGGCCATGCCAGGCTCTCCTGGCTGGGATGAGAAAGATGACCCTGTGTCCTGCACCCCAGACAGATCTCTTGTACAACACTGGCTGCTCTCCCAGCAAGCACAGGAGAGCATGTTTCATATGCTCCATGCTTCATATTCCTCCTCCTCGTGCCATCAGGAGGAGCTTCCCTGGGCTGGGAGCGAGGCGCAGTGGGGTGAGCCGGGCTCTCCTGCCTGCTGGGGCTGGCAGGACCACGGCAGATCACTGAGCCCTTCTGTGTCTTCAGGGGTTTGTGGCTGCCCTAGCATGAAAGGCTTCGTTGGAAGTGGCAGACAAGGCAGCACAGCGCTTGGCACTAACTGTATCCTTTGCCACTGTGCTGCAAGCAAGAAAAATGAGCAAGCTGATTTTTTAATTTCATTTTTGACAGGGCTACAGAGCTCTTCTGGTCCCGACCTACCACCCGATGCTGGTCATGCCCCAGTGGCCCCAGCACTCAGCTCCTGCAGCCCTTCAGCCATGCCTTCTGCTTGGGAAGCCAGGAGTTGCTCCACCTCCTCAAAGGTGGGCCCAAGGCATAATTAACGTTGATAAAGCTACGTGGGGTAGCCAGTGATGCCCTGCACACATACAAAGTGTTATTTATTCCTGACTCCCTCTCGGCCTGATGCTCCAGCAGTGAAACCCGCCAGCTCTGACTAATGGTCCCAGCAGCTGTGTAGGATATTTGAGTTGCTTTTCGTTTACGGATTCGGTGGGTCCCTGGTAATTGGAATGTGGCAACTTCTAACACATAACAGATGATACAGCGGTGGAGGGAATTTGTCATTGCTTCACTCCCCTATGGCAAGAAGGGCTCATAAGTCACAGCTGACAAATCTTTTAATGACTTTTAAACTTCATTTACAGAAAAGAATGACCATAATCAACAAACAATGATGGGTTACTAATCTTTCTGTATTATTAAAAAAGGAGTCTGTGTCTTTAGCCCCCTCTATGGGAGCTTAATGCTGTGAAGGGAAGGGTGGTGCTGTCCCGGAGAAGGGCTGGCAGAGTCTGAGGGGATGAAAAGAGCATCAACGGGGAGCCTCGAGAGTCCATGCAGTCCTGAACCATCACACATAATCATGGTGTGCAAGACTGGCATGATGATATTGATGGAGAATGAGAGCAGTAGACGACATACTTTCATCTCTGGCTTTGACTGGAAGCCCACTGACAGCGGTGGGAAAATCGCTGGACCAGCAGTCACCTCCGGGACTTCAGGCGAACCGATGCCGAGGGTGGCACAGCACACAGGAGCAGGTGTACCCTCCATAAAACCAGGCTTTCTTTTAGTCTTTGCATCCATGTAGAACCGGAGAGGCAAAGACCAGCAGATGGGGAGCAGGATTCATTATTTTTCAGGAGGAAAAGGAACGGTTACCAGCATAGGTCTTGCTATGGTGGTCACCTCGAGCAGCTCAGCTGCTTTTCAGGTCTCCCTCTCCCATCACTGCAGGCTGCACCCCTCCCATCTGAGATGCTTTCCTGGGGGTGAGGGTGCCTCCCCAATCTCTATGGAGCCTCGGAGGTGGCGTTTAGACAACCAAACCTCAGCAAATCCTACCGTAAGTGAAGTAGGAGCCCACATCCCAGCGACTTTACAGAGATATGTATCTTAATAATTTCTGTCATTCTGCGTATTTAAAGTGTCTGAAATAATTTTGAAAGGCAATCAGCTGATAATTAACTTCGAGAGAGGAAAGGACTGTGTTAAAAACCTCAACAGTTAAAGAATTGAGGATTAGTGTGCCAAAGACCAGCAACTTTCTCTTGTTCTGCAGTCCCTAAGACTCCCTCTCCTGCTCCCCCCCGCCACCAGCACAATCTCTGGGGAGTGAGTGTGTGGCTTCGGTGATACCCGTGACATGAAGTCCCATAGCATAGTCAGCTGTTTTTCCTTGTAGGAAAACATGGACAAGCATTTTGGAGGAACAGTCTGGCTCCCAGACACCTTTGATCTGCAGGTGGTGACTGCACTTACGGTATCCTACTCAGCTCATGGTTTTGCCAAGTCTCCTGGCATTTGGGGCTTTGCTAAAATCCCCAGCGGCAGGAAGCACGTGGTGATCTGGAAATCCCTGACTTCTGCTCGGTCATTCAGAAAAAACAGCCATAGCCCTCATGGCTTGGAGGAGGCAGAGGTGGCCCCAGGGGCACAGCACAACCCAGGGGATGAGCAGGACCAGTTTGGCTGGGAACAGAGCAGCATTTATGCGTTAAAGAAGCTGTGGTATCAAGATGCCGGACTTCTGCTTAGAAGACACCAGTGGAGCTAAATAACGAGAATTGCATCAGTGAAGTTCCATCTGCAGCAGCTCCTCTTTAGGAGCTGGGTGGCCCTGGCAGGTGATTCAGTTATCTGGTGGTGGGTTGGCAGCATGAGATGGGGTCCCTCCTGGAGCCCAGATTTTCCCCCTACTTCAACGTTGTAAGAGGTCCACATGTCCTTCTCACAGGAACCTGCATTGTGCCCTGTGTAGGGTGGGACGTGGACCAACGTTGGAGCTTGGGAGTGCTGCTGAGGTCACCCATGAGACATGGCTAGAGGGGTTTTATGTGAGGAGGTGATCACCGGGCTCACGGACCGGGGCAGACTGGGAGCCCCACTCTTCCACCACTCCATTTCCTCTCTGCCACATGCAGGGAGGTGCAAAAAGCAGCAGCGAAGATGCCAGTTCATTAACAGCCTAAGAAAGTTCCCAGAAAGTTCACTTGCGTTTCCTCATAAATAAATCATTTGCTGTTAAAACAACATTTGGGCTGGTGGGGGGGGTTGTTCATTAAGGAACATCAAGTCAATAGGTGGCTGATGAGAAGCTGTCTCCACTGCGTACCAGTGGGAGAGTGGGGGATGGAAACATTGTGTTTTCCTATTAGGCTGTGAATGATAAAGAATTAAAGAATAATTCTCAAGAAATTAGTCATGGCCAGCCATTAATGAGCATCTTGGTAACACACTAATGAGCTGGCTTCAGATGCCTGTAAAAAAGGACTTTAATTAGATTAATACATGTAGTATTGTCCATAGCCCAGTAGGTGATTATCAGGTTTTACACCAGTGGGATTACAGATGACATTCTATTTAATTGCTGTTTCCTTTTCATTTTCTTTCATTTTTTTTTCTTTTAAAGATTCTTTCCTCCAAAGAATTTTGTTTCTGTTCTTGAACATAACCTAAATGTTATCCATGGAATTCTGCATCTGAAAGTGCTGCCAGACTGGGCTTATCTGATTCAGTTGACCTTTAAAATTTATTTTGCTGCTGTCAAAAAGAATGTTAATCTGTTCACGAGAGATTTCCAAGATGATTAGAAGCAAAGACTCCTGAAAAGTCTACATGTTGCATATTCTGCAATCAAAGGATGATCATAGCTTTTTTTTTTTTTTGTAGGAGAAAAACGCCTTAATTTAAAAAATATTTTCATGGAAAAGCAGAGTCCAGAAAAGTTCAATACAAATGGGGAGTCCATGTTCTAGACAGACAAAGAGCTGCTGAGGAGCTCCTTCTCGTAGGGTGAAACCCAGGGAGTTGATCCATGTAGGCTTCAGAAGATGCCCTGATTCTTGGTTCTAGCACAGTACTAATGGTGGGATTTCTGTTTTGGCCCCGTATGCTGTCAGGACTCTTCTCATGTTTTAAATGCAATATGTTGTTAGCATGGGAGTGGAAACCCAAATTTAACATGCCAAGGTTGATACCTGCCTGCAAATCCTGATCAGTGCACGACAGAGATCCTTGTTTGCAAAGGAATTCAGCTCTGAACCGAAGGGCAGGACTGAGGGTCAGGGGCACCTTGGATGCTCCTTGCTGTCACGTTGCACTGCTAGTGGGACAGCTTTTGCCTGTCTTGGCACAAGGAGAGACTTTGGCTTTATGAAGCAGATGGGAGACAACACTGCCTCCAAAGCTCATCTACATCAGCAGCTTTGGTGTAAAGGCAGAACATCGTGACCCCATGGTGAGGAGTATGTATATGTACTCACCTCCTGAATCTGCCTTCTGGGAGCCGTGTCCTGCCCCGCAGGGAGCCCCATCAGCTCCGGCATGGCCACACACGTGTGTCCAATGAGCTGTGCAGCGTTTGGAGCGAGCCCCAGCTGTGTGGAGATGGGCAGGGTGAGGAGCAGTGCTGCTGCAGGGGCTGCTTGGGTAGATCTCGGAGTTTCCAGCCATAGGTCATCCCTTTATCACACTTAGTAGGAAGGATTTAAAATTCTAATGAATAGTTTTCTAAGTTTTCTCTAGTCATGAATAATATATAGGACAGATGGTTATGAGCCACAGCTATAAACTATATGCTGCCCTGATAAACTTTGTAACCGTTGCACCTTTAACAACTGATTAAATACTTATTAAACCAGCTATTGATTATTTATTGTTCCTTTATGAAGGATTTACCAGTTGCACTGAAATTTAAGTCAGAGCTGGGTTTTCAAAGGATTGGCAGGATTTCTCTAGTTCAAAATGACTCGCTTTAATTAAAAATTTAAAAAGGAGGCTATTTGCATAGCAAGACGAATAGTTGAAGATTATGAGGGAGCTAATTCTGATCATGCTGCTGTGCACTCAACATCCACTCGTCTGGGCAGCAGCACCCTGCATCAAACAGGAGTGAACCCCAAATTTGTGGAGATACCACTCCAAGCCAGAGAGGTTCAGGAAACTAATTCTGCCTCGCACGCGGTCGTCTGGCACAGAGGCACCAGCCCGGGGGGGCTGCAGATGTCCCCACGGTTGCAGGTCCCGGTGCTTCGGCAATAGGTGACATAAGCCAATGTGTAGGGGTGACGGTGTGCTGGAGCTACGCCGAGCCCGGAGCTAGGAGAGGATACGCCGCTGTAAAAATTCACAGTGCGTCAGATGTGGCATAAGGTAAGATGGATCAAGGGGACAGAGTCAGCCCCTCCTGCCAGCGCCCTGCGAAATGCAGAACTCGGCATCTGCCACAAGCTAACGGTGTCAGTCTGGATTATTTGCTTATGTCTTGCAGCAAATGTGCTTTAATGAACCAGACTCGGCTGATGTGTTCTCTCCCTCCCGCTCAGTAGCTTTGCTTTTTCCTCTGTACAGTCCAAGCGCACAGGATGGGTGCAGCTTCCATCTAAACAGGAGTGAAGGAGGCAAGGGGTGGGCAACAGGTACCCCCCCTTCACCTGCCCCATAAATTGAGACCTGAGAGCTCGGTGGAGAGCAGGCAATGAGGTCAGGTTATAAATACGGCTGTGGCCCTGAGCTCCCCAGGAGTTTCCAGCGTGCTTGCAAAGGCAGTAATTGCTGGGTGCTCTCCCATGACCCAGGGTGGTGCAGATGCATCGCCGTGTGTGTCATTATGGGCAGTTCCCACCCAGAGCTGTTACAGCGGCGTTGTCTCCTGACACGTAAGGTGTTAACGCTATTTCATTCTATCAAGGAAAATATGATGTGCAGGGTGGAAACTGGGCTGAAACTGGGCTCGCCGCCTAAGCCCGCAGAGCCTGCGTGCTCAGGAGGAGGAAACAGTGTCCTCAAGGCAGAAAGTGGCGCCCCCCCAGCAAAAATGTCTGGGGGGCTGTGGGGATGCACGGTGGGCTGCAGGGCAGCATCAGCGCCTGCTCCAGCCACACCGCCCTGAGGGGGTGGCCTGGGTGTGGAAGGTGGAGGGGGCTGGGTGGCTGTGGAGGGTCCCGGGCTGGCGGCAGGCTGGGGCTTGGCACAGGGGTGGGTAAGAGAGAGGCATCTCTGTGGGGACCGTGTGCTGGTTTTGGCAGGGACAGAGTTAATTTTCTTCGTAGTAGTTGGTGTAGGGCTGTGTTTTGGATTTGTGTTGAAAACAGTGTTGATAACACAGAGATGTTTTCCTTACTGCTGAGCAGTGCTGGCACAGGGTCAAGGCCTTTGCTGCTTCTCACCCCACCAGCGAGCAGGCTGGGGGGGCACAAGGACCTGGGAGGGGGCACAGCCGGGACGGCTGACCCCAACTGACCCAAGGGATAGCCCACCCCATACAGCGTCGTGCTCAGTATATAAAGCTGGGGGAAGAAGGAGGAAGGGGGGGACGTTTGGAGTGATGGCGTTTGTCTTCCCAAGTCACCGTTAGGCGATGGAGCCCTGCTTTCCTGGAGGTGGCTGAACACCTGCCTGCGATGGGGAGGAGTGCATGAATTCCTTGTTTTGCTTTGCTAGCGCGCACAGCTTTTGCTTTCCCTATTAAACTGCCTTTATCTCAGCCCCCGAGTTTTCTCACTTTTACCCTTCCGCTTCTCTCCCCCATCCCACCGAGGGGAGTGAGCGAGCGGCTGGGTGGGGCCGAGTTGCCAGCTGGGGTTAAACCACGACGGGACCGGGAGCCAGGTCAGTGATTGCAACTGATGAAGCCTGAGCCTGGACAGGTCTGGGCTGACTCGTCTGCAAGGTGGAGCCCTGGGAAGTGTTCAGAAAAATTCACATACCCTGTACAAGGAGCCCCTTGTTTGATGGGAGATGGGACAGCCCAAAATAGCACTTGAGAGACCCAAGGACCCGCTCTGCCCGCAGCAAAAGCATCCTCCCTTACCAGGCTGTGCTCAGTTGCACTTTACAGGGGGAAAACATTTGCAAAGGGAACCCACAGCTTCACAAGTTAGTCTGGCTCCTGCTGAGCTGACCTCCAGCTTTCTGGCCCTTCCAGCTCGCTCAGCATAGCAGAAATTTCCCCAAAAGACAGCCCTGGTCCTGCAGAACTAGTCTAATAATTGTGACATCTTTGTCTATCCCCCTTTTTTAATAACTTTCTGGTCCCTTAACAATCATGTTTGGGAGAATCAAAGCTGTTTTCCCCAGAAAACCCAAGGACTGGTTTCTTTCCAGTTTATTCTATTTATTGAACCACACAACAGTGAACAGGGTCTTTCCGCTCTCCGGGAGGAGGGCTGAGCCCCTCTGGGTTCCTGTGCAGGACTTGTTGGGGACTCAGAAGTTATTAAAAAGATTGCAGGGTTTGTGTTGGTTATTAAACTAATGCTTTGGAGCTTGGCTCTGGTGTTTGGGGACTCACTAGCAAATTACTCGCAGCTCTCGGGGGAGGAATGATTGGCACTGGGGGTAGTAGGAACTTTGCTTTTAAATGCATGTGCATTTCTGTGCTACCAGTGGTGCTGTGGCAGTGCAATCAGTGGAGTCCCTCTGTCTTGTAGCTGGCCGTGTTTCTTTTTAAAACTACTTTTTTTGGCTAAAAGAAGGACTGTTTTAGTCAGAAATCCCTCAGAGCCAAGCATCTGGGTTGATCGCTGCCCGAAGCGAGATGCTCGCCATGTGACAGCCATGCCAGCTTGTTTGTGCTAGGGCATGTTAACTGCAAGAAAGATGTACGGACATTAAAGGTTTGGGATGAAGGCCAGGCGGCAACCTCCAAAAAGCAGTGAGGTGGTGCAGAATTGGGTTTTGTCTTATGCAAGAGTATATGAGATGGTTAAAGAAGACCCGAACCAAGCTGCATCGTTGAGGCTTCCTCCAGCGTGTAGTAGGGGTGCACCAGCCCTATGGTCAGAGCTTGGGACCACCCAGCTCTCACCGAAGCGCAGTGGGTGCACCACGGGCTGTAACATCCATCACGTGTGCTGGCAAGACACAGGTTTGCTGGTGCTTTTTTCGGCACCCCAGATGCCAAATTTTCCCCAAACCTGGCGGGGAGTGGATTTGGCCCCTCACCCCGTGCCAGAGGTCCCAGCAGGATGTATTCATTTGTCATCTGGCTCCCAGTGGAAAGCCACCAAGTTGGGAAAACTTGTTACTGGACAGAGATGGGGACAGGATGAAAAACTGCATCTCCCCTTTTGTGAACAAGCGTGATAAGAGGAGAATAACAGCCGGCTGCATTTTGCCATCACCCTGAAATAAAGAGCGCTTTCTGCAGGAGAGAGTGGTGGGGCTGGGTGGTTTTTCTTTGCCACCTTCTTTGACAGTTCATCAGTAAGACTGAGGCCCCTGGGGGTTTCAGACACGTGGCTCTCAATTAAACAGCTAATCTGTGAAGCAAGGCACTTAAAGCAAGGAGGAAAAATAGGTTATCAAGTAAACCAGCTCTGGCCTTGGGCTGTTACCAGATTGAATATCAATATTTTTAGGGGATTCCTGAATGTTAGCGGCAGCAGGGACCATGACATTGTTTCCAGCCATCCTGTCCTAGGAAGAGAGGAGAGGTGCTGGCGGGGAGGGGACTTTGTTGGTGGGTGTCTGGACCAGGGGCACGTGCAGGCAGGCACAGCCTTTCCTCAGGTGTGGGAGCTTCTTGGGAGCTCGGAGTGGTTCTCACCACCACTAATAAATGGCACAGGGGGTCCTTGACTTTTTGGGGTACAAAGCTCAATTAATCCCATGTTGTGTTTTCTTCTCAGCCCGGCGGTGGGAAACAGGTTTCCTTGTGCCACGTATAGCGGGGCGGTGAATCCACAGAGAGCTGCGGTCCTGGGATCTGTGGTAGGGTCAGGTTGCAGGGATGATGGTCAAAGGATGGTCGGAGAGCCCTGGGGCGGCGCAGCCTGGGTGCAGAGGGTCGTGTTTCTGGGGTCACCGTGGTGTGGCTCGACGGCTGTCCCCTGCAGAGCTCGCAGGGTCCCTGCTAGTACAGGCACCTGCCCCATGCAGAGGGACACGGGACACACAGGAGGGAAGGAAGGAAGGAGGGAACTTCTGACAATCTCATCCTTAAGTGCATCTGTTTGGGGGCAAATTGGGAGCGGGTATCGTGATGATGTTTCTGTAAGCTTCGGTGAGGTCGGTGGCATAACCCCCTCCCACCTCTCCTGTCTGGGCCTCAGTTTGCCTTGCAGAAAACAGGGATAATCATACTAACCTGTCCTTGGTGTTCTCTGAGGTCCTACAGATGAAGGACCCCTTTATACATTCATTTATCTATGTCCAAGTATTATTACTAGTTGCATTTTGTCTTGTCCTCTTTTCCAGCTCACGTCTGTCTTGTTGCAGTTGTGGGTTGGGGGGTGAAAGGTAAAATAATAGCTGTGAAAATGCATCTGCTGAAGACAGTATAGTTATTAGAATATTAATCTATAACCAGTGATATGTGTCTCTGCTGTGCATATTTTTCTAATCAGACATATCACCAAGATACACTGCTCTGACTCATGCCCACTGGTTTCTACGTGGCATACCAAAGAGACGGTGGCTTGAGAAGACATTGTACTTCCTAGCACTGCACTGGTGAGCTGTGTTGTTTCACGTAGAAGGGACACTAAGCCGACGTGGCTGATGCTGTGCTGGATTTAATCTGGGCACAACACAAAGTGCTCTGATGGAATGCAGTTAGGTGGAGGATGAAATATTAATATGCGATGATTAAAATGTCCTTTCCAGTTGCTGCGGTAAGGGGGCCAATAAGTGATGCAAAATGAATATTGTGTGTAAGAAGAAACCCTAAATGAATGGGGCAGAGAAGGCAAGGGAGGCTGTTTTCTCCAGGGGATGCCGGGCTTGTGTGGGCACAGCAGAAGAGCACTTTGCACAGTGTTTTTGAACACCCAATGCTGACTGTTTTATAAGCTGCTAAATGAGAGCCTTGCAGGCCGCTGGTTAAATGGAGGACATCATTGGTGGTGACTGAAATCTCAGAGCGATGCCGTGCTAGAAGCCCAGGGTTCCAACTCCCCAGCCTTGGACAACGCTCCCTGCCAAAGCCCTGCTCCCTGCGGATGGGATGCAGGGACAGCAGTCAGTGGCAGATGGCACTGGGAGAGCATCCCATCCGCAGAGACGTCGGGTCCTCGTTGGCTTCCTCCCAAGTCTTTCCCAGCGGCATGGCCGTCACCTTGCCTGACCTTGAGTTTGCCATCTGGTGGCCCTGTCCCATTGCTCATCAGCCACAGGCACATCTCCTGTGCAGACCTGCAGTGTCCTGAGATGGCCCTGATGCGCAGAGCCGTTGGGGCTTCCACCAGGGAGCCAAGGGAAAGGCTCTACCGAGGGAGGGGTTATGCTGAGCTACCCACTCCGTCACTGGCCCCCGCAATGGGTGGTGAAAGTGAGTTCTCCCATCTCCAGCTCCTACAGCCACAGGCTTTATCGGGTTGGGGGGACCCAACATCCCAGGTGGGGAGGAGAGGAGACAGCTCAGGGGAGAAGCACACGCTGGTCCAACTGCAGGAAGCATGGGGGAAGGTCACAGGAGCCAGACAAGGAGGGTGCAAGGTGAGGTTGGAGGAGCAGGGACCTGGGAGAGGCACAGGTTCCCCTACACCTCCCCAACGCCATGGCGGCCAAGGTCATACCTTGGGAGATGCCTTAGGAGATGTCCTTCTCCAACTGAAGATCCATCTGGTGCCTTAGTGCCCACCTGAGAAACACGTCATCTTTATCCAGCTCTTTTATTTTTAAAATAAACCCATGGAGTGGAGGATCCATTGACAGCAGCAGAGCTGGCTCATGTTGCACCTGCTGAGAGAGGGCAGCCCACTAGATTTGGGGAAAAACACGTGGTTTATGCCCCTTCACTCTCCCATCCTACCCGAATCCTCCAGCCAGCCTTTTCTATTCCCATGCACAGAGGCAGTTTAACCCACATTCCTCCTACAGAGGCTTAAGGAGCTCACCGCCCTGATGTAGTTGGTGTTTGCAGCTGCAAACAGCTGGTCAGAGATTCAGGCTATTGTAAATAACACGCTTCTGGGCTCATTACAATTGGGGAGGAGTTTGGGCAAACAGCAGCCTGGGGTTTCCCTAAGCTGGGGCTTGGGATAGCAGCAGTAAAACTCTTCAGAGATGGGCTGGGAAAACAAGAGACGGGTATATTTTATTTGAGCGCTATATTTTATTTTGAGGAAGAGGGCATTCCTCCTGCGTGTGGCTGGGCCAGACCTGGAAACGGTATGGCCAAATTTGACTAACGTACTCGCTTTCTGTGGCAAAGTGTATGGCCGAAGAAATGACACTGGTGATGTCTGCCTTGACTTCAGGAAGGCTTTTGACGTGATCTCCTGCGGCATCCTGGCATCCAAGTTGGGACACAGCAGTCCGGATGGGTGGCCTGCAAGAGCAGTGCAAGGTGGATGGTGGGGCTCCAAGGGCAGTGATAAGGGCTCATAATCTGCCTGGAGGCTAGTTGCAAGAGGAGTTCCTCCAGGGGCTGGGGATGGGGGAAAGGAGGGCCAAGGGTGGGTAGCAAAATGGGTTGGAGACTTGCATAAACTCTGGCAGATAAGCAAGGATGGAAAAGTGGGAGTGCATCGTCTAGAGGGGAGGCAGCTAAGTGGGGCCAAAGATGTCCATGTGACATGGGCTAGTGTGGGTGAGAGAGGTGCCAGGGCAGATCTACTCTGAAATAGAAAATATCTGGATATCATCAGGAATTGGAAACTCCAGGAGTCACCAAGTGTAAAGGCACATGTTGAAGTCACTGTCCTGCAACATTGCTGAAACCCCAGGGCAGGGAGAGCCATGGGTTCACAAGGGGTCGGACGTGTCCTTGGGTACCAAGACCATCCAGAGCTACCTGGATACCGGTACCCTACATGTGTGCAGGCTCTCTGAAGGTCTTGCACAGCCTTAACTGGTCCCTGGGGGTTTAAGATGGAGATTTCCTGGGGACTGGCCATCCTGGAACAGCGTCCAGCCGGGCTTTGTGCAGATACTCGGGATTTCTGAGAAATGAGTCCTTTGAGGCTCAGGCTGGGTACCCAAAGTGACCGAATGGCTGGAAACAGCCTTGGCTCTTCCTCTGTTTCTCCACCTGTGCACCAGGAATGGGGACAGTTTCCTCTGTGAACCTCTTCCAGGTTGCACTGCAAAAATATGTTAAAATAGATAGTATTAAGCAAGTGTTATTATATAGGTTGGAACTTTGAGCAACCTGAAGAAGCTGGGCACCACTTGCCAAAGATGTGAGGATTTAATTCACTTAGATGCCTTTGAAAGTCCTGTCCTTTGGTTATTTTTTCCAGTGTTTTTAGGAACACTGTGCTGCCAGGAACTGTTTTTAAAAAAAATAAAAGAAAAGTCTCCAGCTCTTTTAATCTGTAAAGGTGAAAGGGAAAATATGACGAGCCAGACTCAGACAAAGTCTAACTTTTTTTTGATTGGATTTAGCAGGGAGATCATTTCCAGCCTCAATGGTAGGTTAATATAGTCACAGGGGTTAGAGCCGGATGAGATTTATCGTGCCATCGCATCCTCCCCCTGCTCCGTGCGGAGGATCAGCCTTGCCAGGTATCTCCAACGCTCTGTATGGTCTGGCTTTAAATGATGAAAAGAGTCAAGTGTCCAGTCCTTTGTGCTCTGAAAATTAAAAAGGCGGAGGTCTGGACATCATAGCTTGTCCATTCAGAGCTCATTGATTGCAATCAGTGTTCAAATGCTCCGTGTCTCCCCGGGTCGGGCTGCAAGCACCATCTGCGTGCAGGGCTGGGCGAGTCTCCTCTGTTGTCTCTTTACCTCCATGCTGGACTGAAGTTTCAAATCCTGGAGATACAGAGCCAGCAGCAGCAAGCCCTAACACTTGCCTGCGTGAGTAGAAGTGTCCTCAGGCAAAATGGGACTATGGGCAGAAGCAGCCCCCCACACGTCCTGATGGGCCGGTAGCTGAGCAGGCTCCATCAGAAGGACATCCATCACCCAAGAAGCCAAAATGGGGTTCATCTGGCAAAGGGGTGAGATACGTATAAAGAAGTTATCTCCCCAACACGTTTAGGGGGAGATAGGAGCAACCAGAGATTTCATGTCCTGTGTGGAAGTTCGTGCAGGAGAAGACAGGGAAGAAGGAGGACTTACTTACGTTCTTTGAAAGTCTTGGATGAAACCCCAAAAAGCACATCAGGAAACGTTGCAGCTTTTTCCCAGGCCTCTGCCTGTCTAGTAAGGAGTGTAGGAAAGACTAACTGTGTGTTTTAGGGCTCGGCAAAGCCAGAGCATTGCACGCTGCGGGTGTCAGTGCCTTGGGCAGGCTGGGCTGTGGGCAAGCGGAGCCTGTCAGGGCTTGGGGACCAGGGTGACCAGGTTCACGGGAGCTGCATCCATGCAGCCGGGCAGCTGCCACCATCCCCATCTCGGACCAAGGTGCTCAGACAAACTTGGGCTTTCAGCCCAGAGAGCCAAAGCCCCAAAGCCAGGCGGTGCTCTAGCTCTGCCCAGTGCCAAGGCAGATGCTGGGGACTACCAGGGAGGGGACACCATGGCCCTGCAGTAGCAGTGCATCCCCTGTGCAGGGCGATAGGCTCGGTGACTGCCTGGGGTCGTGGACACCCTGGTGGCATTGCCCCAGGTGCTGGGAGTACCTGCCGGCGCTGCTGGAAGGTGCTGGGGAGGAGTAGCACTGCAACGTGCATCGTAAAATACCTTCCACGGCTCTGAGCTGACTTTTCCCAGGTAAATACCACACACTATGTATGCAGCACACAATAGCGATCCCAAAGCATCCCCTCTGTTTCTGGAAGGTGAAAATCAAACTGATATCTTTGGACAGCTGTAATTTTTGCTACAGAAATGTGAGCAGGCAGTGTAATAGGCAGCCAGACCAGCTTTAATTTCACACAATTTCCAGCCCTGTCCCTGGCTCCTCTTTGTCCTCAGAGGTGAAGCCTGTTCTCAGGGGCTGCCCATTAAATTCCCCAGGCAAGAAACCCAGGGATCACGCCTTGCAGCTATGGGAAGCAGGTTGGAGTGGCTTCCAGCTGATCTGGCTAATGGCTTAGTGATTCCCAAGCTAACAGTGACACCTCCTGTTTGCACAAAATTCAGCTCAAAGCCCAGCGTGTAAATGTGCAGGCAGGCAGCAGAGTGCACATATCAGATAGGAGCACATGGGCTGCTCCACCACCTAAGTCTCTTCATTTGCATCCAGTGAACACAAGTCGTCTTCCAGCTGCAAGTGCGGATCCGTAGGGACGAGGGTGTCCCTGTGTGTGGCGAGAGCTGGCCTGTGCTGCGAGGTGCTTAGCAGGGGAAAGCCCGGAGAGGCGGGCATGAACAAAGGTGCTGAATGCAAACTGCTCTAAAAAGAGCAGTCCTTTGAATTGTAATTAAGTATAGAGAGGTAAAAGCTTTCCTATAACAGCATTAAAGCTTTTACTTAGATGTAAATTTTTTTTAAATCTTGTTTTGTCCCCCAAAAGCAACCAGCTTACACCCAGAGTGTCAGCCTGATAAGTAGGTTTCCAGCAAAATTTTGTGCTGGCTGCGACATTGCCCTCCCCAACACACAGGGGCTCTCTGGAGATGGGGTCCCCCCATCTGTGACTAGTTGAAGTTGAGGAGCTGGTTCCCTTGCTCCAGGCTTGCTGGGAGGTTTATCCCCACCCCTTTTTGTAAGACTCCAGCAATTCCCTTGCACACCTTCCTGACTCCCCATTTGTTCCATTCAGGTGTTCAAGATGTCATTGAAGGTGCAGACAAGCAACATCACGAACAAGAATGACCCCAAGTCCATCAACTCCAGAGTCTTCATTGGCAATCTCAACACAGCCGTGGTCAAGAAGTCAGATGTGGAGACCATTTTCTCCAAGTACGGCCGAGTGGTGGGCTGCTCCGTTCACAAGGGCTACGCCTTCGTACAGTACTCCAACGAGAGGCATGCGCGTGCTGCTGTCCTGGGCGAGAACGGGCGTGTGCTTGCTGGCCAGACGCTTGGTAAGTCTTTTCTTAAGCCGTTTTAGGTGTCTGGGTGCAACACGGGTTGGTTGCTCCTTAGGGGATGGTCAAGGGATGGCCAGTCCAAGGTCAAAGTGGGACATCAATCTGCAAGTCGGGGTCAGGTCCAGTGATGGTGAGCCGGTCAGACACAATCCAGTGATGACCAAGCAGGTCCATAGTGACCAGGCAGGTCTGGGGCCAGGCTGGGAAGTCAGCCAACGGGTCAGGATCAGCAGGGTCCGTGGCCAGGCACAGGCATGGCTGTGACAGAGCTGGAGACCAGCACTCCTACAACACAGTTCAGGTAGGGGCTGAAGGCTCCCGGGTCCCATGTGGTAGGTGGCAGAAATGAGGCTGGTCATGGCCATTCAGGCATATTAGTACCCTCAGGGCTGTGACAGCCCAAAAACTCGTGTTACGGGCTGCGATTGTAGAAGCTGAGACACAGTTCTGAATTATCCCATGTCCTTGTTCTTGATCTGGTGGGAAAAGACATTGCCTGGTTCCCTTTCTGGCCCAGGCCTTACCCTTTGCCTGTCAAGAGAGGTGATAGTCTTAACTCAGACTGGCTCAGACTAACTTTAGCCATCTGATGTTAAATAAGATAACTTCCCCCCAGACACATAAAAGTCTCTTGTCTGCACTGCTGTGTGATGAGAAATAACAAACAAAACCACCCCAGCTGCTCCCAACTGCATCCTTATTTTACAGATTGTTCTGAAGTGTCACATGCTGAGAAGGTCTTGTCACCAGCTCTCAGCTGAGAATTGGAACTGGAGACAGTATTTTTAATGAAAAATTGTTATTTCCAAGCCTGCTGCAGGCAGTGGTCATTGGGCACCCAGGAAAGCGATTTGCAGCCCTTTCCCACCCTGCTTCTGCAACAGCAGTCTGAAATAAAAAGTTGCATGTTAGATCTGATCTTTAAGACAGTGTGCTGTTTCCATCCGTGGTTTATTCAAAAACCAGAAACTTGTTTTCACTGCTCATACGGTCCAGAGAATAGAGCTGCAGACCGAGGCGAAGGGACACTTCCAGCCCAGGCATTGCCCATGGGTGCAGAGTCCATAGACATGACAAAGAGGGCCTTGGGGACCAAAGGAGCTTGTTTTGATGCTCCAGACAGATACAGGAGATGCAGCTAAGAGACAGGGAACACTTGCCCACTTAGCTGGAGAGATGAAAGCTTTGCCATGATAGGAACATCTTACTCTCCTTTCAGTGCTGGTCCCAGAGGTCTGGCATGCCAACAAGACAAAAGGACTGTATTATAACTGGGAGTCCTATACATGTACTGGATGAGGTGCAAATTCAGCTCCCTTTCGTCTGCCTTCCCTTCATGGGCCAGTCTTACCACGGAGGAGCTCAGCAGGCTTTCCTTTGTTGTTCATGGACCAGTATAAACATGGGGACGCTCCCCTTTCAGGAGAATCCAGCAGGGAAGAAGAGCTGAACAATGTGGTTAGAAAATGTCTTTGCACAAAAACAAGGTAGAAAGTCCCCCCCTAAAAAAGAGGAGGTGATGGCTGCGTAGGGATGTGGAAAGGAAGGACAGGATGGGGCAGGCAGGGGACATGGCTGACACATTGCTGAAGAGACTGTCCCTGCTTCTCTTCATGGGCAGGGTTTTGGGGGGGCTCCTTTGAGGTGATGATAAAACTTCCCTCCCCAGGCAGGCAGCAGGAAGGTAGGCTGCTTTCCACCCTGGCAGCTCCAGCCAGTAACTTCAGCAGGGTGCAACCACATGATCCTGTGGAAGAGCTGCAGACCATGACTGCCGGGCAAACGGCTGCGTTTGGCGTGGCAGGAGCTCATGGGGGATCACCACCCGCACAGTGGGGCAGCATGGCTCAAGGCAGTGTCCGGTGTAGGGGCAAAGTACCCCCAACCTGCTCAGGGACAGCAGCGTGTTGACAGTGCAAGGCCACCTGTCCCCAGTGCCAGCAGGTGGTCACTCAGCAGGACAGCATCCCCGTCCCAGTCCAGAGCCACTCCTGCACGGCAAGCGCTTGCTGTAATGACTCAGTTGTAGCAGCCCTGCATGGCACAGTTCGAGTGAAACTGCCTTTCCTGCCTCAGCTGTTCAGATAGGAAAGAGGATTTGCACCAATGCTTAAGAAATGTTGTGGGAAAGCAGCATAGTTTTGCTTGTGCCATGAGTGCTGTGCCTGACTCGTCTGAGTGGGCCCAGTCTAAGGATCTCATATCTCCCCCAGCATCCGTCAAGGCTCTTGCAACTCCTTCTAACAGATCATAGAAAAGCTGGTCCTTGCAGAAACCCTTAAGTCAATGACTCCAGCTCTCGGTGGTCCTTGCCCCTCCAGGAGCACAGCAGGCTGCGCTGCTGTGGGACAGTTGCACACACCGGTGGTGGCAGGAGGCTTCAGCCCTCCCATCTCCTCCTGAGTGCCAATGATGATTTGCAGGTAACATTTTCTAGCACATACCAGAATGAATGAGCAAAGCAGCAGCATCTTTCTAGCTCGCATCTCCCAGCTAAGGTCAGCTCTCAAGCTAGGTGGTCTAATAGCATTTCTTCCATTTTTTTCTTTTTTCTTCTTCTTCCTTCATCACCAGATATGCAAACAATCAAACTCGAATTTTAATTGATCAGCAAGATACTGAGTGCATCTCAAAACGCAGGTGTTTGAAACCACAGCCCGTCATGTGCTGGGACATGGACTGATCTGCCAGGCAGGTCCTGGCAACCTCTGTGCTTTCTCCAGAGGCTCCCAGACACCCCCGTCATTGCCGGAGGCACTGGAAGCTGGATCCACACCATAGCCTGACCCTACCATGTTGGCTAGACAAAGCATGACCTCCCCATTTAGTGTGGGCAAAGGTGCCTGGATATGAGCAGGAGGGATACATACTGCCTTGGGGTGGGCAGGTGGATTCAGCGATGCAGAGGAGGGAGCCAGAATGGGAACGAGATGCAAAATCTGTCCAGGCTGATGTGCATTCTGAGCTCCTGTCTCTCCTTGTTCACTGTCAAGGGAATCCTGAGGGATCCGACTGCTCATCACCACTATAGGTTGAAAGTATAAATTTCCTGGTCTGTGTGCATGCCCTGATAAAGGCTCCACAGTGCTATTTCTAGCAGTGCATACCAACAAATCGAGCTAATTATTGTCATTATCCACCATTGGGCTTTCATTGCGTCTCCCTTGAAGGGTGTTAATCAGCATGGTGCTGCCATTAGCTCTTCATTTTTCAAGAGAAGTGACTGGCAGCTGGCACCCTGACAGCAAAAAGGGTTCACGACAAGGGAACTGGAGCTGAGCAGGGATGTATTCTGGGACGCACCAAGGAAGCATTTATTCCTCTCTTCCTTTACAGCAAATAGCATTGCTAGAAGCATTGCGTTGCTCAACAGACTCAGAAAGGCAACTGCATGCGTAATGTTCACACCGGCAGCAGTTGTCCGCCAACCTGTCCTGTGGCCGTGTGCATCCTTGCTAGCACTCAGGCTCAACGCTCTTCTGCATTCCCCTTAGCAGCTGAGTCTGGGAGGATGGAGGGTGAAAGGCAGCAAAGAAAACACACGCTCTGACCTGAATGTGCCTCCAGAGGAACATTCAGTGTAGTGGCTGAGCGACACCAATGTCCGTGCCTTATCATTACAGCACCGAGTTCTCCTGAGAAGTCTGTCCTGAATTTNAAGAATATATTTGCCTTCTTGTGGAGGTCCAGCAGGGCCCCAGACATGATAAAAGCAGGTGGAAATGTGGTGGGAGGTGTGGAGGAGTTTCTTTCTGCTGATGGCAGGGCTGTGCACAGCCTCCCTTGCTCCATGGTCGGATATGGCTCCCAGTGAGCATGGATGTGCCATGTCATAGCTGTGTGTCCGTTCATTGCAGATATCAACATGGCTGGGGAACCTAAACCCAACAGACCTAAAGGGCTGAAGAGAGCAGCCTCCGCGTTGTACAGGTAGGTCTCCACCACGCCACCTCCCTGCGGCGAGGTCTCCGGGCTGGCATTTGCCTTCCGGCTGGGGCTGATTTGCACACCCTCCAGGCTGCTGCCCCAAAGTCCCTGGCCCCTACCTGAGGCAGCCCTGGGCCGCTGCTGCACGTTCAGAGCTTCTCCTCTCATGGGCTTCTTGGCCTTTGCAATGCCCCTCAGTGGTAGGCTGCAGGGAGGGGAGCCAGCAAGAGGTGTCAGCGGCAGACCCAAGGTTGGCCAACACCCACGACATTGTGGGACTGTGCCTGGGCATGGTCCAACCTGTGAATGGTGTTGGACCTGGAGGTTGGTGGAGAAAAGCGGGCAGTACCTGCTTTAACCACATCAGAGGTCTTGAAAGAGGTGTAACAAGAGGAGTGCTCCCCTCCAGCCCCAGCTCCTCCAGCTGGGGAGTAGGAGTGGGGCACAGTGGCATATGTTGGGCGTTTGGGGAGAACAGGGAACAGGGATAATTTAGGGAAAGACACTGGAGAAAAGGGCAAGAGAAGAATGACAGGGAGAGAGGAAAGGAAAAAAGTGGGAAGCCCTTGGGGCAACAGATGGAAGTGGACCGAGGAGATGGCCAGGGGAATCCCCAAGGGAGCCTGTGCTGCGGAGCAGTGACCGAGGGAACAGGAGGGACAAGTGGGACATGGAGTAGGTCTATGGGAGATGTAGGGTGTTACAGATGTCAGAGTGAGCCTTCAATGCCACTGTTGCCAGCTTTAGAGACTTTATCAAGATTTTCACAAGAAGTGAAGATTTTCATTTAAGCCCCAGAGTCTGGAGTCATGGGAATACGGGAGAAACTCATTAAGTTCTTGCTCCTGAGGCTGCAGAAGGGAAAACCTGAAAAGGTATCTGGAGACTACCCTACAGGTTTCAAGAACTCAAAAGCAAATAACAAGGTCCCAAAATGTGTTTTATTTATAAATTCTCATGTTTTTATGCCAGTCTCATGGTATGGAGACTGGGCACTGAGTCAGGATTTAGAAGGTGTGATGTTGGGAAGAAAAGACTAAAATCAGTATCAGGGTTATAGGTGGGTGTAATAAAAAAGGAAATTATGAGAGAACTGTAGATTTTTCTACAAAGAGGAAAAAAAGGGAGAGGGAGGAAGAGAAGTGAAAAAACCTATGACTCAGACTCAGCCACGCAGTCCAACACCAGTGTGCTACGAAATGGCAAACCTCAGTGGTGGCAACACTCTTCTGGTATAGGCAAACCCACCAGAGCTTCAGCAACCCTCCCACCACCACCCCCAAGGCGTCTGTTGAGACCTTCCCCAAGTCTCTCAGCTGAGCTCTTCCCTTGCAGCTTTCACCAGGCAAATTTTTCCTCCCACCTTGGGCCAGCTTGGCCCTTCACCAGAACTTGGCCCTCTGGATTCACAGGGGATGCCAGTCGAGGGGAGGTGCACTCTCTGTGCATTACCCACGCTGATGTATGGAAATAGAGATGACACAAATCTTCCTATTAAGCTGGACGTATACTACTTACGTGGTGCTGGTAGCCCTAATGAAAATGAATTCATTCCATACATCTTGCAATAAAGAGCATTTCATTTAGTCTTCGTCCGTGCCTTGACCGCAAATCCATTTCTGTTGAAATGACCAATATTTCAGACTTCCAGGCTGCCATGTAGATGAAGAGAGAGCGAACGAGAGATGTTTGCTTCCTCGCACAAAAACAGATATGCTAAAATATGGGCCAGAAAACTACACTGCGCTAAGCTGCAGCAATATTTCATCCCAGACTGGTGACAGATTTAAACTTTGCCATCTGGACTAGCAGAACTTAGGATATCTCATGGAAAGCAGGGAATCCAGTTTGCAGTGAGCTGTGGTTATAGCTTCCCTAACCATCATATATTTTTCTAAACGTTAGACTTCAAAAATCACAGCGCTATAATTATATAGAAATGCTGCATTAAACACGTAAGATTATTTTTTCAAAGGTTGGGTTTTACTTTGCCTCACTCCGAGTCCGTATGAGAGGGTCAAGGGGAAGGGAAGGGGAAGGGGAAGGAGAAGGGGAAAGGGAAAGGGAAAGGGAAAGGGAAAGGGAAAGGGAAAGGAAATCTCATTTTGGACACAGAGGAAGCAACAATCTTGACAGTCTTGCTTGATCCACCAGCCCAGGGGGGTATCTGGGTGTTTAATAGAAATCCTTCGGGATGTAGCCTCCCGTCTACCTCCAATACGTGAAACATACACCTAGGTTCACGCCATCATAGATTTTCTCAGGTGTCTCCTCAAGAGCGACCTTCAGTTAATATAAAACCTTGCTGTCATCACTGCTCTCCCCTGATCTCTCTGGATCTTCGGGGCCTCCCTCCCTCTGCTTCTGGCATTTGCCAGAGCATACTTTGCATGTGGGAAGTCCCCTGGGTGCTCCTGCCTGGCACCCAGGCCACCGCCGCTGAATGCAGACGTGCCCGGAGATACTGCAAATGAGTTAGTGAGGATGGCTGGAAAATGAACTTGTATTTTGACCACATCCCCCAGGTATTCTCATATTGTGTCTCAAAACCTTTTGCCTTCTGGCAATACTTTTTTTACCTGCATAATGAATGTCTGGACAGGATTTCCTAGGGCAGTTTGGGCCACGTTTGGGTTGGTGCCAGTGATCCTGCTGTGCTGTGAGTTGGCTGCTTGTTGCCATGGGCTGGGTAGGGAAGGTGGCTCTGCCCCAGGGCAGTGGGGTCTGCCAGTGCTGCACTTGTCCTTTGGAGGCACAAATCTCTGCCCTTCCCTGTAACGCTGGTGCTAATGTTGCTCTGTAGCCAAAAGGACAGTGAGGACAACCTAAGCAAGAACTGCAAGAGCCACCAAGTGTCTGGCAGCTCAGTGGCCCAAGGAACTGTCTCCGAAATGGTGACAGACACAAACCACCACCGACTTATTTTCACAGTCTACAGATGCAAGTGGATGACGTCCTTCTAGCTCAGCTGGCATTCGCATCCCTCGTTTTTCCCATTACGATCCCTGCAGAAAGCTGGTGTCAACCCATCTCCAAACAGATCCACTCCTCCCACATCTCAGCAGCAGCGCTGGGAGCAGTGACATCCACTCCTCCCACATCTCAGCAGCAGCGCTGGGAGCAGTGACACCCAGGCAAGCCCTGGTGCCAAATCCACACGGACAGGGCTGAGAAAGAACCACAGGGCAGAGGAGGAGGCAAGCAATGGTACCCAAACCCAGCAGACCCAACACTGGCAATAAGGATGTGCACCCTGTCCCAGCCTACAGCAGCCCCTCTGCAGCCACCGCATCTTGGAAATACCAGGCTCCCTTCTCATGTTTCTCTCCTGGCTTCCCACTACCTTGGCTATTTGCAGGAGGAAGGAATCTCACACGAGATACACAAGATCTTAAAAGCTCACTATTTGATCAATGCCAGATTTTCCGAGTAGCTTTCCAGCAAGTATTATTTCTAATGCTGCAATAATTAAGGTTGTGGAACCGTTAGTAGAAGGATACGAGTGGAGCACAACATGTCACTTGTGATTATCGGTGCGGGGCTGTCAGCCAGTAATTAAAAGCGCAGCCGCCCAAACGTACATTTGCTATTCAGGTACATGCTCAGAAATGGCACCACAAATGTAAAGTAAAGGCAGCACATACAAACAACTGCCCTTCAATTATGAATATTTGGAATTTGAACCTTTGTGAGTCATTAATAAATGTTATTTAATTACTAAAGAAAAACAAAGCAGAAGAAATGCATCAGGAGATGGAAGCACCGTGTTACTTCACACAGCCTTACAGCCTTCTGCTGCCTCTCACTCTGATTGTCCCTGCTTAATTTTTAAAGGGCGCAATGTCACCAAATGATTGAAAAACGGCAAAAATTATTCCTGTACACAAAGGAAGCCCTGCCAGGTCACTGAAAAATGTTCCATCAGTCTCAGGAAGGTTTATCCTACGTGCAGTGAAATTTTCAGGCACACAATGTCCAGATAAATCACCCACGCTAAGGCACTCGCTTTTCACTAGCTTTTTTTCTGCATTCATGTTGGAAGACCTGCCTTTTGCTCAACGCCTGACTTCCAAGGGTGCTGATAAAAGCATCCAGCCACTGCCTCCCTGGCATCATCTGTAAAGCCATGACCTGACTGGCATGTTATAGCAGGGTCATACAGTCACAGGCTTCCAAAAATCCCTTATTTCAGCCTGCTGCCTTCCTTGAGGGCTGTCTCATGGTTAGTAGGTACTGAAAGCGGTACTGCCAGAGGCTGAGATCAGAGTATTTGCCGTCCTGCACCGCACCGAGTCTTAGCATGGATTCATCTCACGTGAGTTCAGCCCTCTATGCTGTCAAGGCTTTTATGTGGTCTGGACTCCCTTTATGCTTGCTGGATAAAAAAACAGTTCTTCACCTGACAGTATTTTAGATGTCTGCCTTTGGATGTGATGTACCATGATCTGGAACTGCCTCTTTCCCCCCTGGCTTGGATTTATCTCTTTACATTCCCAGTGTCTGAAGCCAAGTGAGATGAATCACACTGGTTTTGGGAAGTCAGGACGAGCTCACCAGGATAATTATGCCCCTAATTGCTTTTGAAATGAGTGGGAGCGTCTCCAATCCCCTGAGGATTTGGGGCCAGGGCAGGAGTACCCCCCCCACCTCCTTGCTTTTCACCCACAAATATTAGTAGATGCTCTTGGACCCACTGCCCTGCAGGTCAGGCATGTTGTAAGCCAACTCCACTGCCTCTGCAAACAAGCTGCAAAACTGAGCCAGTAGTGATTTCCACCAGAAAAACGCAAGGCTGCCCAGCTTTGGTCACACATTCCCTACTGCAAATAGCATAATAACATTTACAGTGTTTATTAGCCACTTCATATACCAGACTGCTGTTTTGACTAGTCTTGAACTTCACCTGAGGTTTTACGCTTCTCCGTCCTTCTCCAGTCCAAGCCAGGTTGGATCTACAGGTACTTGAGGCTGGGCTTCATCCTGTTGGTGTTGTAGCAGAGCCCAGGAGTGAGGCGGAGGTGCCCAAACACCACAGGGCAGGGTCGGCGGTGGAGGTGGAGGGTGCCCACCCCATTCGGGGCTTCATTCCTTGTTCCTAGATGCATGGCTTTGCCCGGGACAGCGCTGACAGCAGCAGGGCAATGCCCATGCGATGGGGTTGGAGCTGCAGCTCCTCTCCATCCCCATCTCTCCAGGGACCTGGCCATGTGCTGAGCCCACAGTGTCCACAGCTCTACCAGTGGGGCTCCCACTGGGGAGCGAAGGCTTGGAAGAAAAGCCAGCTCAAGACCAGGAGCGTGAATAGGGCGAGAAGAAAGGAGTGCGGGCGTTTCAAAATTTTGCCAAATGCCCCCAGGCTTTGTGGTATTTATGAGCGAATGGTCTAAAGTTCCCTCACGGTCTCCAAGCCACAGTGAGCTTCCCAGCAAGACCAACAGCCCATGGAGGGAGTTTTTGCTGTGAATAAAGACACTGCTTCATCCCGTCTGGAGTCCTTGAGCTGCAGGGAGGTGCCACTGTCTTCTCTTGCCTGTGACTACAGAGAACAGAAAACATTGGCTCCAGGGCATTGCCGGATCTAACCAGAAGCAGTTCACCAGAGCCTGTCAGGATTGACAAATATTACAAAATTGCAGCAATTTCATTTAAGTTGCATCTAAGGGAAAAAAAAAACGAAAAATGAAGAGGGGGAGTCTGACAGTGTAGAAACATCCTAGTTCAATTTTCCTTTCAAATTACTTCCTATTTTGATTGTATTCTGTGCTTATTGGATTCAAACAGAACTGGAGTCAAACATCCTTGGTGATCAAAATAGATTGGCAAGCTGAGGGGAGCTATTTTCTTGGAGATTTTCTGCATTTCCAGGTTTCATCCCAGATTAGAATGAAAATCAAGTTACCAGTCACGAAAATCTCCATGAAAATACATTACCTTGTTCCATACTGCCCATCTCCTCAGCCATACGAACAGGCTGGTTATATTCCAGCAAGAGCTGACGTGGTAGGAATTACCTTTCTCTTTCAATTCAGAAAAGCACACAAGGGAATAAACACAGATCACGCAGTAGCTGGGACAGAAGGCTGCCATGATATCCATTTCTCCTCTGTAAGCCCAGCAGAAACGTTGTCTTCAAGTCAGGTCAGAAGGGGAGGACACCAAGGCTGAAAAGGCGTTGAAATTCATCTATGCTGAGCCTGTCAGCAAAATGGCTATTTTTCATCATGCAATTGAATTCGGAAGGGTGGTGGCAATAACACCTCCATAGTCACATCTCCCCCCCACCCTGCCATTGCTGCTTGCTCGGCAGTGAGATGCTGCATCCAGCATCCTGGCCAGCCGTGGATGCCGTGGTCAGCAGCTGCTCAGAGATAAGGTCCAGCTTTATAAAATACCTCCTCTCTTGAAGTCACCGTGGCAGTGCATGATGGTGGCAGCAAACCCCAAAAGAGGCAGTAGGTGCAAATACTCTCTTGTTGTCCTTAATCCCTTGCACCAACTGTCGTTGGCCCCAAAGGAGCCCTGGTTGTCTCCAACCATCCAGAGTGTGCTTCACGTCCTCCCCAAGACATAGCTGAATCTCCGCATGCTGCCCCAGGAGCATCCAAGGAGCGTGGAAAAAAACGTTTAAGAAACCAGCCGGTTACTGAAACTAAAACATTGGGTGGGAAGCCCAGTGCCAGCATAGGCAGGACGGGCGTCCTGGGTCAAGCCTGGAATTTCTGGTCCCAACCATGCTTCCCACCGGCTGTCCTGGCGAGCCACACGTTCTTGTCACTTCTTGCCTAAGATGCAGGACACCAAATTTACTCTCAGCTACATACTTGAGCACTCATCCTTCCCTCTCCCCATGCCCCAGTTTCTCCTGGCTCAGAGTCCTTCCCTCTCCCCATCACTCTTTCTTCCCATTACATTTTCTTTTTTTTATAAGCCACTTCAGACGGTTTCACGATGCAGTACAGACTCTTTGCTTTCAAGGGCTGCAATAACCATTCTCTTTGTTCAGAGCAGAGAGGAGGGGACGTCATCGTAGCTTCTTATTTAACCAGCATTATTTGAGCCAGCAGCACACAAGGGAACCAGATGCTGTGTTTAGCTGGGGGTAGCTGGTACGTTCAGCAGCGTTGCTCTTCCCCGCTGCTGAGAGTGTGCTGGGGCATCAGGCAGCACCAGAGCAAGTCTTGTCTCTGAAGAGCTGTGATTGCTTGCTGTAACCACCTGGTTTGTGTTGCCTTGTGAAAAACCAGCTGCAGCAAGAGAGAAAGTGTGTTACTGGGTCTCCAGGGAGTGAGAAATGCATTGCTCCAACTTGGGTTAAAACACAGTTCAAGCTTAAGAAAACAGGACGAGGGCAATGTCTTGCTGGGAGGAGAGAGATTTAAACATCTTCGATAGCAAAGATGTTAAATTAATAAATATCCCCTTCCTGACTTCTCCCCCAACAATTACACATGGTATGAAAAAAAATCGTACGAGGGTGGTGGCAGGGCAGTGCCCTCCTGACATGGGCACGGTCCCGCTGTACAAAAGGCAGGATGGAGGGATATCAGCAATGCCATGAGAACAGTTCAACCCACACTTTACAGACACGACCCATTAGGGTACTTTCAACTTCTCTGCACGGCCAGCCAGGGATGGAGGGCTGGTCCCTGCTCCACAGACTCAGCCATCGCTTCGAATGCAGACATCCCCACGGGGTGTTTGCAGACATTTCTCCCCACCCCAGTTTGTAGGTTTTAATCCACCCACACATCTTCTTGCTCCATCTTGAGATAACCAGGTTAACGCTCTGCTGCCAACATCACCCTGTCCAGTGCGTTCAGGCCCCCCAAGTCTTTCTCCTGGGCTCAGCCTGCCTCTCTGCAGGCCCTCGCAGCTTGGAGGATAAGCGTGCACGTCCTGCCAGGTGGAAGGACAGGGGCTCCCCTATGGAGGAGGAATAAATAAAGGACCTGGGAGGCTCAGCAGGCAATGAGGGAGTAATAATAATAAATTGCCAGCACTAACTAACCATCCTGACTCTGTCTCTGCAGCGGCTACGACTTCGACTATGACTATTACAGAGACGACTTCTACGACAGGTGAGCAGAGGAGGCATCAGCCAAAGGGGCTTTCTCTGGGGCAAGATCTTCCCTGTGGCGCGGCTCCTGCCATGGGGAGCGAGGAGGGGTGCAGCGTGGTCCATCCCAGCCCAGGGCGGTGGGGTCCGATGGCCAGGCTGTGCCCCGGCTCACCGCCAGCACCGCTTGGATTCCAATTGTGGCACCTGATCACTGGCACGGCAGGGCTGGGGTGCTGCAGGGCTGCTTCAGGCCCCCCATCCTTCCCCCTTGCTCCAGGCTCTTCGAGTACCGGGGCCGAGTCTCTCCGGTGCCCAGAGTGGTTCCTGTGAAGCGGCCGCGGGTCACCATCCCCCTCGTCCGGCGCGTGAAGGCGACGCTCCCTGTCAAGCTTTTTGCCAGATCGGCTGCCATCGCCAACAGCTCGGCCAAGTTGAAGTGTGAGTATGTGCATGGGGTGCAGCAGGACGGTGCAGAGACTGGGGCCAGATGCTCCCAGGGAAAACCTTAAAAAAACCAAAACATCTGGAAACAACAGCCCAAGCGAGGGCCTTTCAGGAGCCCGCAGTCTGCAAGTGCAGCAGGGGAAGGTGCACGTACAACCCGAGTGTGCCAAAGCCTGGTGTCAGCCTCCGCAACGTGCCTAGACAACGGACACACAGGCTTTTTTGGGTGCATATGACCACCCACAGGCCCCCCAGCTTTCCTTGCCGGTGCCGTAACAGGCAGCAGGGCAGCGAGGGCAGCGAGGGCTGGCAGTGGAGGAAGGCACATTGCTGCTCCATGCAAAGCCAGCCTCTCCTCGCCTGCCCACCAAGCCCCTGTTAGCTGTGCAGGATACCCTGCACACCACTCACCACAGCTCCTTCCAGCGTAGACAAGCTCAGATACGCTATGCAGCGAGGTGTGAGCATCACTGCACGTTGACCCCAAGAGATACGAGGAGTATGTTTCTAGTGTGGGGTTTCTAGTTGATTTTTTAACCTGCTCAGCAAGGTGACTTGTGCCAGGCAGAAGGATGAGGCAGGCGCCTCGGGAGCTCTGCGGGGCACAAAATGCCTTTTTTTCCTTTCTTCCTCCCAAGTGAAGTGCAGTGAGCTGCAAACAATCAAAACTGAGCTGACACAGATCAAATCCAACATTGATGCTCTCCTGGGCCGACTGGAGCAGATCGCTGAAGAACAGAAGATGTCTGCAGGTCAGTTGGGTGCACACGGATGCCTTGGGGCCGGTCCAAGAACAGGCAAAGAGTGCAGGGAAGTGCCCTGCAGAGCTGGCCTTGAAACTGTTGCCGCTTAGAGCATCCTCCAGGCTCTGACGGTGAAGTGTCGACCCCCAGGTTCCAGGGTGGAATCACAGGCCAAAATTACATGCCAAAATATCCCAAATTACAGAACTGGGTTTTAAAATGAGATTTTTTTTTTTCTTTTGTCATATAGTTTGTATTTTTTTTAGTTTGCTTTTTTGTTCTATTATTCTATTCTATTCTATTCTATTCTATTCTATTCTATTCTATTCTATTCTATTCTGTCCTGTTCTGTTCTGTTCTGTTCTGTTCTGTTCTGTTCTGCCTTCCACACTCACTCATGCAGAATGATGACCTGCTCTGCCCTCTCCAGGGTTGCTTTCAGGCAGCTTCCTCAAAATCAGCAAAACTTCCCATTGCAGAAAAAAACCTAGATCCATTATTTACCTACCAACTGAACTCGGGGGCCCACTGGATTAGTGTCATCAGGCTCCAGACGTTGCCACCCCCAACCCTGATCCTGGTAGCTTGGCTTTTGCTCTCACAGAGGTACGGAAGAAGGCGGATGGCAGCAAAAGCGAAATCTCACAGGAAGACACGGCATCGGAGGCAGAGGTCAACACGGAGGAGCCGCTGAATGGGGACGAGGGTGAGGAAGAGGGTCTCGCACGGGATGAGTGTGAAGATGAACTGGTAAGAGAGTTTGGGTAATACATCCCTCCAGCCAAAGGGGTTCAATAATGGACCACAGTTTTACTGGAACTTACTAAATCCCCAGAAAAATAGTTTTTTCTTCCTCAAAAGAAATTGTTGTATTTGAATCCCATGATTGTTCACAGCTTGTTCTTTCAAACTGTTCTGCTGCTTGCAGAAGCATTGACTTAGCAAATGCGTGTGGAGACGCTGAAGAAACGTGGTTGGCTCTTGAAATTCGGACCATATTTATCCTTGATTTCACAACTATTAATTAATGGTTAAAACAGATTGCTCTGCTCCCAAGTAATTCTCAGACGGATTGAAACATATGGCAAAGACAGGCCATGTTATATGAACTGCACTTTCCTAAGAACATGCATTTGTAATGCCGTTTTGTCTGGATGGACACCAAATGGCATAAACCTAGGTAGAAGGTTTGAGCAAGCCACGACCGCTGTGCTGTACATCGATAGCAAGGGTAGCACTCGAGCATGGCTGGCCTGATGTCATGCACACATCAGCCCCATTGGTGTTAGTCCTGGCCCGAATCAGGACACTCCCAGTGAACCCAGTGAGCAAATTTTGTGCCTAAAAAGCGTCTGGATGGAAGTCCTGTTCTTGGGTACTCTGATGGCAAGGATAACAGAGGGCACTGTATTGCCACTGGCAGCACTGTCGTTTATCCCAAATTAAGACTCCTCTGAGAACAGGATCAGCTCCAGACCCAGGCAAAGGGCAACAGGGTGCTGGGATGGAAGGACAGCCCTGCTTGCTGCCTCTTCCCCAGGACCGCAGCCCTGGGAAGCTGGGCTGGCTGGCACGGCTCTCCCATGGAGGCTTGGGGCACATCAGGGCAGCCTCTGAGCCTGTATTGAACGTCGCCTGCAACAGCTCCGCTCCTTCCCTACCCTGGCGCTGGTGGCAGTGGAAGTGAGGATGAAGCTCAGCATCCCTTCTTCTTCCTCACCCCCTCATCGCTGCGGTGACCGCGCCGCATTGCACATGTGCGGCACGCTTCCTGTGGCCAAAAAACTCCTCTAACTCAAAACGCTTCCCAGCTTGTTTGCACTCCTACTCTGCCCCACCTTAGTCATGATGGATGAGGGATCTGAACGGGGTCGTTCAGCTGTTTCGGTTTATGGGGACTCATAGCTGAAGTCCATGACTCCTGCTAAATCTAAGAAGAGGTGATTGAGGGGAGACATTGTAACAGACATTGTAAAGAAGAAAGGCAAAAGCTGGCCTCCGTCTCTATGTCAATTAGGATAAGGAAGGCCAGGTTTGAATTACATCAAGGAAGACATGGTAGAAACTAGGGGGAAACTTGTTGATGCTAATGATGATGAAGCAGCACACAACCTGTCAAAAAAATGTGGACTTTTCTGCCATTAGTGGGATAAGAAAACAGTGGACAGACGTCTGCTGGCAATGATTTAAGAAAAGCTGGTCTTCATTAAGAGTAGATGAACGAGATTACTATTTCAGCTCACTTCCATCTCTATTTTCTGTAACTCTCTGGTCCAAAAGTGGCATTGAGATCACAAGTATTTTACTGCCAACATCAGACAGGCTCACATGTGCTCAGCATGGGGCAGGTTAATGTGTGCAGTTCGTCTGCAGGGAGTGTCTTAAACACTGCAAGGCGACTCACAAAAGCCATCCTTTATCTTTTGCTCCTGACCTCACAACACTGAACAGTTTTGAAGTCTTTGCAGTTCCTGGGGAGTGACTCCTTTATCCCACGTCTCTTTGGCTTACACACATCAGTGTAGCCTTCACCACCTGCTCTCCTGGACATGGTGCCCACACCAGTCCCTAAAAACTTTATATGCCCCTTGGCTCTGGGGGGCAGTGGTGTCGCAGGAGGAGTCAGAGGTCACTCTGATCAGATCAGTCAGAGATCTGATCTAGTAGTTAGTTTATTGACTTCTAATCAGTAAATTTAGGTATGTAAAATACTTAGTAAGTACAGATGGATTGGTGGTCAATACTATTTGCTACACTTAAAGTTAGTATGGGATACAAAGATTATCGTGTAAGCTTACTATACTTTTCTTAAATGTCACATGCATGCAAAAAATGTCACTTACCAACCCATCGATGCCTGGTGTCAGGTAAGGGATCTCTCAGTCTCAAGGAGTAACCTTGAGAGACGTCCCTACTCGAGGGGAGATTCCCGCCACGCAGCCAGCTGCTGTGGAGGGAGAGCTCAGTGGGCCCTGATGGCTGCAGATATTTATAGCGTAAGGTGGTTGATTCGTAGTCAGATTTTCTGCTGTGTTCATGCAGTTTCGGCCACTTACCAGCCCAGTCTCCAGCCAAATTGGTTTTTTTGATTTTGGTGCTAGGTTCTCACTGATAGCCTCACGCAAAAGGATTAACTTTGTTTGGGCTTACTTGCGGAGCACCTCCCTGGACCAAAGTCCAGGTAGTTCAAACAGGAGGAGTGCATCCATCACAAGTGGGAAAGACATAGTTTATGCAAGGCAGGAACCAGACCTGCCAACACTTGGGCAGTACCCAGCACAGAGGCTTCCTGCCATGAACGCCTTCCCCATGGTGACAAGTGGGGAAGATCCAGCTGGACTTGGGCCTAGGTCCCACCTATACCCTGTAGACAACTGCAGGATGTCTCCTGGGGACCAGCAGGCCTGAGCATCCCTGTTCATAGGGGAGTTCGCTGAACCAGAGCTCGTGTGGAAATACTACAGCTAAGCAGAGTGGAGCTTCACGGTGGTGTTAGCCCCAGCTGGGTGAGGGGGAGCATTTTAGACCCCAAGGGAGTGGCAGTCAAGCACACAATTTCCATTGAAAGTCAATGGGAGCTGGGCAAATACTTCCTTTCAGCCCCACTTCCAGTGCAAAGTTGGCCGCCCTGGTTTTGTGCACAAACCTCTGCTTGGCCTCGGTGAATTTTCCAACGTCACCTGGGGAAATCAAGTCCAAATACACGCTGCAGCCCACAGGAAGAAGGATGAAGGGCCCCCCACTCCCAGCATGAGTTTGTGCTCTTTTCAGAGAGGGTGGACAGGAAAGGAGCTCTGCAGAGGAAGGATAAAGTAGGTAATGCTTCATTCCCACAGGCTCTGCCACTAGGCTCAGGGACCTGGGAGGCCAGAATACAGACTGGACCAGTGAAAACCAAGAAGAAAAAAAAGAATCATTGAGTACTTTGGCCTTTTCCATGTGCTTTGTCATTAGGTTCCTTGGTGCCCTGCCCCACTGAGCAGTGAGCTTACACTTTCCTTAGTCTTCCTTTTGCTGCTGGTGTACCTAGAGATGTCCTTCTAACTCCATCACTGCACACTGGAGGGATGGCTCTATATTCCTCAGCTCTGCTTTCCATCTTCTGGGTTCTGCCTTTTCATGTAGGAAAAAGCTCGGTTGGGAGCTTGCTGTTCATTCGTGTTGGTCTCCTGCCACACCTGCCTGACTGTCATCAGAACAGGCCATTCTTGTGCTTCAAGGCAGGTGTCCTTGAAGGTGACCCAGATCATAGAATCATAGAACCATTAAGGTTGGAAAAGACCTCTAAGATCATCAAGTCCAACCACCAACCAACACCACCATGACTCCTAAACTAGGCCCTGGAGTGCCACGTCTACACCTGTTTTGAACGCCTCCAGGGTTGACGACTCCACCACCTCTCTGGGCAGCCTGTTCCAATGCCTAACCATTCAATGCCCTGGCCGCCTTGTTCTCCAGAGCAGTCTCCCATGGGATTTTGCCAAGCAAATCCCTGAACAACCCAAAGTCTGCTCTCAAGTTCAGGGATTTGATTCTGCTCTTGATCACTTCTCTCAGGATACTCAACTTCACAGTCTTGTGGTCACTACAGCCAAGACTTCACTCCATCTTCACATCTTTGACCAGTTCTTCCTTGGTGATCAGTAACAGTCTAGAAGAATGTCTCCCCTAGTCAGCTGGTCAGTCAGCTGTGTCAAGAAATTGTTCTTGACGCTCTCCACAGATCTCCTGGGTTGCTTGCACCCAGCCCTGCTGCCTCCCATCAGATGTGAGGGTGGTTGAAGTCCCCCAGGAGTACAAAGGCCTGTGATCAGGAGGCTTCTTCCAGCCATCCAGAGGAGACCTCGTATCAGGTGGTCTGTAGCAGATGCCAGCCACAATGTCACCCATGTTGGGCTGTCCCCTGATCCTCACCCACAAGCTCTCAGATGACTCATCACCGGTTCCAAGGCAAATCCCTGTGCATCTGGGCTATTCCTTTGCCCAGAGCACATGCCACCTCAGCTGGCTTTCCTGAAGAGCCTGTTCCCAGGGCCCTACCTGCTCTGTAATTGCAGAGAAGGCGGCTTTGTTCTGTTGCCAGAAGTCACAAGCCTCCAGACTTCCCTCTCTTGGGAGTCTCCATCCACAGCTCCTTTGAGCACAGTCTCCAGCTGTCCCTTCTTCACGCATTGCAGTCCTGAGGCTTTTCCCCAGTAGAGTCTCTGCAAAGACCCTGTTGGTCTCCCTGATTGTAAAAATCTATTTATCACCCCCAGTGCTCTGTAAACCAGGCTGCTGCTAACAAGGTTGGGACTGGGCTCCCTTGCCTTTCCTTTCAGATTACCTAGCATCCCCTGCAGACATCTCCTGGTTGCATTTCCATCTCTAAACTGTTCACCACAAAATACAGTCTTTGCAGGAGGTAAAATGCTACTGCTGAGCACCTAATTCTTTTAATGATACTGCATTGCAGAACAGCTCCGGGAGGGGGACTTTCACATGCCGTGCTTTCAAAACCACTGTTGCAGGGGGAGCGGTTCAGCATGCCGGCACTGACATAGTGGCCTTTGGAGTGATGATCATTATGAGTGTTATCATTCTGGATGATGAGTTCTGCTGCAAGCTGGGACCAGTTTCTGTGTTCAACAGCAGTCATTACATTGTGCAAGATTTGCCATTGCGGACTGACTGCACCTTAGCATCATTGGGCAGTTCCAGTAACAGGGAACAGAAAGCCTGTTCCCTGGTGCGGGCCGTTCCTAGGTCCCAAATTAACTTCTCACAGTGCTACAACAAGGCATGAGCTGTGCAAGCACATGCAGTAAACTTTATGAAGGTGCTGAGCGTGGACCTAACCTGGCCATGCAGAAATTAGGCATCCAGTCTAAGCATGGCAACTCATGTCACAGGCTTGTCCCACCTTCCCTGGGACATGCCCACCGGAGGCGCTGACTCTGGTATAGCCCAGATCAGACACTTGACTTTACACAAGGGAAGGTGGGCTTAACTTCATCCCAGTCCCTTTGAGGTTCGGCAGGAGCCAGACTTCAAAATCCAAGAGGTAATCACACATCCCAGGTCTGTTTGGCAGAGCCCTTCCAGAATAAGGAGCCAGAGGAAATTTTTGGATTTGCCCAGGACCGTGTCTGCCAGAAACCACAGCCACAGCACCCGCTGTCCACATCAGCTGTGTTTTGTAGCTCCTCCACCACGCTGAGCAACCTGACACTGCTCGCAGCGTGCAAGCTCTCCCACACCATGGTACCAGCTGGTCACCGCAGGTGAGGTGTCAGTGTCCCAGGCAGGGCAGGAGGGACACATGGTGATTTACGGTTTCTGGTTCCCTTTTCCCTCCAGGAGAACAGCCATTACACAGATGTGGAGGATGCCAGACTACAGTAACCAGGTACAGCTCACACACTGCTTTTTAGAGGCTGATTCTGAGCAAAAGCTTTCATTCCATGCATGTTGGGGTGGGGGAGCTGCTGCTTCAGAAGATGCTCTTTTCCATTGATCCTCTGTGTTCTCCTAGCACTGAGCCTGGCTGCTCAGCTGGGTCACTGAGCAGCCCCTCGCTCCCTTTCCTAAGTCACAAATCTTTGAGGTTCAAGGAAAATTATGTACATTTACCCCCCTGCCTTCTCTCCTTGCAGCCCATTCAGAACAGCAGTGACCAACAGTGTGAGGAAAGCACGAGGCTAAACCCTGTCCTGGCACATTGAGCAAGACAAGCTGAATGGAAGTGCTGCTGTCGTCTCTACCTGGCATTCAAAAGGAGAAACATGGCCCGACATCTTCCATCCATCTGTAAAGCAAAGGCAAAGAAAACTCATCACCCCAGTGAATCCCCACTACCCTGTGCAATGGATTCGGAGCTCTGCAGCCAGCAGAGGCAGGAACCAAACCCTGCACAATCCATGACCATCACTGACTGGATAGCGGGAGAGCGGTTGTGTCACCAAATAAGCCAGAGATGTTATAGAGCTTTTTGTAGGAGAGGAGGGAGAACTAAGCCTAACCCAATAAAGACATTTTTTCCCATGCTAGGTGAGAGCCAGAGCATTTGCTAACAGGGGAAAAAGTACTACTGTCTCCGTTTGGACAACTGGTATTCTCATGCTAAAGGTCGTGTTGAGGAAGAGGGTGTGGGGTGAGCTGTCCTCCCAGAACGGTCACCTCCCGTCGTGTCTCTTTTGCCCCATGAGCTGCCACGGGTACACGGCCACGTCCAGGTGGAAAGGAGTCGGTGTTGGTGCATGTGCCCTGCTCTTTGCAGCTGCTTGAAGAGAGGGGAAGGGGAAAGGAAGCTGCCTGCAGGAAAGCAAATGATCCCCAGCAGGAGAAACAAAGCATACGTCATCTTCAACAGTTTGGTCTCCTCATTCTCCACTGGGAAACCACTATGTAAAGGCTGAGCAAGCCTCTGCAGAGTGAGGGGGTGCAAGCATGTGTGGATGAGACCCTTTTCTTGGACTAGCTGCTCCCTGGAAGGGATGTAATCCACCCACTTCTCCAGCCCAGTGCCAGAGACATCAGCCCCTTCCCCAGGGTGCTCACGTCTCCTCTTGCCCTGGCCTCGCTGGGTCTTCACACCAACCTGGCGTGCCGGAGAGCGGTGCGACAGCTGCTGCTCCTGACTGCGAAGGCTGTGCTCCATCACCAGCCTGACGGATCTGCACAGCGTGACACCTTGCCTGAGCATAATGAGACCGGTAACGGTGAATACCCCGAGCACGATGCATGTGGGTGTGCAAGCACCTCCCCTGCCTACCCAAATTCAAGCTGCTTTTACCCATGCCACGTCCTGCGAGCAGAGGGCTGCAGCAGCCAGCATGCAGCTTGTCATGGGAAACCCCTTATACCACAACACCCAAGAGGTCTCTCAGCCTTTTTCTTCTTGTTCATTCCGCCTTCATGGGCTTATCCAGTTTTTCTAAGTTCAGGGGTAGATGGGGCTGAGACTCATGCAGCACTTTATTCAGATCAGATGTGTCCTGCCCGTCTCCCCTGTTCCCCTCCAAAACACACACCCACCAGTGCTTTGAATCCAGAACAGTGTCCACAGCTTCTTCTTGGTCAAACCCTCCCACAAAATGCGTGGCCCCCCAGGTCATATAGAGTGCTCTGAAAGGGGACTCCTGCTTTCTGCTCCAGCACTCAAAGCCAGAGCTCATCTACAGCATCTCTCTTTGAAGGGTGGAGGGGAAAAACAGGTGCCGGGGGCCATGCTTCCCTCCCCCAAGGGCCGTCCTGAAGCAAGCATGGCTCTTGAAGCACAATGCTTTTTTTGCATTTCTTAGTTTCAAATAATTCATGAGGGATTAAAGGGATAACTGTGCTTTCCCCTCCCTTTTTCTGGTTCCTGTACAATTTATCCATTGTGTTGTACTGAGCCGTTGTAGAGCTGTTTTCTAGGCTTTGAGAGATGAGCTGCAGTTTTTGCTATGAACTGACTGTGATGCTGATGTTTGGGAGGAAGGTGACCTTGTACATACAATCCTGTATAATAAAAGAAAGAAATGTAATTTGCTTTCGCTCTCTTCTCTCTCTGTCATACATATACACACACACACACTTTTTCCTCTATTTCAGACGAGTAAGTCTTCTTTCCCTTTCTAAGCTTCAGCTCTGCCCACAGGATTTGCTTTCCCTTACACAAGGTATATCCCACTGGGCTGAGCAAAACATCTGGGTTCACAGGGGCTCTGGAACTTTTCCTCTGGAGGCCTGGAAGCTCATTTGATGCAGGAGAGCAGGGGACAAATCCAGGCCTTTAATCTCTGGATTTTGCACTGGTCCAGCTCATAACAGACTGGGAAAATGAGGCTGCTGGTCCAGTTTGCACAAGCTAACGGTGCTAGTAAATGCTCCTTAACCACAATGTCTTCTGGTCACCTCCCTGCCTCAGCAGAGCAAAGCTCACACTGTGTTGCCAGCTGTACATGTGTTCACTGGAGTAATCACCCAAACCCTGGCATGTTTCGCACCTGAGCTGTGTCTGGAGGGCACCAGTGACCACGTGGGGAGAAGCCAGCTGCTAGCACACTGTCAGTGCTTGATTGTTTAGGTTTCCAGTCCTAGAAAGTTGTCTGCTGAGCCTGGCCTGAGCCATCAGCCAGCACTGGAGGACAAAGCTGCCTATGGCGTCTGTTCGAGTTCATGGTGAGTCTGGGGATGCTTCAACATCCATCCATCCTGCCATCAGTCACCAGTTCACGTCAAGATGAGGAAAGCGGCGTGGTCAGACTAATGGCTGGACGTCTTTGCGGCTGGGAAGAAAGAGGAAAGACGGGGGGGGAAAAACGGCAAGTCAAAACGTTTGGCTATCAAGAAGATGAAAATCAGCCCAACCTTAGGTCCGTTGAGCCTTGTAACTGGGCTCTGAGAGCGACCATGGCTCTGTGCCTCGGAGGAGGGCAGAGCGCTTCCCTCCTCCATCCCCACCCCGAGCCCCTGCCTCACCGGCCAAATGCTGAGCCTGGCACCGGCCTGGGGATGGGCGATTGCAGCGCGGTGCAGCTCATCAGCTTTAGGCCATTAGAGCATGGTTGAGGTCTGCTAGCAAACAACTCTGGATTTTGTTAATTATTTTGGGGGGAGGGTGAGGGACTTCAGGAGTTCTTAAGTTCTTATGCATGCCCCTGTATGGTAATTAACTTTGCTGTTGGCTGTAGATAGGGCCTCAACGAAATGAGTTCTGGGAATTTTCATGCTCATTGAGTTCTGTGTGTGACCATCCAGAAAATCTTCGCATGAAGAGAGCGAGGGCACAGCAGTGGGGTGGGAAGGGGAACACACACTGCCCCTTTCACCCCTTAAGGCCATAAAGCAGCTGCAAAGCTTCCTGCTGACTTCACTGGGTCCATCAAGAGAGGAGCAGAGGGAGAGGAGGTGTCACCGTCTTCCCGTGAGCACTGCTTTCCCAGGGATGACGAGGGAGGGCAGGGGGAAAGGCAGATGCCCACTGCAGGGGCACGAGGCAGAGGGGCAGAGCTTTGGAGAAAGAGGCAGGTGAAAGCACATGGGCTGCAGATGTTTAAGGACTCCAGAGCATTTATAGTGAACATGCACACAGAGTGCAGACAAAGCCATCGGTGCTGTTTAAGTGTGCACCTGATCACAGTCAGCTCCTGTTCCCCAACTCCCCCATCCCATCTTTCGAAGCATGAGCACACACATGAGATGCGGTGTGGCGTGCTGCACACTCAGAGAACGACACAGCAGTTTAACCACAGCCCATCCATCTTCATCCTCAACCCCAGCCCAAACCATGCTCTGCTGTCACAGGGTAACAGACCGCAGTGAAGAGCGGAAGCCCCGTTACTGGGCTTGTCCTGGTTAACAGAAAGATGTGTGTCCTCCCAAAGGCATTTTAAATATCCATGACACAAAAAGATCTCATTAGCTCTTGAATGAACATAAAGAGGTCTCACCCTTCATGCACCCAACCTCCTTGTCCATGATCCAGTGTCCCCATAGAGTTGCTCCCTCTAAATAGTCCCTGCCTTCCTGGGATGTGGAAAGATGAGGCTTGGGCCAGTCCATTCTCCCCAGCATTTCCCCCAGGGCAACAGTTAATTCGACATCTGCACATTCTGAAGAAAAACGACCAGCATAAACTGAGCAACTCAACTGAACATACATGGAGGTTCCATCTTGTGAACTGGAAAAAAAATGCTTTTGTTAAAGCCTTTCCCCACCACCCACAAAGGCAAGATCTCGTTACCAAGTGCATTGGAGCTGGCTTGGTTTCTCACGTTTGCTGCTCTGCTTGTTGCTCTATCATCATCTGTGTTTGGTGGCGACAGCAGCGTGGTCTTTGTTGGAAACAAAGCCAAAGGTCTCAATCCCCACTGCCTTGCCTGCACCTCTGCAAAGGAAACATGAAATGTATGAGGTTGCCAACACACTTTGGGCTTAAATATGCTGCTCTGCATGGGAATAGCAGATGTGCAGGGAGTTTTGGTGCTCTGCTTTTTCATATGCTGGCCTGAGCAGTCATTAGAGCAATAGAGCAGAGTTACTCCAGTCCCAAATCCTCCTTTTATGTGCTTATGGGCATGGAAAGACTATCTGCTGGGCCAAAACGCCCGTAATCTTGCATTCAGTTTGAGTGTGATGCAACAAAAGCCCCCACTGACTTTAATAAATCCTATTAACTTCAATGAGCATCACAATTAAAGTCCATGCAGCGCTTTGGAAAGACTTCAGTTATTGCAGCTGTAACAGGACCCATTCTTTGGGGAATTTGTAAAAGCCAGTTGCTGCCTCTGTGAGAGTTGTCATATACCTCCTTCATTGTGTTCCCATTATCTGCAGGAGATTTAATTCCATATTATTCCTCTTCTCAAGAAAGTTGTGGAAACATTTGGAGATGTGGTCAAGAACCCTAAGGGCTTCTGGTGGGGTCTGTCCATCCTCTGCCAGGAAAACACACCCAAGCCTGGGAGGGGGACGGTCCGATGCCAAAAGGATTCAGCCATACCCGAAACCCTCTGCATGCGTCCGGCAGAGGGACCCAAGCAGCCGTTCCGGCACTAAGCCCCGCTCCGTTGGCACCGCTCACGTACCCATCATGGCAGCGTGTGGACAGGCACATGCCAGTATAGATGCGCTGTACCATTTTAGCTAGAAAACCCTCAAGTTCAGCACCTCTTCATTGCCCAGATTTAGTTTCTAGCAGGTGGATTATTTTCTCTGACAGGTTCAGGAGGGTTCCTCAAACAACTTCCTATGGATCCCAGCTTTCACCCCAGTAATTAGCCCAAATTAGTTGCAAAGGAGACCCAGAGAAAGTGTGATCGAGATAGAGAAGATGCGAGAGGGGTAAAAGGGAAGGATAGGGGTGAGAGATGCAGGCAGCAGCAGGAACCTGGTCTCCCAGTCCTGCCCGCAGAGCTGCCTGCAGCATGTGAGCCTCCTTGCTGACGCCTTCTACTCCCATTTGCAAGCAGATGTCACTGAGGGTGAAGCACAGACCGAAGCTGCAGCCTCCCCCGTCTGCTCACCGATTGCTTCTTCACCCCTCCTACCCCACTGGCAAGCAACCGCTGCGGCTCCTCCTCAGCACCACAGCTGACTTCACCACGCTTGGGAGCCAGAGATGTCCCCACTTGGCTGTTGGGTTGGCTGTGAGCAGCTGGACAGGAATGCTTTCAGCCTGTCAGCAGCTCTGGAGCACAGACCATCACACTCTGGGCACAGCGTAAGCAGCTCCTTGAGACCAAGGTGAAAATTTCCTGCATTAGGACCACGACTGAGACCTGGCAGGCTTCGGGAACTTTCATCTGCACGTCTCCTTTGATAAAACTGCTTTGGGTGTGACAAGGTGGTGATGTTTAAATATATCCATTTAAACTGCTTAAAGACCAGTCTGGCTGCAGGGCCCAGGGACCCAAGTGCAGCATCCTACCCCATCGCGATGCAGGAGCCCAACAGCGCGGAGACTCGTCCTTGTAGGCAGGTCCAGCCCTGACCATGGGTCCGCACAGCTGCATGAGCAGCCCCAGACCGCGGCAGCACCACGTTCCCAGAGGCAAAAGCAATGATGTCTGAGTGCCACCAGAGCTGGCTATTAATACTGTGTCACAGGGGGAGAGAGTGTGTGCACATGCTGTTAACACAAGAAATTAGGAACTGGTTTGCATATCAGCATCTAATATAATATCTCAGTAAATGCATTAAGAGCTTTATGTGAAGGGAGTTCAGGCTGGGCAGGAAGCCGGCAGCCAGCAGGAGGAATAGGGACAAAAGTAGAATAATCTTAAACATAGCGTAATGAACTATCTTTGTACCTAAAAGCTAAAGTAACTCACGTACTCCTGGCTGATTGGGTATGAACAAGGAATCAGAAATCATTTTTCTGTGCTCAGAGAGCTTATGGCCAATACAGCCGCCTGGGACGGGCATTTGCATTCAAAAGCCTAAACGTCAACAGACACTGGAGAGGTAAAAGGAGAAACACAGATGTGTTAACGGCAATGTGGGAAGGTGGATTTAAACTAAAAGGACAGGGGGGAAAAAAAAAAAAAGGAAGACATTAAGAAAAGTAACAGCACAGAGACCCAACCCTCCAGGACACCTACAGTCGCAGCCCCAAGTGTAACCCAGCAGACAGGTATCCCCATGAAATTTTCCAGTTCTCATGGCTCATCCTAGGAAGAAGGAGCACAGCAACTCAAAAAGGTATCCAGGGGTTATGTTGAAGCAAAAATATAATTCCTATCAGTTTTACTTGTAGTCATTTGCTCTTGGTCTATTACAAAACATCTTACCAGACACAGCTGTTCACACCTGCACTTGCCTGACGCTGGGGGAAAGCGAACTGGCTCGAACCCAACAGCCATGGACTGGCCTCTCTCCTTGCAGAGCACAAATCCCGAGGACGTGGTGAGGGGAGGCACCTCTCCAGGGGCCGTACCCACCGTGCCTACGGGAAATTCAGGCTGGGTGGCATTTCTTCCTGCCAGGAGGCAAATGGAGGGCACGTGGCAGCGAGGGACACACAGCTCAACAACGGCTGAATCTCTGGGGCACACGAGTGGCTGGTCTTTCATCTGATGTTTCTCCTGCTCTTGTTCTCCTCTCCCGAAAAGATGCAGTTGATGGAGCAATGCACCCTTGCTCCAGCCCCACAGTTACCTGTCACATACCTGCACACGTGACATAGTTTTCCCAACAAGGGAGACATACAAATTTCTCCTCCTTCCTTGCAACACTGGGAGCGTTCCCCAGGTTGTGGAGCTGAGCCCTGGTCAGCACAACGCTGCAGGCAGGAGCATGGGGATCAGAGCAGCGCTGCCTTCACGGGGACTGAGACACTGGTGGGAAAGTGGCCCAAAACGCGGCTGAGATGAACAATGCTGACACTGCAAAGCCAACGTTAAAGGTCAAATGCTTCTTAATAGCAAAAATAAGGACAAAAGATGTATTTGGCTTCTCTAATTCACTCCAGGTCCAGCTTTCAAAACCGCTCAATGCATTGGGCGTTAACTTATTTTGAAAAATGTATCACAGGCTAGGAATGTTGACACTTGGAGCTGTGCTACAAAAAGCTTTTGGGAAATCTGGTCCTAAATGAATCAAAACCAACAGTCCACTGGGACTTGTTCCCATCTGCAAAAACCTTAATAATGCATTTGAGGAGCAATTTTCCATTGGGGCAGAACAACACTCGCCCACCCGTCCTCACTGGGCTGGTTATCTCACCCGGCTGCAGCATTGGGAAGAGGAAAGCCAGAGAAGATAACAGGGGTGTGTGGTGGGGTAGCAACAGGCAACACACAAGCAGGGCTTTTCTGTTCCTGTATGGCACAACATATGCTTTCCATCATCCCAGATCACAATCCGTCACTGGACTTATTTAAAATACAGACACAAAAATCAAGCACTGCTTTTGCAACTGCTCCTCACTGCTTTCAACCCATGCCTTAATAGATCTGAATTATTCCCCCAGCAGGAAAAGCGTTTCCTCAGCAGCAGAACATACAAAACCTGCACTGAATCTGTGAGCGAGGTCCTGAAACTGGCCGGAAACAACACAGAACCAGCCAGCCAAACCAAAAACCATAGCAGTCACCTGCAGGACGTACGTTTCATCTGTCGTGGTTTTAAGACTATTTCTGTATCTCATACCACTTCACTGTAAGGAACAAGAACTCCTGGGTCTATTGCCATCACTTCAGCTGTTTTTCTGGTAAAAGACAGCTTTTTCAGTTAATTATAAATATGTATGTTGAAAATAGTCGGTGTGATACTGTGTTTCTACAATATCATAGTAGAGACCATTTCCCACATTATAATTTTTGGTGTGGGATCGTTTTCCAATCCAAGACAGATCTCCGTTCTTTTCTTACCAAAGAAATAATAATTGCATTGGCAAACGAGCAGCAAGGCTCCCTGCCTTTCCAGCCACCAAGGCTGGACATACGGGAGAGTCCTGTGTCCTCCCAAACCACAGCCAGGGACTATCCTAATAGGATGGGATTTGCATTTAGATGTCCAGCTTAACACCTTTGCTATCCATCACCACTGGTTGTGCATGGAGAACATCTGCCTTGGAAAATTGCTAAACACATAGAGGGGACCAACTCCAAGAGTCTGCTGAACTTGAGCCAGTAAAGAAACTGTAAGAACATGACTGCCCAGAGGATATGCAAAGCTTAGAGATGGAAAAACCCTGCTTGTACCCTAATTCATATGCGGTGATACAAAACATACAGACAGCATCAGTGAAAAAAGAGTATATATAGTCTAATCCCTTCTGTACTTCGGAAGACGAGGACTGACCACAGCGATGGCTTGGCAGAGCACTCGATGGGAATGCAGAGGGACAGGCTGTTGCTGCACGCTGTATTAGTTCCAACCTCTGTCTCATCCCCATCAGCTCTGCTCCTCACAGCACTCCCCTCTTCCCTTCCTCTGGTTTCCCGACTCCTTTTAAGCATCATTTCAACCCACAAGGCTGTTCATATACAAGACCCACTGTGAATATCATTCTCTTCTGGAAAACATTCAATGCGCAACAGGCAAAGCGTGGTGCACGGGGCATTACAATCCAAATTAGAAAGGTAAATCTGATATACACAATCACCTTTTTAACAGCAGAGCTCCCAAAAGACAGTATTTCAAGGTAGCAGGAATACTAACCCAGAACCAGTGCCTCTGCATGCACAATTTGCATACTTGCTCAATCGTCGCCTTTTGCTATTGCTATGCATTAAGTTTAATCTTATTTTTTCATTACCTACATATTTCCTTTCTATCTTCAAGCACTCTTCAACCTTCACAGCAAAACCGCTCTCTGCTGCACGGGGACGACCGCAGCTCCATCTCTGGTAAAATGGCAGCAGTGGAACTGCCGCAGTGGCAGCAGGAGTTGCGAGATGCCAGCCCGGGGGGCTCGGGCTGCGGGGGGGAGGTTAGCCCAGGCAGGAGGGGCTCAAAGCCGCATCAGTGCAAAGACTTCCCTTGCTTGCTTGGAGTTTCCTTCTGCTGGGCGATCCTGAGCCATTCAGGGAGACGAGGACAGCACAGCTGGGATATCCGCTCCTGATTTTCACCCTTTGCTCCAGCTTGGTCCCCTCCTTACTGCTCAGAAGATCCCCTTCGTATCCACACACACCAAAGCATCCTGTGTCCTGATTTTGGCCGGCTCAGAAGACCCCTCTCTGCCTGCAGCATCTCCACGAGGTGCAGATGGGGCTCCAGCCCCAGCACGCTCCTCATTCTTCAAGCCCAAGTATGTTCTTGGTCAGGGGCAGGATTTAATGGCCACCTCTCTCCTCCAGAACAAAGTGTAGAGAGAAACAATGTGCTTCAGCACACAGTTTAAATGAATTTGAGGAAGTGGAGTAGGTCTGGAATTAAAAACAAACTGTCCTGTGCAAAAAATTTTTTGAGTCCACACGGCCAGCCCCAAGCAGCCTCTCGCTAACAGGGAAACCTCAATGGCAACCACAGCCTCAAACCTAAATAACCACACTTCAAGAAAGCCCAGGAGATCTTTGCACAGCTCCTTCAGAAGAAAAAAAGAAAGAAATGCAATCCTCCGTACTGGCTGGGACTCACAGGAAAGCAACCCATTGTTTGAGGGTGTCAGAAAGCGTGGAGACAATGCGGGGAGGAAAAACATTTTAAGCTTCATTTCAGATGAGCTCATGTTTCCCAGAAGTTATTTTTTCAAGGTTATGGTGGAAAAAAGGCTATTTTGGTGCTGAACAAAAACATAGCAGAAGGCCTGCAGCAGGCTCCGAGGACCACGAGCAGTACAGAAAGACATTTCAGTCCACAAAACTAAAAAGAAATGAAAATTTATTTTTTACTTGCCTTTTGTACCTTGTTTTCAAAATGAATCACATCTAGCTTTCCTCCCTGTAACGAAGGCAATAAAACTCCCTTTTATTTTCCTTTTTCAATGAGAATGAATATTATCAGAAGAGGACTCTAAGACCACATTAGAAGCACCAAGATCCAGCTGTGTGACCTAACACTGGTAACAATTCGGGCACAAGCATGGTTTGCCATCAAAGTAAGTCACACAGTCCTGCTCCACTCCATGGGAAATGTTTCCACATGGACAAAAGAAATACATGAAACCTGTGGGATAATTACCCAAAGCAGCAAGCAAGGCTGGGGGAAGAAACAAAGGTTTTAAAACTCATTTGCTTTAATACAGAATGTAGAATTAAGGAAGCTGCTTCTGTGTTAGAAAACCCAAAGCCTCTCTGAGCCCAGAGACCCACTATGGAAGATGCCACAGGCTGAAGAGGGCGGTACCACACATTTCTGCTGGGTATTCGGCAGAAAAATGGTTAATAGCAGAGATATAAAGTTATGACTGTTTTATTTCAGAAACATGCAGTTGTTTGCTATATGCAAAAAGCAAAAAGGGTGAACTGCAAGCTTACACAGCAAGGAATGAGCCTGGCGCTATAGTCACAAGCAGAAGGAAAGCGAGAAACTATTTTTCTTCCTGCAAGGAAAAGCCAATTCCTCATGTCTATCAGGCAGCAACATGTTTCCAGGGCCAGCTTAAATTTCTACTTCTGTATAAAGAAGTAGGGTTGCTCCCTTGGGCTTGTGACAGAGACTAACAGCACAGTTTCAGCCATATTCTTATATACAGAATATATAAGAATGTATAGTGTATATGATACCTATGTGAATATATATCTTATCTATATTAATCTATGGTGAAGCACCTACAGTAAAAGCACAGTCTCCCTAGGCTCTTTATAAAAACTAAGAGACTGGTTGAATCGCCTCTGGAAGCACTTTCCTGCTGTCATTATTAACTATAGAAAGAGCTGAAAAAACTGGATTTCTTGGCCAAGGGACTGGAGCTGGGTAAAGTCCCTTCAAGCCAAAGGCTTTTATGGGTGAGAGAGCGCGTGTTAAAGATCAGCAAGAGCCCTCGAACCTGTTTGTCTTTAGGATTCCACAATTTCCAAGTAATATCTTCCTTCAAAAGCCTTTTTCCTCCTCCTGTCATGAGATCATTTAAGCAACTGATCAGGATCAGGATGTTCTCCATCAGCTCTCTGCATTCAAAGGCGTACGGAGGGAAAGCACGGATGGAGTTGCGCACCCTTCTCTGCCATAGGATTTTACTGTTTTAGCTATTAGCTCAGATTAGAGCCATTTGAGAAGAGTTTTCCCACAGTTGACAGACACGTGGGACTAGAGCAAGCCGTGACTTAGGTTAACTGCCAGAATGCCCCTATACATGCAGAAAGCAGAACGCCGAGGTAGAGCCATATAGGTCCAACCTAACCCTGGCTGATCCCCACGAACATTGTGGGAATCCAAACATCTGCAGACTTTAGCTGTAGGCGCCCTTTGCACTGCTGGAAAAGCCTAAGAGAGACTTTCAGCAGGACAGGCTTGTCCTGATACCTGACCACTATCTCTAACCTGGGTGTTTCTGGCCATTTTCCTCCAGGGACACAGAACTGCCCAGTCTCCCATCATTTGAGTCATTCATGTGAGCTTAGTGGCTGGAAAAACACAACAGTTAGCTGGACAGCTCAGAAGCAGGATAAGTGAACCCAGACTTACCATCCAGGTTACAGCACGGTCCATCCAGACTGATGTCCTGCCTCTGGCAGGGGCCAGAAACAGGTTGCTCAGGGAAGAGTTTGCACTGGAGCAGCCAGGGTGCAAACCCACATACTGTGAGGGCAACCACTTGCCAGACAGAAAGCTACAGAAAATTATATTCTGCTACTCAGGCAACATGGGATTAACCTTTATTATGGCAAAAACAATTTAAAAATAGAAAAGCAAGCAATTATTTTGGGAGCTGGTGTGGCTTTGCTGTTTGTTGTCCCTACAGGCTGAAGCTGAACTGATAATTCTTGTGCAGGTTCTGTTTTCTGTTGAACATCTGCCTTCAATTCTTGTCCTCCCACTTGCTTGGATACTCTTCTACTAGTCTGGTAATCTGGAATAAACCTCTAGCAAAAACCTGAGCAGAGGGGCAGAACAGATAGCTGGAGAAATGTTATTCGAAACATTAATAGATAAGTTCTAATGAATCTTAGCTGTCAGCATCACACTCAACTTCATATTCTCTTGACTTTCAGAGCTTTCCTGCTGTTTGTATTTCTGTACCTCACCCACTAGGTACCATCATACACACTTTCACTTGAATACAGCCAAACATCCCATGCAATTTGTGACAAACCTGGTCCTGTTTTCAGCAGCAGCAGCTTTGAAAGTCTGCTTTTTTTTCTCCTTGCTTACAATCTTAGGTGACCAGGTTTCCCTCCCAAGCAGGCCCACAATTGACACAAACCAGGGATTTTAGGGTGTGGTATCCATGGCCGGAGGACACAATGCATGATAACCCACGCATAGAACTAACCAGAAATCCCCTGCCCTCAATGGAAACTTTTTATAAATGCTTCTCCTCCTTTACATCATTTCTGGTTATAAAAGTACTACTGCTTTGATTAAATCCTTGCTCTGGCCAGAAGCTTCCATGAAGAGAGTTTAATCTCACCTATTTTCATAATAGCAATTAGTTATTTCAGCAGAACAGAACCACTCCACCTTGAAGGTAGCTGATCCCACTGCATCTATACTGAACCAGGGAACTAGATCTTTTTTCATTTTACTGGTGACTTCGGTGACCTGAGCAAGGCCACCTAACCCTTTTGAGTTCCAACCCCCTGACTACGCAATAGAGATAAAAGCATTTACCTTGCAGAAGTGGGTTATAAAGAGATTCTTCTTCTTACAAGGATATCAGTAAATTTCAGGCTGACTGACAGCAACATGACTTCTTCTGTATAGTTCTTCTAGTACCTCCAGTGACAAGTCTCAGAAGACTTTCTTTTGCATGTTCTGGGCTCAAAGATGTGTTGCATCTTTACCGCTGGAAAGGAACAGACCTGCAACAGCTTAGGTTACTTAGGTAAAATGCAAGAGAACTCTGGCTATGGCAGGAGCCATGGAGAGGAGCAACCCAGCTAAAATCCCTGTTGCTCTTTGTTAGCTCCCTGGCTCCTCCCCAATCCCTTCAAACAGGGATTCCATTCTGCTCTACAGTATTTCGGTACCTAAAAAAAAATCTGGCTCCCACATCTCCATCAGCACCTTACAGCCAATTTTCAGCTCACAGAGAAAAAAGCATTGAGAAACACAGTTGTCTGCCTCCAAACACATGCCTGCATGCAGACCCAAGGTAAACAAAGCAACCACCTTATTGTTAAGAACCCCATCCTTAAGCTGCTTACTTACATTCAGCTTAAGTACAAAACTCTACTTTTTTGCCTCTGAACTCATGACTGCACTTCAAACTTACATCAGCCTTACAAGTAGCAAGAGGCATCTATGTTCATACAACACTTGTGGTAGGCTACACTCCTTTTTGAATGTACACTGGAAGGTGGTGTTTGTTTTTTAAAAAAATAAAATAAAATCAACTATCTGCTCCTAGACACAGAAGACTTTTCATGCACCAGTGAGGTTATTCCACAGGTAAATTAGAGTCTACAGCTCAAGATGTTTCACTCAAATATTAGTCATCAAAAGCAGTGCCTTCAGGATTTCATGCACAGACTCAAAATACATCCATAAAATACACGTATAAAGAACTCCTGTGAGCCAGGAGAGCTCAGAGATGGTGGGTTTGAACAATTATTCATTCCTTTATTAACCTGATCTTTTTGATCCTAATATACTGAAGCTAAATTTTCTATTGAATGCACTAAAATACAGCACCAGGGCAAGGCCATACTGTATTTTTTTAAAGTATGTTAAAGGTATTTGACCCAGGCAAAAGCAAGCATTTAAAAATAGAAAGTATCATTGTTCTTCAGCTATTTCAGTGTGACCCAACAGCAAGTCACCAAAACAAAAAGGCAACTAGCACTTCTCCAAAAAGTTTTACATCCAACAGGAGAATGCCTATTTGCTAGAGAAAAAACAAGAATACAACAATAATGTTACAAGAGGCACTGATCCTGGCTTTATTCACTTAAAGATACATCCAACATTTGTTATAGCTCACTTGAAATTCAAAACTTTTAAGAAACGAACCATAAAACCTTGATTTTTGCCTTACAGTGCTGTCAAGTTTTCAAATAGCAAGTAAGTGACTTCCAGCAAGACTGTGTTCTGTATTAACATACATACAAAGATTAAAACTTGGTAGAAACCCTTCAGTTTCTGGTCTTTGATAAATTGCATTCAAAATGACCACCATTTTCTGTGGGGAGGAGGCCACTCTGCTTACCTGCAGGGATGGGTGCCCAGGGTCCTGAGCTACTACACCTTATCCTGACTCTGTGCCATTTCGGTGATTAAATTAAAACTGTCGCCCCTTATGGTACTCAAGAGGGACTTCACTCCCCGTTTGCATCTTTCTACTTGGCAGCTGTAACAAAATTCCTACAGCCCTAGAAAAACTAGTTAGGACTGCACTATGCATGTCCCCTAGAGATTACTGATACTGACTGCTAGCAGAGAGAAGGGCACGTTATGATCAAGAAGCATAATGTGTTAGTTTGGAACTCAAACTACTTGGCAGTATCTTCTGTAAACTCAAGATTCATGTAAGACAGTGTGTTGCAGCCATCATATAATGATGGCTATATCCTTTCTTTTTTTTTTTTTGCTGCATTTAGTTAGATTCTTTTTAAAGTGGTGAAGAGTGCAGGACTTAAGAAATATAAACATTTCTCTATTAGAAATTGGAAAATTTAGTATTATGACACTATGAAAGCTTACAGTACAGCTTATCAATTCTATCTTAAGATTCAGCATCAATATGGTGTCTGAAGTATCTCAGAGCTACATTCCGCCTAATTAAGCAGTATCGACACGTCCTGATGTCACCTTCTGTGCAAAATGCATTCCCATATTAATGTGGCTATGCAAGCATGAGCAGTTCTCATGTTGGTATATCATCCCTGTGACTTTTTGTGACTGGTTTCTCTGTTTAATGATAGCCTAACTAAAAATAAGCTTGTTATGTAAAAGCAAAATAACCTTTATCTTAAACTTTATTCTGGGTCTTGGACATAGTTCAGTGACACAATCTGCAGAACAACAGGTCAACCATGCCCACGAGCTGTTTAAAGAGGAAACTGAAGGAAAAATCCAAATCGAAGACACTCACTGTTACAGTATCTTTAATTTATCTTGTGTTTTACAGAAGTCTGAACGGATTAAAAAGCACCTCCTTTCCCATCACGTTCCTTACAGTTGGTAAAATATATTCAATGAGCAAATGTATGTGAACAGCTTGAGGATCTGCATCTTGCAAGGATTTCACAGACCAATCAATCAAAAGCCAAATTTCTTGTAGTTTTTACAATCTTGTTTTAATACAACGGTAAATCCATTCAGATTGTAAACCTGTCCAGTCATATCTCCCCAGAACACTTTGCAAAATCCAGTGTTGATTAGCAAACTAGTTAGCTTTGGCACGGAGCTGTGCTCTCTTGCCTGTGACAGCCTGGAAACCAGTTTTGATGCTGGCGACGGAGCAGCGAGAGTGGCAGGTCTCACACTGCAAGAAATATAATCTGGTGTCCTTCTGTAGGATTGTGTCTGGTGACCGACATGTATGACAGGTGACATACTCCTCTGCAGAAAAGGAATTAAGTTGCAGTTAGAAGATAATGCATTATCAGCAAAGTCACCACTTCTTCAGCCTTTAGTTTAACAGCTGTCTTGAAAGGCTGTTCAGATGCATCTGCTAACTTAGAAGTGGCTTGCTATGAAAACCACAGAGGTTGAGGCAACCTAAAAATTCCCCCGTTCCCAGGTTAATAAAGACTAGGTTTCATATGGTACATTATGCACTGACACTGGTGTTTTAAAAATAATAATAACCAGTTAAGGCTTCCCACTGGCGTTCCATAACTTCCTCTGCTGAAACAGTAGATGTCAGCAACTCTTGTACAGACACAGCACTGAAGCAGTATTTTTTGTTACGTATAATCTGTGAGTCCTCTGGCCAGCAGTGACACGTACACTGTATTTTTTAGTTAATGTGTACAACAGACTTTAAAATTAACAATTGCTGTTATTTTCCATAGTCCTCAAAGCCAAGAAATGAAACTCAGATGAAAACAAGCAATTCTCAAATGCTCTTACTGTTTTCCTTGGTATGCACAGCATGCACGCACATGTGGGCCATACGTGGGCCACTGGTCATCAAAAGGGGTCTGAGAGAAATCTATAGTGGAAAAGGGAAGTTATACTTACTGATATATCTTCTCAAGACGTTTTCTATCTGTTTTTGCTGGAATCTTCCTTTGATTACAAGCTGGTTGTTACCATCTATTGAGCCACTAATTTAAAAGAAAATTAATTAATTGTTTGATTTGCAGAAGACATCAAGCATTAAAACAAGTCAGGAATGAGAAACAAGATAATGGTGCATTCTTCACGATAGGAGTAAGCCAGAATTACTTTGTGGAAAAAAATGCAAAATTCTGAAGACACTTAAAAACCTACAGGAAGTTTTGCCCAAGCACAACCCTCACTGCAGTAAAAGCAAACTCCAGCAGAGATCAGCCTCACAGTTAAGCTACCCAATCAGAACTTTACCAAACTGAGCATTAACACCTGCCTACCTCACAGAAGTGACCAAGACAACTCCCAACTAAGGTGTAATATGACTAATAAGATCCTCTTCTAGCCATTCTGATGTAGTAAGTTAAATGTTTTTTCACATTATGGTTTCTAAGTTTTTGTTTAAGTCATCTGCAGCTGAAGAGACTCCAAAGCCCAATCAAATGGACATTTGTTATATACATGTTGCAATTAGGACTCCTTGATTCTCTATGTCTACATATAACAACATTGTAATCTACAACAGAGAAATGAATAGACAACCAGAAAGTACACCACAACAGCATGAGATCTTTGATAAGAGGCATATAAAATCAACACTGTTTTTATGCTAAGACAGGTGGATTTAACTGCAGCATTCGACAGAATAACTAGCTACAGGCCCACAAGACTTGCCATTAGGCAGTCAGGCATTCTCTCTTCCCCAGCTATCTATCATCTGCCTTAAGTCAATAGGAGCCACAGAGCCATCCTCACCGATTGTGACAAACAGCTCTGCATCTTTGAGAAAGGTCCCAAATAGGGAATTCAAACCCTTATCCAGATTGTTCCCTGGGACTTATAGTTTGCCTCTGTACCTCCTCCCTAAGATGGCATCTCCTCAATCACCCAGCACAGCACCTATGTGCAGGGAAGAGCAGCCTGATGTTCAAGCACATACATACAGACCTAAACCCAAGGATTTTATTTTTGATCAGACAACGTCAGCTATGTTGCCATTGCTTCCTACACGCACAAGCACATACATAGCCCAGTAGCCTTACCTTGTACCCAATTCTGCCAACAAAAATGCCAGGAGATGTTTTGGCTGACGATGCAATCTAAAAATAAAGTAAGGATATGTTTAACCTTCCCCCTTCAGAGAAATTTGATATTTATACAGGACTGGCAGGCTAAAATTATCTTAAATTACCAAGTTTAAAAGGGGGCAGTGCCAGAGTGTCTGCACCAAAGAGCATAGGCAGACAATGACTGAGAACACAAGAAAGCTGAACAGCCCACGAAACACCCCACCATCCCCCCCCAAACCAAACTCACCATTACAGTAACTACTGAAAACAAGCTTTCTATTTGAGATTTTCCATCCTTATTCTCCCGTCCCCCTGCCATTCCCTGAAAAAAGTGTTACTAACTACCATTAACAATTCACTTCAGTATACTACCCAGATCCTCAGTATGATTTCATCAGGACTGTTTCCTGGCACACTTATGAAACAAATCAGATATGCATTCCCAGAAGTGCCCACAAAGAATAGAACTGCCTTCACAAGAAATAAGTAAAACATAGAAAGCACTGCAGAAAACAGTAGGAAAAATAATTACTGAACTCCATACCATCTACCAAGAGAATAGTATTTGTAGTCAGCTCAAATTAGAAAAAAAACTTTCCCCATCCCCCTGCCCAAGCCTTGCAAATAAATATCACTGGTGACCCAACTACAGACTTGATAGAAGCCAGTGAACTCACAAAAGCAATAGGTTTAGTTTCAGTCCACGAGGCCCACGTAGCAAGCCTACCATTTTCATAATTTAAGTATAAAATAAGAAATTATCTCAATAAATCATCTTCATAAATATCTTCTTACAGAGAAATGTAGAGGAAATGAGCAGTAAGACTGAAATAGCTTTCAGTTCACTTCTGGTTTGCCATAGTCTTTTGCCAGAAAACATGCATTCAACACAACAGCCAACAGCACAGAAGAGTGCATTCATCTGCTATTCCTGGGAAATCTAAAGAGGAAACTTACAATTTGCAGATATCTGTAAAGTTGACAAAAGATGTTTTCTTGGTCCCTACTCTTACAACCTGCGGAGGCTTCATGACAAATTTTCGTTTTTCTCCAGCTACCATATCTGGGTTTTTTTCCCGCATGATGTTAAATACTCTATTGAGCAACTGCAAAAAGGGATTCACATCAACATGAATAAATACCTTGCTTTTCTCAAATGAAGTACATGACTTCTAAAAAGACTTGAAACAGCATTCACAATGAGTATTAGCCCGTCTTTACCCATTAGCATTTCCCCATATGCTTTTGAACACACACTTAAAAAAATGTTCTGATAAATGAACAAAAGCTGTTCCCCCAAGGGTTTACTTCATAATCTACAAGTACCTCAGCCTATTTGCAGAGGTGTTTTTACTATCACTAATATTGCCCTATATGAAAATTAACTGAGAGAAAAGATGAGCTGTTATTTTTCTGTTCATGAGCTTCTGACTACAAGTCCTTTAATTTTAAGTTAGAAATAGGACATATGAGCATAAGGCCCTGCTCTACTGATGCACATCAACATGGAAAACATTTTTTAAAAAGTCTTTTGAACGTTACCTCATCATATGTGTAGTCCCTTTCTGAGCCTGCCCACGCAGGTCCTGACTGAAGGCTAAAAGAAATTCCATCATC
>WAAD01037361.1:209249-323573 GCA_013389945.1 Fregata magnificens
TCCGGGCGGCTGCGACGGGCACGTCCCTCCGGGCTCCTTCCCCTGTGGAAGGGGCTGGGGAGGAGGCGGGCAGCGGCCGCCGCGACCGTTGCTGCTGGCGTGAGGCGGGGGAAGGGCGGGAGGACCCCCACGGGCTCGGGGCTGCGTGCTCTGAAGGCGTCCCTGTGTTCACGGGGCGCCTCGTCCCGGGGTGTAGTGGGCCCAGGAAGAGTAGCGCTTCTTTCCCAGGTTTATTGCGCTCAAAAGCAGGAAGGGACTAGGAGGAATACGTACTGGGAAATGGCGGGGCTGAGGCACAGGGGAGGAGAGAGCTGGGTGGGTGCTCTGATCAAAGTGAGGGAGAAATGCAATACTGTTGTGTCCATCGCTAAAAAAGCCGACCTTCCTCCTCCAGAATCTTGGACTCCTTGGTGTAGGAAAGGACTTCTGGAGAGCGTCTGGTCCAACCTGCTTGCTCCTGCAGAGTCGGCTGGAACGGGTTGCTCAGGACCTTGTCCTGCTGGGTTTTGAATACCTCCAAGGATGGGGACATCACAACCTCTCCAGGCAACCTGTTCCACCATCTTCATAATAAAAACGTTTTTTCTATGTTTAAGTAGTATTTCCTGTATTTCAACCTGTGCCTGCTGCCCACTGACCTGTCACCCAGGAGGGTCTGGCTCCATCTTGATTACCCCCCTCTGCATACGCATTGGTAAGACCCCCCTGAGCCTTCTCTTTTATAGGTTTAACAATCCAGCCTCTCTTAGCTTCTCACATGGCAGATGCTCTGATCCCTTAGTCCTTCTTCTTCATTCCACTTCCCTAATACTAGCTAATAAAAGAATATGGCACTAATACACAACAGAAATACTTACCACAAAGTATGTGTTAAAATTCTGCCTCCCAGCCAACTCTGAAATCAAAAGGTCATCCATTTCGTGCAAGATTCAGTGTTAGAGCAGACAGAGCCATCAGCCCAAACATCGTTACAGGGTGTTTTACATTTTAGTATTTCCAGACCATGTGCATTCTTGGAGTCCCGTAACTTCCCATTATGTGATGTAAACTTGTACTATTCTTTTTATGCTAGTGGGAGATTATGCATACTATATCATTTAACTTTTTAATCACCTACAAGAAAAGACTGCCCATCTTATCTATCCTTGGCCTTCCTTTCCTCTACCTTTCTTGCTTGCGTCAGTTGAAAATGAGGACACCCAGCATACCCCGTATGCAAAGCCATCAGTTAGGAGACATAGGAGGCACCAGGACAGGATCAGTTTTAGCTTTTCCCAGTATGACTAAAATATTTATCTGTTAAACCTCTGAAACCCAACTTCAAAAGATCACTTTCCTTTCTTGCTTCAATACCACCGCGTTTCCCTGGGTGTTTGCAGCATTTGTGTCTTTCTCACTTGCTGTTATGTCGCAGGGGTACAGCAGATTTTCAGGTACTGCAGGCAGCTGTTATTTAATGCCATTGATAAGCTGAGCAGATACACTTGGTGTTACTGTAACGCTGAAGATGGTGTCCCACCAAATTCTTTTTTCTCCTTTTGCTGTAAGCGTTTGCTTCAACGTCCCTGTCACATTGGAGTATTCACACTGAAACGCTTTTCGCTGGCATGAAGCCAGAGCGCATGGATTGCTCATGGCTGTGCCTGCACTGGCCGACCCACAGTGCCCAGTACTGGGCATAGTACTTTTGTTGGATGCCTCGGCAGTACCAAATAGAGCAGCGTAACTCCCCCCAATGTCTCATCCATAACATATCTGTTAATACATCCTAGAAAAAGATTCACCATTTTCTTTGTCAGTAATACTTGGGGACCAAGTATTGTTGGTGACAAATACCCTGAGATACTTGGTGATCAAAAATCCTGAGATTTCCTCTAGTTGAGCTGCCTAATGAATAATGCATAACATAATGTTGTGCACATACATAATGCACAATATTTGGAAAATGTCAGAGGAAAATCTCATGGGAGCCGCTATGCTGGAGTTATAACCCGATCTTCAGACAGAAACCAAAACTCTGTCTTTGAAGCTCTTGGCTACAGACACTGCAACATCAAAGGCATGCCTGGGAGATCACCTTATATTGATTTTTTTCCTCTCCTCTGCTGACAGACTATTCAGGATGCAGGACTTTCCTGCTCTGTTTTCTTTTTTGCTTTCCTTGTGAATTAAATAAGTTCCAGAAACTTAAGAGTGGTGCTACAGTAGTTGTTAATTAGTTGTTACCAATTACAACAGTTGACAAAGAACAGCTGGAACTAGTATCTTTGATCTGATACTCAGGGAAAAAATCCTACATGAGTTCTGGTAAGGAAAGCACAGTCTGAGTTAAAGAGTTTGCAGAAACACACAGATCAGATAAAAAGGTTTCTTTTTTTTTCTTATTTTGTTGATGAGCAACAGTCATGACATATTAAGAAAGAGGCATACAATGCAGCACATCAAGTAGAATTTTAGCTTCACTAACTGAAATTCAGACACTTAAAGCTCAGAAATTGAGTGCACTGGAAGTATCATGCAGTTACCCAAGTTATAGTCTGAAAGTGATGAGCAATCACAGTCTGGCATGAAAAAACTTCATATGCAACCCTGAACTGGGGGGCTGGCACAATGAATATCACGATCTTGTGAAACACACTGGTGGAGGCTCTGAGTATGTCTTCCCTCTATTACCCAGCTCTCCAGAAAAAGACCTTGTGAATTTGCCTTACTGAATTCTGAGCCCTGCTCTAGAGCTCCCTGTGATGCTGAAGCCATACTTTCATACAGTGCCAAAAACCGAAGACATCAAACATCTATTTTAAGTAGCTATTACGCACATGAACTGAGATTGTAGAATCGTGCATGGCTGTTTCGATCTTAGCTGTGTTTGTATGATTTCCTGGGGAGCAAAAGGAAGAGTTTCCTTCTGGCCACTGCTAGGTGATGGCCAAACATCTCCCTCTGTACAGAGTGAAGTTCAGTCTTCCACAGTGTTGGTGTAAGTCTAGGCACAATTCAAGGCTTACGTGAGCATTGAGTTTTAAAGTAGATTTTGCTTTAAGTTTTGCGTAAGTCAGTTTTTACTAAGTCTATGCATAGCACTGAATTGTGCTCTCGGTAAGTAATTTCATTTTAAAATGCCTAGTCTAAAGATTGCTGTGGAATAAGTGGTGTTAACAGCTGGGCTTAAACTCTCTGACACAGATTTAACCACTGTCCTTTGCTTAAGATACCTGTAAGACAGAATTGTAGCCCTATTCCCACCCAAAAAGAGTGAAACAGCAAGAAGAAGAGTCCTCGATGGAAATCTGGAGCAAACAGGTCTGTGCTTGTAGGGAAGCGCAGAGAATGGATGAAATAGGTGTGGATAAGAAAGTAGTTGTGTGGAAGAAGGCGGCTTTCTAGCAAAGCAGCCCAGACAAAGAGGAGCTCTCTGAGGAGGCGTCAGACAGAGGAAGCCTGCAGGACTTAGTCACAGCCTGGGGGTGAGGACAGAGAAAGATCTGCTTCACAGCTGAAAGTCCAGCTGGCAGGGACAGAGGTGATATGGTTCTGGCTGTGCAGAGAGGGAATAGCGGAAAAGGGGAGGGCAGGATTTCAAACCCTTCCTGTGGGCTTGCTTTTACAACACATGTTTTTGGAAAGCCAAATTTTGCATTTTAATCAGTGCATTCATACAGAGGTGAAAGCTCTTCCCTAAGCGATCCAGCACTTGGGCAAAATGCCTATTTTTGAGGCTTCCCCCAGCCCACAGTCTAGCATCATTCAGGCTGAGTGCAAGTTTTCTTCTTTCTGTCTTTCACCATGCTTTTATCCACCCAGTCACTTCAAAACCAGCCTCCAAGTCCATCCTTACTCCTCTTTGTCACAATACTTAACACATACAAGTATTTAGGCTGCTGGTGTGCTAGATTCACTGTCTTTATTTTCTTCCCCATCCCTCTGCCATTTCTTGTCTTTTTCTTGATTTCAGTTATTAAATAATAATAATAAAATAGGTTCTATACTTGCTTTCTTTTGAGACAGAGTGTTCACCAGTGTTTTGAGAGAAAAATGGAAAATAACTTCCAGAGCACTGTTAAATTGTTTATGAGGAAGTGCAATGTGCCATAATTAGCCATACTAAAATCCATTTTCCACTCCAAAAATGATCCTGCATTGTTGCCAACTGGAGTAGAGAGTAGAATCACCCTCAAACAACCTGTAACAATTAAGGGAATATTACATTGGACTGCAGTTGCATGAAAATGCACACACAGTCAGAGGTTGGAACCTTCTGGCAAAATTTTAAGAAGTGGGTTTAAATTACACAGTCACTTTTGGGCTGTTTGAGAAAAAGAGAGAAACAAGCAGTATAAAAAAGGGTGAAAGTTATTGTCCAAAGTTTGAACTTCATGGTAACTGACAGACTTAGCAGAACAATAAGCCAAAGGCTGGGTTCTTAAAGGGGAAAACTCTAGTTACAGTCAATTGTCTTTAATGCAATTCTGTTTACATGAATATACTATGTCTGCTCTCTGGAATCCAGGAGATAGTCAAGCTACACTCCTCCTGCCAGGCCATCCTTGCCTTGCTTTTCCCTCTCAAAAACTTTTAGTTCCTATATTCTTTTGTTTTCTGTACACAAAGCATTTCTGTTCAAATGCTTTCTCGGGTCTGGAGAACTCAGCGTCTTCTCATGACCAGAGATTATTTTCCAAAAGCTGCCACTATAAAGTTATACATAAGTCTCTTTTCCTGAGACCCGCACTCCCATGCCCAGTGGATGTATTTACTCCCTTTTGTGCCTGGAGCAATTCCATGTTGAGGCCCACCTTGCCGGCATTTACAGCCATCATCCTCTAGTAAATGTCTTCTGACGTTTCTCCCAACTATAGTCCTGAAGGGACTTGGTCCTAAAGACTATAGTCCTCAAGGGCTTATTGAAAGCGTTTTACTGCAGAAAAGGTACTGTTCCTAAAGAGGGTCTAACGCTGGCATTCATGACCTCAGCGATACGTCTCTTTAAGCTCCTGACAGGTTGTGTGCCACTTCTCTGTGGTGGTGTTCCTTGGGGTCACGGCTATCGGCTGTCCTTGCAGGGAAGAGTAATAGAGATGAAGGTGATCATCACTCCCCCTTGTACTATTTTCTTCCTGGACTGGGTTATTCTCTGGACCTTTTCCAATACCCAATCCCAAATCACCTGTGAGTCAGGAAAGACAACGGATTGTTTTCTTCCCTCCACTTCCTGCCCCGAGGGCTAGGAAATCCCCTTGCATGTTGAATGCCAAACGTCCAGCAGGCATCATCCTTCTCGCTACACGGGACCCAGCTTTTCAGACAGTCTGCTCAGCTGTTTCTGTCGTTAGCGGAGAGATCAAAGAACACAATGATCTCCGTGCAGAGATCAACAAAATAATAGGTTGTATCAAGATTTATCATGAGACAGGCAAGGCTGGTTGGCCTGAAGTAATTGGAGCACATGTGCTGGAGTCCAAGCTACATCTCTTGTCTCACAAAAATGCATCCCTGCAGAGCTGCCGGACGCGTCATTCATCTGTCAGTCTGCCCCCACGGAAACTCCCAGAGCAGCGCTGTGCTCAGCAGAGCATCTGCGTGGAGGAGAAGGTGCTGCTGGGAGCCACCTGCCCCAAGCACGGGCAAGCGCTGGAAGAGGAAAAGCCTGTTACTTACCAGGGTGATTGGATTTCAAGATTTGTCGTTCGTGTGTGCATTCCTCTCTCACTACCTCTTGCCTCTTCACCTTTTATCCTTGCCTCCCGTATCCTTGGGGATTGCACAGCTACAAGGGGCTGCAAGACGGGTGGTGCGTAGGGAAGGGCGAGGCACGAGCACAACCGACAGGTACCAGTGCGGTGCCCGGCCATGCCAGCAGACATGTGCACAGCCCCGCGCCAGAGAAGGGCCTCACGGGTGCGCAGCTCCTTGGAAGGACGAGAGGAAATGGCCTCAAGTTGCGTCAGGGGAGGTTTACACTGGATATTAGGAAAAATTTCTTTACTGAAAGAGTGGTCAAGCATTGGAACGGGCTGCCCAGAGAGGTGGTGGAGTCACCATCCCCGGAGGCGTTCAGAAAACGTGTAACGTGGCGGTTCGGGACACGGTTTGGGAGGCGTGGTGGTGTGGGGCTGGCGGTTGGACTTGATGATCTTGGAGGTCTTTGCCAACCTTAACGATTCTATGAGTCTGTTTCATGGTTCTGTGGCGGCTAATTATGATTCTGTGATCTCCGCTAAATCCGGGGCCGTGTGGGAAGCGGGAGGACCCGCACCCCCCGCCGCCCCGCGGCCGCCGCCAGGNCTTGAAAAACAGGAAGGCAACAGCAACTGCAGATCTAATCCAAGCGCATTTGGAGAGCGGGGGGGTGGGGGGGGTGTTTTTCGGGTTTTTTTTACCAAAACAAACGCATAACGCAGCTAGGTGATCAGCCCCAACTAGTGCACCCTGAAAGAAGACAGCACCCAAAATGCTTTGCTTCAAGCTGGAGCCTGCGGGTCTGAAACGTCCCGGGACCCTCCAGTGGGTTTGGATGATTTGCTCTTGGGGCGGCTTCTGCAGCCTGCGGGCAGCGGGAGGTTGCGGTGTCACGCAGGAGCATCGCTCCGTTTCTCCTGCATCTTTTTTGGGAGAGGGGATAGAAGGGGAGCATGCTGACTCATGGTAGAGCTCAGGGCCCTTTTTTTCCACAACATTGGAAGATTAACCAGCTCTCAATTCAAATCTGCCAGAAGCAGCTGATGCAGAGGTTTATGCTTGAAACCACTTGCTCGTTGCTTGCAAAGGAAAGTTTAAACACCCTATTCACTATTTTAGAGGAAGGGGGTAAGGCAGGACTGAGTTCTTCTAACTGTCTCCAACTCTTTGCTGTTTTGAACGTGGGGTTTGCAGACATTTTCAACAGGTGCTAAACAAATCAGGTGCTCGAAACCCACTGAAAACCATGAATGCAGAGAGCCTGACTCTCCTACGTCACAACTTAGTTTTCTGAACTTTCTGCCTGGATAACTGCACAGAGTGCCCTTTAAAATAAACATTTTGTTCAGCACGTGAGAAATTCTCAGGTTGGGAACCATAGCCCTTGTAACGTAGCTTTTGTAGTCAGATTTCTGCTTACCTGATTTGGTAGCTTTGGTAGCCACAGTCTAGCGCCTGACTAGGAGCACCCTAGAAACCTAAAGCACATGCTGTTGCTGTCCCTCCTATTGCTTTGCATGACAAAAATCACAGACAAATCCATTCGGGAATGAAGTAATATGCAGACAGATGTTTTGCGAGGTACTGTTTTCAGTACAGATGGAAAATAGGAGGAGAAAGAGGGGAAACTCCTTTGGGCATTAAAAAGCCAGGAAGCTGAACGCACAGCCTGGAGAAGCTCTAAGTATGGTTGAGAAAGAGCAAAACGAGGCTTGGTCCTGAAAGCCAGGAACATGGCTCATGTTGAGTTCCTCCCATATACACAGAAACAGAGGACTTTGTGCTTTTTTTTGTACATAAGCAAAATTGCATCAATACTACCTGTCTCCATCAGCCTTTTTTCCTCTTAGAGAGGTGCAGAAACCCCCTGCAAGACAATCGTATTTGCAGAGGTGTCACTTTTTTCACTTAAGACTTTCCTGCACTTGAGAGTTAACTGAGATCAAAAGCATTTAAAACACCGTTGCTATTCTTGAGTAGCATCTAACTCAGGAAGAATTGTCAATAGGTTTGATCAAGAACAACACCATGTGTACGCAAGATTTTAATTGCACCCATTTAAACAAGGAGTAAGTCCTAACTTAATTGCCAGAAAACACTCTGTTCCATGTCTATATTTCAAAAAGTTGCATGTGGATAAAAATGTCAAAGATATGTCTAGAAACGATACAAGACCATAACCTTTTCCAGATTTGATGGAAATCATAGAATCATAGAATCATTAAGGTTGGAAAAGACCTCTAAGATCATCAAGTCCAACCGTCAACTAACACCACCATGACTCCTAAACCAGGCCCTGGAGTGCCACGTCTACACCTTTTTTGAACGCCTCCAGGGTTGACGACTCCACCACCTCTCTGGGCAGCCTGTTCCAATGCTTGACCACTCTTTCAGTAAAGAAATTCTTCCTGATGTCCAATCTAAACCTCCCCTGACACAACTTGAGGCCATTCCCTCTCGTCCTATCGCTAGTTTCTTGGGAGAAGAGTCCAACACCCACTTCACTACAACCTCCTTTCAGGTAGATGTAGAGAGCGATAAGGTCTCCCCTCAGCCTCCTCTTCTCCAGACTAAACAACCCCAGTTCTCTCAGCCGCTCCTCGTAAGACTTGTTCTCCAGACCCTTCACCAGCCTCGCTGCCCTTCTCTGGACACGCTCCAGCACCTCAGTGTCCTTCTTGTACTGAGGGGCCCAAAACTGAACACAGTGCCATCTTCTGTCACAAGTTTTGATCAGGCAAATATAGGAAGAGCATATGTTTTAGATTATTTTCTCATCATAGCCCCTTAACTGGAAGATGACACGAACCTATTAGTGATAACTGACAATATGAATCAACACAGTTTTTTAAGTGTTGACAGAACCAAATTGCATCTCTGTTCTGGAATTCAGACAAAGTCCCGGGAAAAAAAAGAAAGCAATTAGATCCATTTCTAAACTGTCACATAGGCACAGATCTTGTGAATGCATGTATTTCACTTAAGCAGCAGCTTATCGTTCTGTTTCTAAATTTGTAACTGATTGACTTAAGCCCGGTCAAAATAAATCTCTCATAAAGGAAAAGGCAAATATTGAGTGGGTTTTAAAAACCCATTTCAAGCAATCCACCATGTCACACAGAGCAAAGCTACTCTGTTAATTGTGTGGTCTTGCCATTATAAGTGCACCCACAATAGAAGTTTTGCAGGGACAAATGTACCAGTCAGACAAGGTAACTAATATCAGCGTAAGCTGTACAAACAGAAGTGTGCAGTAGGCTGTGATAGAAAAATCAGAGGGATTAGTAAAAGTGCTGTTCAGTCTTTTTTTGTATTAGCACATTATTGGACAAGCTAGGAAAGATTTTCAAACGCTGGAGCGGTCAGCTGGGTTAAGTTACACTGTGTAACTCATCGACATTCCTAAATGGGATTTCTGTGTAGTCATGGTTGAAAAATGGAGGCCCAGTGTTTTTCATAGTTTTCTGATTCTCAGTACACAGTTAAAAAAAAAAAAAAAAAAAAAACAGGNAGCACTATTCTAGGCATATCATGGCATTGCTTACAGAAAAGTTATAAAGTTGCTGTTGCCTCTGACATCCTGAAGTTCAGTTGCTGGCTTTAAGTTGAAGTTAATTTTTGTCAGTCTGGCAGTAGGGATAGGATCTGATTTGATTCTGTGAATTATTTAAGAATCAAAAAGTCCAAAATAATATTTGATTCCTTGATCTTATTTTCAAATGCTAATATAACAGAAGCAAGCTGGAAATACCCTTTGTTCACAAGGTGAGAAAGACTATTCAATCAATAAAGATCAGTATATCTGGAAGGCTAATGGGCATTCATTTAAAAGCAAATGCCTTATCTTATTGACAGCAAATCCACAGTGGGGATCAGAGCCATTCAGTAAATCACAAAGGAGCTGATTTGGGTAACATGGGAACGGCTTCATTAGTCACACATTTGGATGGACTCCAGTGCTTTGGCAGTCACTGGCATGGATGATCAAAAAATGACTTTTAAAACTCCCTGCATGACTGCACATAGCATCATACCATCTCGAACAGACAGTGGTATAGACCTTTGGCTTCATGCAATAACTTAACTGGTCCTGGGAGCAAATAATGCTGCCACTATGAGGCTGTTGGTGCCCATGGAAAGGAAGGAAAGATTATATCAGTGCTTTTTGATGGGGCCGCACAACTGTTGTGACAGTTCCTGGGTTTAAATCCTCCCTTGCATTGCCCTTTGGCCTTTAGAAACGTGGGGCCAGAAGGAAACGCTTGGGCTCTGAGGTGTTGATGGCACCGGGGCCATCTCGAAAGGCCTTCAGACACCTTGCAGAAGAGGAAGCAGCACATCGCTTTCTGAGTTTCGTATCCCAACTTGGCCTTGCCTCTCTGTACAATACGAAGAAAATGACCTCGGGCTGGACCTGGTGGGACCCTCAGCCCCCAGAGTTAGATGTCCAGCTTCCCAACACAGCGCACAAGCAGAGCAGGAGCCTTGCAACCCAGCCAAGATGATATAACCAGGAGGCAGCAGCTCTGTCCCCCTCTGTAGAGCCAGAGCACTCAGGCTGTAGGAAAGCAAACAGTCTCCATTTCGTTTCTTCCTCCAGAGCACAGAGTTGAACTCTCATCACCCATTTCTTCAGTGCACACCCTAGTAATGGGGCAAAGTGGACAGCAGGGTATTCTGCGGTTTCCTTCAAAGCTGCTCTGCATTGCATAAAACACTGGAACCATCCAAGCAGAGGTGTTTGTTCTCAGATCTCTGAGGAAAATGCTTTTACCACTGGCCATCTCTCTCATTCCCTCTGGCTCGGCAAGTGCTGACACCCTCTGTGGTTGTGTATGTGCCTGCTGCAGAAATATGGGTGGCATGGGAAAGTTCATCGGTGGAAACTTGGGCAGGGCTTAAGCAAGGTTTGAAGGATCTCAGGACTACTGACATTGCGTTTTGCCCGAGGCTATGAGAAGATATTACATGCCCAATTCTCATTAATTTCAGACATTTTAATATCATTGGTAACTCAGGCCTTTGCTTCTGTGCTTTTTCCTTATCACCTCTTATGTCTGCAGGAGTTATGAATGCGTTGGAAGAGAGCCTGTTCCTAAGCACGTGTGTAGGTTGTGCTTATCGCTGCAGGACCTGCTGGTGCTCTGCAGCCCCTGTAGCAGATACACCAAAGTAGTCGGCCTTCCTTGAGAAGGAACTCTGACAAATGGGCAGTTGTTTTAAAAAAATGGAAGTAATAATTTTTTGAGTTATCCAAGAATTCAGAGGGATCTGAGGGGGGGAAGGTGCTAAACATGTGAAAAATATCTTTGTAGAACAGCCAGATGATTCAGCTATGCAGTGAAACAGGATAAATGTGTCTCAGATGAAGAAAAGACATGGCTTTCTTTACAAACAATAATATTTTTGGATTGTTAGCTGCATGAAATTGCCTTACGAGCCCTAATTTCAGGCCAACCTATCTTCAAGATACTAAAAACATTAAAAAATGTGCTGGTCCCAGAATGCTGCTTCTGTTTCTTAGAAGCAGCATGGAAAGAAATGCACAAAGAAGATTGTTTATAGCCTGAGGATGCAAGGCATAGCTATGGTTAAAATCTGACATAAGAGAAATAACACTTGATTTGATCCAGACATAGCCGAGTTGCTAAACCTAGTGCTTTAACAGTATGCTAATCTTTGGGAACTGACAGCGATTTCATTGCCTATTATCACCAGAGAGACAAAAGTCTGCAGGAGCTAAAAATCTGGGGATTTATACATGAGCCTGTACTTTTGCGTGAAAGCAAAGAAAGATTTCCCAGAACACTCTCCATAAAGACAACCATGGCTGTGTTGGCTTTGCTAAGCGCACATCTGGCAGAACCAAACTTCAGCACCAAACACACCTTTCTTTCATGCAGTATCCAGACCGCTTAAGCACATGTGCGTTTGGCTTGACCTGGGAGGTAATGGATCTCCAACCCATTACAGCCGTAATCATGTCATCCTGGTAGCACTAACTGTAGGTACGATCCTGCTGCAGCTTGCTGCAAGAGGGAATGCCAAAGGCAACGTCATGTCTCCCTCCCCCTCTCATCTTTACATGCTCTCTCAGCAGTAGGTGCTGTGCAGTCAGCTCAGTGACTGGTGATTTTACAGAAGGGAAAGACTGAAACTCTTTCCCAGCTCGATGTTTGAAGGAAACCCGATCCATATAGAGCAAGCATCAATGTTCCCTTTCCTTCATCTGTACTATGTAGTATGTATGTAAGTCCAGAACTAGCCCTATGTAACTGCGGAAACTAACCTCCCCCTCCAGCAAGGGACATGACAAGTAAGTGTGGCTCTGGCTGGTGCTTCTCTCTTCCGTCTCTGCAGATGATGGACATGTGCCTAATAGAGTTGCTGAGAAAATACTGTGTTACAGCAATAAGCCAAACAGAAAACAGATTACCAGTCACAAAGAAAAAACATTAGGAAAGGCACAAATGAGACCACTCTAAAAAAAAAAAAGAAAAAAGAAAAAAAAAAGGAAAGAAAGTAATTAGCAACATCCTTGTGGGAACTGGACCAGACGAGGAGATAGCCTTGTTAGTTATGGCTGTGGGGCACTCTACAAAGGGAAAGGCTAAGGCTTTAGATATCCCAGGGTTTCTGACCACCCATCTAATGTTTTTTTGTCTTTGAACTACGAATACAAAACTAAGTACAAATTAGTTCCCAGCTCTGTCTGGGTTTGAACACAAGGGTGCAGGTCCAGAAAAGAAACACATTAAGTGGAAAGGGGAACCAGGCACCCCTGTTCCTGCATCTGTCAGTAGCACCACAGTCTTCACAGTGCAGCTGTCTGGAAAATCCTGGGCTCCTGCAGAGTAGTTTGAGTTTCCCCACAAATGTTTCTTTCATGGTAAAAAAGCCATTAAATTCTTAACAAGTAAGCATCTGCCTTGGTATTGAATACTTCTGTTTATATTGAGCCAACTGAGAAAGAAAACAGAAATCAGGAGCCCAAGTTTCAGAAGAGAAAAATATATTTTTTCCCTGAACACCCTGATCTTGATCTATAGTCATCTGAAGACATAGACAAAGCAGCTGAAACATGCCTGGAGATTTATGAAGCTTTGACTCATACCCAACTGCTTTGTTACACACCATGCTAGCACTCTCATTATGCTGCATTTTCCACTCCACACAATAGATATTAACTTTCAGTTGGGTGTCAGCATAAGAATTCGAGCATCAGGAAGACTTATCCATCCCCATCTACATGTTCAAAATGATCAAGCTTTTTGGCTACTAAAATCTGCTCTAAGAGGCTATGAGGTTTGCACTGCTAGAAGGCAGTGTGCTCTGCAGCCTGCTTACTCTATAAGCACCCTTGAGAGCAAGTGTCATTTTTGATGAGTTTGCAAGTGTATTGGGTTTGCGTGGCAAGGTTTTGGTAGCGGGGGGGCTACAGGGGCGGCTTCTGTGAGAAGATGCCAGAAGCTTCCCCCATGTCCAATAGAGCCAACGCCAGCCGGCTCCAAGACGGACCCGCCGCTGGCCAAGGCCGAGCCCATCAGCGATGGTGGTAGTGCCTCTGGGGTAACGACTTTAAGAAGGGCAAAAAACTGCTGTGCAACAGCAGCCGGAGAGAGGAGTGAGAACTTGTGAGGGGAACAACTCTGCAGACACCAAGGTCAGTGAAGAAGGAGGGAGAGGAGGTGCTCCAGGCACCGGGGCAGAGATTCCCCTGCAGCCCAGGGTGAAGACCATGGTGAGGCAGGCTGTCCCCCTGCAGCCCAGGGAGGTCCGTGGTGCAGCAGATATCCACCTGCAGCCCGTGGAAGACCCCACGCCGGAGCAGGTGGATGCCCAAAAGAGGCTGTGACCCCATGCTGGAGCAGGCTCCTGGCAGGACCTTGCGGACCCATGGAGAGAGGATCCCACGCTGGAGCAGGTTTGCTGGCAGGACTTGTGACCCCGCGGGGGACCCACGCTGGAGCAGTCTGTTCCTGAAGGACTGCACCCCGTGGGAGGGACCCACGCTGGAGCAGTTCGTGAAGAACTGCAGCCCGTGGCAAGGACCCACGTTGGAGAAGTTCATGGAGGACTGTCTCCTGCGGGAGGGACCCCACGCTGGAGCAGGGGAAGAGTGTGAGGAGTCCTCCCCCTGCGGAGGAAGGAGCGGCAGAGACAACGTGTGATGAACTGACCGCAACCCCCACTCCCCGTCCCCCTGCGCCGCTCGGGGGGAGGAGGTAGAGAATAATCGGGAGTAAAGTTAAGCCCGGGAAGGAGGGAGGGGTGGGGGGAAGGGGTTTTAAGACTTGGTTTTATTTCTCATTACCCTTCTCTGATTGAAATATTAATAAATTAAGCTAATTTCCCCAAGTTGAGTCTGTTTTGTCCATGATGGTAACTGCTGAGTGATCTCTCCCTGTCCTTATTTCAACCCATGAGCCTTGTGTTATATTTTCTCTCCCCTGTCCAGCTGAGGAGGGGGAGTAACAGAGCGGCTTTGGTGGGCACCTGGTGTCCAGCCAGGGTCAACCCACCACGGCAAGTTACGGTGCAGCAGTCACGACCAAGGCTGGACTGAAGCCTTGCAGAAGGAGGGTGTTTATTTGAACTGCTCTGAAATGAATTGGTCCAGGAAGCTGGTTTGAATCATCCCCTGGTGAAGGGACAGGTTTTGGCTTAGCAGAGAGGCTGTCTGTGATGAAACCCTTTCTCCAGAGAAACCCCTTAGGGGACAGCCTGGCTTTCACTAATTCCAGCAGGTGTGTCCATATTACTGTTTTCGCCATTTTTTCCCCTGACCTGTGAGCAGCACATCTTTGCCAGCAGCACTGGAGAAGGAATAAAATCCCTTTCCACATACCCCTTTCCCCTGAAAAGCTTACCAAGAGTTGGGAACCCTGTGCACTAAAGTGTCTTGGACCATTTCCCTTCAGTTCCATTGCCTTTCAGAACATATGTTCCACAGCTGTGCCACCACTGACACTGGGTTTGTGGCTATTGTTCTGCTCTTGATTACACATTGCTCCCAAACCACAGGCTGGAGAGCCCAGGGATCCTGATGTTCAACACTTCCCTGCTGTTTGCAGACACTCCCTTTGAACCTCCAACACAGAGTGAATCCTGCCCCCCTTCAGGAGACAACTCAGATGATTCTCTAAGCTTGGTAGCAGTTGCTGCCACAGTTTAAGTGGGCGAGGTTAGCACGGATTTGTGCTGTAACTCAAGGGCACAGATGCTGGGCAGAAGATAACAGACAGCACAGCAGAGCAAGCACACAGCAGGGGACCATTTTGAAAGAGGTATCTGCGAGGGACAGATGCTTCTGGTGTCTGTTCTGTACAGGAGGAGCTGGGAATCCCTGATTTGTTGAAAGATTTCACCAATAAATTGACTCAAGCCCCTTGCCTCTTGCAGTAAGCAGTCTGCCATCCCAAAGTTACTTAACTTTTTTGCCAGGAGGGAAGAAAATTCAGTTCACTGTCTATTGTTATCATTCCCTTTTTCTAGAAGAAAAAGACAGTCCTCTGTTTCATGACCAAGTTTATGACTTCTGTTATTGCTGCAGCAGCGAATAAACCAAACCACAGTAAATGGTAAGGATTAGTAACCAATGACAAAGATAAATACAGCCCACATACAAAAGTCATGTTTAACTCATCAGATCACTGGTAACGTCTGAGAAGTATAGTTCTTTTGTCTCTGACTCTTGCCTTTCCCTTGCACATATCTCTCTTTTAAACACATTCTGGAGCTTGTTTCCCCCACCTGCAGAGATGAACAAGCATGTGGTGGGTTGACCCTGGCTGGATGCCAGGTGCCCACCAAGCCGCTTGGAAGTGCCCACGACTGCATCCACATGCAGTGACCCATAGGGTAATTCATTAGATTGAGTCCCTCATGTTCATGGCTTTTTCACAGCGTGGTCTCTGCACACATGTAGGAAGACGATTTCTGCCCTGAGAGATGTAGGAACAAAGCTATAGAGTCATTCTGACCGGTTTCTCTTTGGGGATGCATTCTGTGCTTTCAACCATGTGTTTCCTTCAGGTCTGATCCACAGGCGTAAATCCTAGAGTGTGGTAGTTGCTTTGAACCTGAAGCGATGGGTGCATCGCAGGGCACGGGCCAGAGCTCAAATTAACACAGCGTCTCAGAAGCCAAGACAGTCATTCTGCTAACACAGCCCTTGGCAGTTCCCAGGGCTCTGAGTGCAGCTAATTCAGTCTCTGTTCAGTCCAGGTACTGTCCTGCAATCTGCCTGCTCTACCTGAAACAGCATTAAAAGGAAAAGAGTTCAGATGACTGCTGCGGTTTTGTAATACATGGTGAAGTCAAGGAAATCCAGATCAAGAGTTATAAACTTTCTGAACAGGCAACAACAAAAAGATTCTTCCGGGAGAATTTAGAACAAAGTCTTCTAACATCACAAAATAGAAATCCTCTTTTACGGAGATAATTGAAGCCATCTTGTTGCAAGAAACCTGAACCTGAAAAGAAAGTAGAAATAACATCCTGATCACATACTTCCCTGGAGAACTTTAACTTGCAGGTGGGAAACAAACACTTTCTACAATTTAAACTGGTAGCAAGTTGTCTTAAAAACGTAGCTCCTTTCCACATACTTGCTACCAATATTTATTTTTAAACCTCAGTACAAAAAATTGCAGCTCAGTGTAGTTTAACAGGAGATCTGAGGATTCCCAGCAAGTGGTATTCATCATCTGGTAAAGAAATCAATACCCAATTTTTTTTCAAAGGAACGTTTTTCACTTCCTTTTGTTATCATCTTTGGCCTCACAAAATAACTTCCTGCTATATCTTTAGTACATATATTATGTAATTTTAATGAGGTTTATGTGCGAGTTGGAGTCCTTACAGAAAAAAGAAAGACATAACTGTTTAAGGAAAATTGGAGATACTTTACTCTCAGCCAGTACACTTCCCATGTTCTGAAACTGCTAACGCTATCTGAAAGGCAGAGACTTGGCCTATTTCCAGAGCCGTATTTCTGCCCGTAATAGCATCGTGTCAGCGCAACACTCCCCGTTGTATGTTTTCTTATGAATGGGGGAATTCAAACAGGGTACCTGCAATAACAAGTTCTTTTGATGATCTGTAACAACTATCATGCCAGTGAACCACGTAGATCAATAACCATCCATGCGGTCCTTGGCCACTAATGGAGCACTACCTACTTCTGCCTCAAAATTTTATCTTTTTTGTCTGCTTTATCATTTATATATTGCAATATACAGATGTTTCAGAGGGTGCTTTTGTGAATAATAAAGACATACACTTAAGCTGGGAAACTAGACACATGAGTAATTTAGGGTATGGTAGCAAGTTCCCACATCTGCTAAGCTACTGTTCACTAGACCACATCCACTAAATTGCAATAACTCTTGTGTTTAAAAGTTTAGCCAACAGTAAGTGCAAAGTGATGCACTTTAGCTGAACACTCTTCAATGAGGGATGAAGAAAGGCGGCATCCGTCATGGGTAAAGAGCGTGCACACGATAGTCACTATGACTCAGTGATGCACAGTTTGGGATAGCCTCCTTGCCAGAGTTAGCTGCTTAAATTAATGCTTCAGGGAAAACAAGTCCGGGGGGGGGGAAGGATGCTTACTGTTGTTAAAGAGTCTTTCCAATCTCTTTACATCTCTAGGGGTTTTTCTTGTTTTTTTTTTTTAAGACTTTCTCTCACTTATTAGCATGTCACCCAGTTATTAGGTATGGCAAATGCTTTCATTCCCTGCAGCATTTGATCCAGGTCCCTTTTAAATACAACAAATTATATTATTTTAAATCTAAATAGGCACCTTGTCATTTCAGGAAGTTATTCTTGGAAGAAATATGGTTTGGGAAACCCCATTCTCCTTGACAGTTTTGTCTATATATCTGTTTACTTAGGAACAGATCCCCTTTGAGCTGGCAGATTTACAGACTCTCCCCCGATATTGGTCTTTCGGGAAAGCAGCTGGCAGCTAGCTCAAATTCTGCAGGTGTCACTCTCCTGCGTCTGCCGTTCAGGCAGTTGTTTTCCCGCAGGCTCTTCCCAGTACAGGAGACATATTTTTTGCTCTTACGGAAATCCATAATGGCCTTACCGGTAACAGAGGGTACTGCTACTTTGGGTTTTATGAGTCCTTTATCTCTGGGGCAAACACAGAAGCAATATTTTTCTTTTGCTTTACAATTCTGCCTGACATGGGGTCTGCCACTTTTTAAGGTGTTTAAAGCCTAAGAAGCCAGTTGCTCACCACGAGTTTGCAGGCAGAGCCCTGCACCAGAGCCTGACTCCTCACAGGCACGAGCCAGCTCGGTTTATCCATACTGATGGCTTCTTCTCAGCTCAGCCCTCACAGACACAGCATGACCCCTTTCACTGCATTTTCTAGTGCTGGTTTATCTTGTACGTACTATCCAATGGCATTTCTCTGTTTTAAGAATTCAACTCAAAACCAAACTGCACCTTCACAAATAGAGGAAAAAAAGAGAAAAACAGCAAGAAACTGCTTCTTTAAACATGCCAAAAATTTAGAAGTACCTTCAAGTTTGTTTTCAGATGAAACTCATGTTGTATTCCTATGATGCTGTGGCAGCAGCTAAACATTTTCAGCAGCTCTGCTATGTCTTTGTATTGTACGTCGCCAGATTCTTGTGAAAAGCCCAGGATGTTAAGCACCGAAATGACGCTTTTTTCCCAAGCAGTTACAGAAATACAGACCACTGCAGAGCTGTATCTTCTATGGAAGTTGTGCAGGAATAACAGTCAAGCTTCAGTATATATTGCCAAATCCCTTTGTTGGAAACCATATGTCCTGCCACATGTAGCCATTTAATCTTTCTTCTCATTTTATATTTCCATCCTTGGGGTCGGTTGACCCTGGCCGGACGCCAGGTGCCCACCAAAGCTGCTCTATCACTCCCCCTCCTCAACTGGACAGGGGGAGAAAAAATATGACAAAAGGCTCATGGGTTGAGATAAGGACAGGGAGAGATCACTCAGCAGTTACCGTCATGGACAAAACAGACTCAACTTGGGGAAATTAGCTTAATTTATTAATATTTCAATCAGAGAAGGGTAATGAGAAATAAAACCAAGTCTTAAAACCCCTTCCCCCCACCCCTCCCTCCTTCCCGGGCTTAACTTTACTCCCAATTATTCTCTACCTCCTCCCCCGAAGCGGCGCAGGGGGACAGGGGATGGGAGTTGTGGTCAGCTCATCATGCATTCTTTCTGCCACTCCTTCCTCCGCAGAGGGAGGACTCCTCCCTGCTCCAGCGTGGGGTCCCTCCCGCAGGAGACAGTCCTCCATGAACTTCTCCAACGTGGGTCCTTGCCACGGGCTGCAGTTCTTCACGAACTGCTCCAGCGTGGGTCCCTCCCACGGGGTGCAGTCCTTCAGGAACAGACTGCTCCAGCGTGGGTCCCCCGCGGGGTCACAAGTCCTGCCAGCAAACCTGCTCCAGCGTGGGATCCTCTCTCCATGGGTCCGCAAGGTCCTGCCAGGAGCCTGCTCCAGCATGGGGTCACAGCCTCTTTTGGGCATCCACCTGCTCCGGCGTGGGGTCTTCCACGGGCTGCAGGTGGATATCTGCTGCACCACGGACCTCCCTGGGCTGCAGGGGACAGCCTGCCTCACCATGGTCTTCACCCTGGGCTGCAGGGGAATCTCTGCCCCGGTGCCTGGAGCACCTCCTCTCCCTCCTTCTTCACTGACCTTGGTGTCTGCAGAGTTGTTCCCCTCACAAGTTCTCACTCCTCTCTCCGGCTGCTGTTGCACAGCAGTTTTTTGCCCTTCTTAAAGTCGTTACCCCAGAGGCACTACCACCATCGCTGATGGGCTCGGCCTTGGCCAGCGGCGGGTCCGTCTTGGAGCCGGCTGGCGTTGGCTCTGTCAGACATGGGGGAAGCTTCTGGCATCTTCTCACAGAAGCCGCCCCTGTAGCCCCCCCGCTACCAAAACCTTGCCACGCGAACCCAATACAATCTTTGACACCAAATTTCTCTGTTTTGTTTTTCACCAAGGGACTGTTAAGACAGCAAAACAAACAATAGCAATACTTTTCCCAGAACAATACCTTTCAACACCCACTAAACAAAGAGACTGTCGCAGGATGTCAGCTTTAACCTTAACCTCAAAGCAAACCAAAACCAAAGCTTGAGAGGGCCAGATCTCTCAAGCTCTCCCTCTGCAGGAGGCCCCTGGTCTGCAGGACAGAGAAGAGAGTGGGGAACAAAAAGCAGCTTTTTGAGATTTAAAGGGGTGTTGTGATTTACCCACTTTATAAGTGAGCTAGGAGCAGTCGCAGCCTCATAGATTAGTCACGATCGTTCACGGCTGAGTTGGTCATATGAGCCGTCTCCTCCACAGAGGCTGGCATGCTGGTCTCTTGCCTGGCCACAGAGCAGCAGACCCAGAAAGCATGCCGCGGCGGCAGTCTGCTGCAATGGCTGAGCGCAGCTGCAGCGTTTGCGCTTCCCAAAGGAAAAGGGACGGAACTGCTCTGCTCTCGCAGGCCTGTGCAGATTTTAAGCTCAAAAGGAGAGAGCTAAAACAGACCAAGAAGCAGCACTGACGTTTTTGCCTCACGGGCTTTAGCTCTTTAGCAAATATTTCTCAGGCTGATGTGGAGACCTCTCCCAGGCAGAACATGTCCTCTGCGAGAAAAAGCATCTTATTTATCATAGGATCTCTGCTGTCATGAGCATTTAAGGTAGCAAAATTAAACACAACTTTTAGAGCTTGCTCATTTTTGTTATTCTATTACAGCCCAATAAAGTCTGTATCTTCATAAACAGCACCAGTAATGTTCATTAGAAAAATGTTTAGTAGCTGTCATCTGTCTTTGAGAATCACATACTTTGCCCTAGCTTTAGGAGATTTCTTCCTCATCCCCCAGCAGAGTAGAAAATCTTGCAGTTGTTTTGGTACTAGGGAAAATGGGAACCTTTCTTGTGATGGCAAGGAACTGCGTCACGCTTTGATGCTATGAGGGCTGGAAAATATTTTCCAAGCTCTGTTGGCTACTTTTCGTTTATTTTCCTTCCACATCTCTCACAGCAAGTCTTAGCTTAGAGCTTATTTCATTATTTTAGCATTCTTTACATTCATGTATTCACGTACAGGTACACATATGTACAGCTATAGTAAAATATGTCATTTACTATTGGCTATGCAGGGAAGGCTTATGTCTTTGACCCAAGGAATGTGTTCTTTTTTGCCCATAGAATTTGCCTTGAGGGGGGGACACCAAAAGGCTTTGGAAGTCCCTTCCTTTTCAGGCCAGTTGTGTGGATCTCTTGGTAAAGGCTGGGAGAAGGTGCCTGGCAATGACAGTGCTGGTTTTTGCTGTGCAGACTCAGCAATCCCAAAAGGGTTTTTAGGAGAAATATACTTCTTTACTCAACAAGGAGTTTTTCTAAATGCATCTAAGTGATGCCCTTCTCAGCCATTTTTCATATTCCTGGCTTATGTTCCTTCATTTTTATCCTTTTTGCTTCATGGTTTGTACTTTGAACATTCCTGCTCCTTCATTAACTTTTGCATAATTTAAAATTATGTAAATGCTGTTTATGATAATCTGCAACAGTGAAGAGGATCAAGCAGGTCCCAGGTCGCAGTGATAGCCCCAGCATTGTTTTAAAGGACAGGAACGAGGGTGACACCCCCTACTTGTAGGGTAGGAGGTGGAACAAGACGACACAACTGTCTGGGACAAACAGCATTAGTCTTCTTTGCCAAAAATGCAACCTTCGAAAGGAAGACTTCAGAAGAGAGGACTTGGAGGTGGAAAATAACACACTTAAGGAAACTCTAAACATAGTGAGAGGAAGCCAGAAACAGGAATGACAGTGTTTCAGAGAACACAAGGAGTTGATAAGGCAGATAGCCCTTCTGTCTTGAAGCTATTTCATGTAATTTATCACATCTGCAAGCACTCATGCAAAACTCCATTCCTGGGATTATCTTGTTATTTCTTGTGAAGTTTTGTCTCACTAATTGCCCTGTGGTCTTTTTCAAATGCTTGTCAATGGCTCTCCAAATCAAAGGGCTAAGAAAATACTGCCTGACACTCCAGGCTGAAAACAAGTTCACCACGTTAAGATTTTTACACTTAGGAAACTCAAAAAGTTTCTAATTGTCTATCAAGGAGGAAAGAAACAAATGTGAATCAACAGTGCAATATACATTCCCTCCCAATATTTATGTATGTAAATAGAATAGTGTCATTGATCACAAATACAACAAAAAGCATCTGCCCACCCCACAGTTTCATACACCATTAGGAGCTATAAATTTGGGTGTCTTCTCTGAAAAAAAAAAATCACAGAAAACTATTGAGTTTCTGGACAATTTTTCTTTTATGATCAAAAGTATGCTGAAATCATTCTTTTGGATTTGAAGAAATATTTCATTTCTTTGTAATGAAAGATTTCAAAGCAAATGGTTCTTCAGACAGTGACGTCTTTTTCTTCTAATGGACAGACTTTATAAGGATATGAAAAAGTCTGCATGAGGCTTCTATAACAATGAAAGAATTCTGATTTATTGACAGAATGGTCCCGAATAGGAAATTTGATTTTCAAGTTCAGCCAAAGCTAAACAGCTTCAATTTTCATTCCTCCTTTACTTGCAGTCTGTTCTCTGCAATTTCAACCATGCTATTTCTTTCAATGCAATCCTAGACAAAGCTTTATGTATTAAGATTTCACAGAAATAGAGCCCTCTGCAAAAAAAAAAAAAAAAATTGACTAAAAATACTTTCTTTGTGTTCAAAGAGATGTAAACGTTTAGCCCAACAAATCGTGACAAAGATGAAAATAGCAAAGTTTCCAGAAGTTCTTAACATTGAAATGTCTTTCACACGTTTGTTACATAAATTGTAAAGGTACAACTGTGCTAATTAATTAGTGAATTCCAGTAAGAAATTAAGTAAAAGAACAGGTGGAAATATGACAGGCTTACATATGATTTTGCCTATTATTGTGAAAATCAGGGCATCTATTTCATGCAAGAGCAAGGGAAGATACAAGAAAGTGAAAGGCAACAGGTTTGAAGCAGATAAAGAGCGTTTTATTACCTCGATGAAATAAATTTGAAATTCATAGTTAAGCAATAAAATTGTAGTCAAGAGCTTAACAGAGTCCAGAAAAGGGCTAGAGACTCACAAGACTAACAAGAATATTCATATTTACCAGAAAGAGAACAGAAATTCAGAAGAGGGCTGAGCTCTTCTGCCCCATGAACTAAGCCCTCTCAGTGTGTCAGCATGAAGTTTCTCTGACCTGCTGATGGTGCCTGATCTGGATGCGTCACTAGCCCAGGGCAGGGCAGCATATTTTATGCATTTACAAATTATGTGCCTGCTGACCCTTCTGTATTTTTCTGTTTCTTTCAATACAGAAACGGCATCGCCTCACTGTCTGTAGTATCTCCTGGGTGACTGATTTCACAGTTGTAGAAGTGTTAATTTATAGTCTGGAATTTTCACAAGAGTTGCTGTAGTTGCATGCTTCATTGGGTGCACTCAGGTCCAGTCAGGTTATTCAAAGCAAAAAGGGGGACGTAAAAGTGACTACTGTAAACTTGTTCTAGGTATTGCGGAGAAAAGAGTGAATTCTCTGTTCCTGATGCAGAGGTCAGAGAATTGAGAACAGAAGCATGTAACAAAAATAGCATGCGCCTAAATAAAAAAAGGCAAGACCTGTGCACCACCCGAAGTTACCCCCAACATAACATGGAAGTTGTTTGCTATTCACCGCCCACTCATTCTTAAAAGTAGACATGTTTGACTACACTACAACCTTTAAATCTTGCATTTTGAAAGAATGAAAAGAAAAAAGTGGGGTTTATAGCTTAAGCAAGGAACTGAGCCAGCATATTATGTAACTTAAACATTATCTACAAAGGATGCAGCAAACTTACCTCCAAGTTTATAGAATATTTTATGATGTAATATCCCTCCTAGTTGATTTTTTTAATGCAATTGGCAGAGCTTGAATAAGGCTGAGCCAAGAATGCTTGCATTTTTATTCTTGCAATGTATGGGGAAAAAACACAGGAGGGGATCAAAACATCAATATTAACTTGCCAGCAATAAATCTGCAATACAGTTCATTCTTATTTACTGGGACACAGCACCTTGAAACACATCTTTATCTGTAGTACAGAATGGGACTGCAGCAAAAGTTTCAGCAACCACAACAATCATATCTGAAAAATAACTAATCTTGGTAAGTCATCTAGTACAAACAACCCCAGTTGTTCAGACCATTGTCTCCCAATCACAAGAACCTCTGGGGAAGGCAAAGAGTCTACAGCAAGCTGTACTGATATATTATATCTGCATGGCTATATTGCTGTATTATATCAGTACAGATTTTTGAAATCCAAATCTGTACAGGAAAAAAATAGAGAAGAAAACTAGTGAGAGGGATTGGAAGCAGAAACAAAGAAAGAAATGGAGGGTGAAAGAGAAAGAAAGAAAGAAAAAGAAAGAACAAGGAAAGACCAGACACATTTTTCTGTAATTAATGTAAAGCCTAGCAGATTGGAGAATCTAATGAATTCTTGGCTGGGAAGGGGGAGAGAGAGAGAGAAAATTTCTGAGACCTTAGAAACAAAGACAGGGGAAAAGAAATCCAGCTGCAAAGGTTTCTCTTCTCCCCTAACCCCCTGCTGGCTTCCCCATCTCCACACATAATTTTCAAAGCCTGGCATCTGGTTCCTTCTCTGCCTTAGCCTCTTCATATGCGAGAAATGTGAATGAAAATGACATTTCTGTTTCCAACTGACATTACTTCCCACCCGATTTGTTGTCCTATTACAAATCTGAAAAAGCGACGTCTAAAACTGGACCAGCGCACTCTTTGCTCATTAAGGTTTACTAGAAGCGTCTTGTCACTGTAGTTCAACAGCGCTGGTCCTGCTTTCTGTGTGCTTCAACCAGGACCAAGCCAGGGCAGATTCAAATCTCCTAAACAATTGCCCACTCCCCCTAAAGGACTGTAGTAGAAATAACCACCTTCTTCACCACACTTTAACATGGATCTTAGGGCAAGAACAGACTTTGATACGCAGTACAGTGTCAGGATACCATTGGGGCACCACTGGCAGGTGGCAGGAGAGGAACCACCTGTGGCTGCTCAAGGGCTCCGTAGGTCTGTAGCTATTTAGGCATTGTGGCTCTGTTGGTTGCGGTTCTGCCTGGTATGGCTTGTATTCCGCTTCGATCTTAGCAGCCTGATCCACCTGCTGGTTGTTTTGATGTCCTTCAGAGGCCCGACTCTTAGGCACATGGTACTTTTACAACCAGGTTCTCTACCCGGGCAGCAATATCTTGCCACAATGCAGCAGCCCAGATGGGTTTACCTCTACGCTGCCAATTGTTCTGCTGTAACCACCCCCACAGGGTGTTTGTCACCATCCATGAGTCAGTATAGAGATAAAGTACTGGCCATTTTTCTCATTCAGCAATATCTGAAGCCAGCTGGATGGCTTTCACCTCTGCAAACTAACTCAATTCACCTTCTCCTTCAGCAGTTTCTGCATCTTGTCCTATAGGAGTCCATACAGCAGCCTTCCACCTCCGGTGCTTGCCCACTAGACAACAGGACCCATCAGTGAACAGGGCATATTGCTTCTCATCTTCTGGTAGTTTATTATACGGTGGGGCCTCTTCAGCACACATCACCTCCTCCTCTGGCATTATTCTGAAATCTTTGCCTTCTGGCCAGTCCATGATCACTTCCAAGATTCCTGGTGCACCAATTTACTCCACGTAGCACCAGTTGCATGATGTGTAGAGGGGACCCTCCCTTTGAACATCCAGCCCAGCACCGGCAGTCGAGGTGCCAGGGGGAGCCGTGCTTCAGTACCAACCACTTCCGAAGCAGCTCGAATCCCTTCATATGCTGCCAATATCTCTTTCTCCGTTGGAGTATAGTGGGCCTCAGATCCTCTGTATCCTCGACTCTAAAACCCTGGGGGTTGACCTCGAGTCTCCCCTGGGGCTTTCTGCCAGAGGCTCCAGGTAGGGCCATTCTCCCCAGCTGTGGTGTAGAACACATTTTTTACATCTTGTCCTGCCCGGACTGGCCAAAGGGCTACTGCATGAACTATCTCCTCTTTAATTTGTTCAAAGGCTTGTCGTTGCTCAGGGCCCCATTCGAAATCATTCTTCTTCTGGGTCACTTGATAGAGAGGGCTTATGATCAGACTGTAGTTTGGAATACGCATTCTTCAAAAAGCCACAATGCCTAAGAAAGCTTGTGTTTCTTTTTTGCTAGTTGGTGGAGACATGGCTGTTATTTTGTTGATCACACCCATTGCAATCTAACAACATCCATCCTGCCATTTTATTCCTAAAAACTGGATCTCCTGGGCAGGTCCCTTGACCTTATTTGTTCTGCGGCAAAACCAGCCCTCAGAAGGATTTGCACTATTTTCTTCCCTTTCTCAAAAACTTCTTCCACTGTGTTGCCCCATACGATGATGTCGTCAATATATTGTAGGTGTTCCAGAGCTTCACCCTGTTCCAGAGCAGTCTGCATCAGTCCATGGCAAATGGTGAGGCTGTGTTTCCACCCCCAGGGCAGTCGATTCCAAGTCTACTGGATGCTCCTCCAAGTGAAAGCAAACTGTGGCCTGCAACTCTGCTGCCAAAGGGATTGAGAAAAACGCATTAGCGATATCAATTGTGGCATACCACTTGGCTGCCTTTGACTCCCATTCGTATTGACGTTTAAGGTTCTTTCTCAGGTGACTCCTGATATTGACAGGACTATTTGCTCTTTTGAGGACCTTATTGTGCAGTTCTAAACATGAAGGCTTTAATTTCATATCCCCCAATTCCTTTTCATCAATGTAATTCTACTTAATTTTGCAGCTAACAGAAACAAAACAAGGATCGGTTACGCAGGGGGGCCTTCTGAGACATGAGTGAATGACAACAGCTTGGACTGTGCCTGGAAACAGGTAGGACTTTACCCTTTGCCAGCATGGGGCTGTGGTTTTGTTGGGGTTTGAAGCTTTTTTTGTTTTTAAAAAAAGGAGAAACTGAGAAATAATGGAAGGGGAAACAAGCATCACAAACTTAACGTATGGCACAACAACCTACACACAGATACTCCCCCATTCTTCTTAGTTATGCTGCAAGGGTCAGGGCAATAGTCTTGAATTTCATCCTTCTATGAGGGGACTGGGTTTTCTAACAATACAAAGCACATCCACAATAATTTATTTCTGCTGCTGCCCGCCCCCATGAGTATGGCTGGAAAGCTGGACAATAGCACCCCAATAACTAACCTCATTCACAACCTTCTTGCTGACACAAGATCTTTACACCCATATTTACCATGTTAGCATAAGCACTGTCTACACTGGCACAGCCTGTACTGCCTCTCAGTTGGGAGGCAGCATCACAGTCATTGCTGAAACGCCAGTGGGGATGTTTCTGCAAAGAATTCCAGGTTTTGGGATTCAAAGTTTTGTGCAGGACAGACCAACCTGGTTCAGGCGTGCCTCACACACCATGGCTGGTCTGAAGTTGTGAGCATGTTTCTAGAAGAGCCCCTGCAAAGACAGCCTTCCCATCCAAGTCTACTCCCAGGCATTTTATTTTGTTCTGTACCAGGTAGGTCTTTTCCCAACTTACTTTGAATCCTGTTTCCATAACTATAGCTAACATTTGTTTAATTCACTTTTTAACTTCTATTTGAGTGACCATGAAATACTACATCTACATATGAAACATGGGCTTTATTGGCTTATGGTATTTTTTCCTGTATCCAGATGATGCAAAGGTAACGTAGCTGGGTACTGTGAAATCCTTGGTGAACCTGAGTAAAGCACTACTGCTGTCCTTTGATTGCAAAGACAAACTTGTACCAACACTGCTTAGTAGTAGGGCAAGTAATGCATTTGCTAAGTTTATTGCACTGAACCACTTTGCCCCAGCCACTATGAGTTAGGGCTGCTAGCTTTTTTTTTATTTTTTTTTTTTGCTACAACAGGTGTTGTTCGGTGTGTAATAGCATTTAATCCTAAAAATTATTAATAAAAATGGTTTGATACAAATTCCTACATTAGAAATTAAATGGGAATTATTCATAAACAAACAAAAAGATGTTAGCTGGTAAGTATTGCCATCTGCTTTCAGGACATGCCAAACAGGATCCCTACAGGCATGTGGCATTGTACAACTACTCCTTGCTCTAATATGCCTCTGTGGGTGCATTCCCAGCTTTCCACTGTGGCCAAGGGTATTTTGACTTTCTCTGTGATAGAGGATCAGGATGCTGGTTTGCTAAATCCAGTATTAATTCATTTTCTCACAAAAAGGCTAGATGCAGAAGGTCTTGCTCTTACTCTTCTGGTAGGCTGTTAGCATTAGGCTGTGCACAAAGTGTTCTAGTTCCTCTTCTGAAGGCAACATGTACTTCAATAGGTCCAAATTCTTTGGATTTTGCTGTGCATCCAGTAGCAGATTCAAGCTTAATCGTTCTTCTCATACCCCCATTTAATGGAGGTTGGTAGCCGGGTGCCCAGCATTATGCTGACGAGCACACCAGTACCCAGCAGCATCCTGGGCTCTTTGTTGCCCTGTCACCGTGTAAATTCACTGTACCTGCAGGTCACTCTCTCTAGGCCACAGGCACCGGTAAAGCACATGATGGGCATCCGTACTCCAGAACTGGTGTGATGGAGGCCCCGGGCTCACCTTCCCTTTTTTTCATCCTGATCTCTGTCAAGGGATCAAGTAAGACACATCCTGAAGACTTGTCTCATATCCTCCCCAAACCCTCGAGGCCATTTCCATGTATGAGCTAATGTTTGCTCCTGTTGCAGATCCATTACTGTATTCTGTATCTAATGCTCCCTAAAGGGCTACATTATTCTGTCCCTCCTTTATACCCACTGACCCTCCTTTTCTGTCCTTCCCCAAGGAAAGGTGTCAGGGAGTTATAGTAACAAAGGCCATTCCTTTTCATTACAGTTACCCTTTTTTTAGCTGTATTCATTATTTCACAGCCTATTGCTGCCTGTCCCAGAGCTTCTAACGCATCCCATGCTGTTCCCACATCTACATGCCCTAAGGTTAGACACATGGACACATTCCTGGGGTCAGGCCATCAAATAAAGTTGTTTTAAATGCTGCCTGATTATAACTTGGAGCCTGACCAGCTCTTATTTAAAAGACAACAAACAGAAGCTTTCAACCCCAAATATATTTCTGTGCTTTTGTTGGACTTGTGCTCCTCTAGATGAATTTTTTTTTTCCTTTCTTTCTTATCCTATTTCTGCTCTTGCTTTTGAAGCTCATATAGCACACTCACCATTTGCTACCGTAGGAGCTGCATTTAATTCAGGTTTTACAACTGCTGGGTCAGAAGCAGTAGCATTGCCTTGACAGGGCTCTCCAGGTCACTCACAGTTAAGCTGCCTTCCTCACCTAACAGAGGATGAAATACATACATTTTTGCTTAAAGGACTTAACTGCTGAGTCAAAGCTTTTAATTGTTTTGGGATCAGCTCAGCAGTAACTTGTCTGTTCTCTCAAAGTCTGAATACTTGGCATTTTGATATATTGGAAAATACCAGCTATAAGTCATATTTTCACAGTTCTGCTTGTTCTTCCCCTTTCTGCTTTTACAGTAGCCCAATAATAACCAGTGTTCCAGGATTCGTTCATTCAGATGCTTCCAGCTCTCCAAAGACAGGAGTGCAGCTCTTTAGGTCCCAGTTTCTCCTGCACCCTTTCTTGCACCCTGCTTTTCTTCTTTCAGTGTCCAGCATTGGACGTATCACTGCAGCAAAGGCCTGAGCACCAAATGGAGGGGAAGGTGTATTCCACCTTTGTTTTACACCATCCAGCTGCTCACACTTTCTGGTGTAATGTCTGCCTTTCCACTGTAGCATGATGCAGTGGACTGGGAGACAGCTTGTGAACAATCACTACGATGGTTCGCAAGCTGGATCTAAACCCACAGCATATGCGGGCTCTGCTGCCAGATTTTTCCTGCAGAACTGTTACATGGCCATTGGTTCCCTGATCCGTATTTAAGAAATTAAGTGTGCTGTAAGTAATTGAGTGCTGCTTATCCATAGCCACAAGGGCTTTTTATCTTGCCAGCAACTTGTTTGGTCACATTTTGGGGAAAACTGGTAAAAACATGACTCCCCTGCTGATCCTCTGCCCCCCTCTTTGACGGTTAGGGCTGGTTGCTGGCTGGTCACACCCAGTCTTCTCCATCTCAAATTTACATTGAGGTGACATACGTCAAGCCCACCTGATGTGGAAATCTTGAGTTGGGTTAACTTCTCCGGCCTGTTCCTTTCACATCCTGGTCCAAGATGTCAGCCATCTTCATATTGTAAGCTGCCTAATTGCAACTGGACATTTTCATGAGAACTGAAACAATACAGTCACTAAATTCTTCAATTTAATAGTTTTCTTTTAAGTAGGAGATCAGCATTTTCCTTGCACTTGATCTTTATAGTAATGTTCCTGGAGATATTTTCTTGTTGCAGGTTTGGTGCCTTATTAGCTATATCCCACTTTGGCCTTTCCAATTTTCTCTATGCACATTCATGCTATTCTTTCACAATATCCTTTGTAAGTTGTCCTACTATCCCCTTCGTCTGAGGTAAAAGACTGCAAATCAAACTGACTCCTTACTACACTTGCCTTTCCTGAGCATTGAACTAGTTTTAGTTTCTGTCTTTAATATTGCTTAAGAAATGGTAAACTCACGTTGCGTCCTCTTCCCTTTGCATTCTCTGACGCCCTAGCTCTCAGTTCCTTGAGTTCTTGGAGGTTTATTAGGTGTTTTTCCCCCGTCACCCTGTTCTTCCATCTTCCATTCCAGGGATCATGAGTTTGACTGCCAAAGTTATGAAATAGCTGGTTTTAAAATGCAGGCATGCACACAGGGCCTTGTGACAGCCAAATGCTCATTCCACTGCCACTCTGTACTCACCCAGTGCAACATTAACCTTTTTCCCCTTGGTTCCAACTCTAGGGAGGGCTTCCTAGACCAGAGAACTGGGGAACAGTTTCAAAACGGTGGGTAAAATTCACAAAACATTACCAACTGGAAAGGGCTCTTGGCTAGTCAACAACATTTAGAAGTGCCAACTGTCAGGCATGTTTTAATACCAAACTCCGTTGTACACATTTATGTGCATCAGCAGAGGATGGCAGTCCTCAGCCCAGATGAGCCATTGACAGCCCCCGTACATTTCAGGAGTCCTTTGACAAATCCCCAGAATAACAGCAACCTTGCCCACCTAAAATACCACAGTTCTCTTGAACATCACCATGTAACTGCACCACCATCCCAGCCCCAGCAACAAGTTTGCCAGTTCCAGGCTTAGCCACTGAATGACCTTAACCAGCATAGCCCTGATATTGTTGAAGATCTAAGGTAGATCCTCATGCAGGTTGCCTTTTCTGACAGGAGTTCTGAAACCATGAGAGATGACGTGCTGGTCATGCCATATTTGCCTGAAAACGCAATCTCTGCACTTGGTGCTGCAGGACTTCTTCAGAGCCAGCACCCAACTATTAAATTCTGAATTTTCTCCTCTGCCACACATGCATTCAGCCTTGCCTCACTAGCAAAACATACTACTGTCAACGTTTCTTCCACTCTGCCTTATGACCTGGATCTCTCCCCTTTCTCTGTAATGCGGTATGTGTAACAACCAACAGGCCATGTTGCTGGCAATTAATTTAACCAAGATGGCAGTTAAAAATTCTCTGCTTCTGTGGGAGTGTAAGGCCAGCCAAGCTCTTCCACAGTACACTAGGACTGAATGTATGGATCAACCAAGAACCAGCAAGTACAGCATGAATTAGAACAAAAGCAGAGCCTAATTTCATACTAGTTCCAGCCCAGGGTGGGCTATATCCACTCAGTCTGGGAAAGATAACATTTTCTTCTGTGGTGGAGACAAATCCCAACTGGGGACACCTAAATCCACAAGTGGTAAATATAGATGGTGCCAACAACCTCAAGATGCAGGTCAACCTCTGGTATCCTTTTGTCCCCATCGAGTGCACAGCTGGAGATAGCTGTGTCTGCACTTAGAGCTAGAGCTCTTGGGCCTCCCTAGTTCAATATCAGCCTTACAAAAACGTTATTTGCACTTTTTATTTGAAACAGCTTCACTCTTAGAAGAACAGCAAAGCAGGGCCGACAATATTAGCACTTACAGACCTGCACGGATCTAAGATGATCAGTAGGACTGGTCATCAGCACATACACATATTGAGAGGCTTCATGCTGTGCTGTCCTAAAAGAATAGCTACACCCTGTGAGTTTGTTGGGGGGGGGTTAAGTCATCAAAAAAGGAGACAAAGAAGGTAACAATTCACTGTACTTCAGTCTATCTAGCAGTCAACTAGCATAGACCCAACAACAGTATTCCATCATCCCAAGGCCAGGCTCCCTGTGCAGTCAGCTGAGAGCAGCTTCTCCAGGGAAAGATTCAGAGCACACAATTAGGAGCCTTATTACTGACAGATGCAGGTGCTGGTTGCTGCATGGAGAAGCCTGGTTTGAACACATCTTCTGTTATCTCCCTTCCAACAGTACCTCCTAGTTTTCTGGTTCTCATTGCTTTAACTGTAAAAACCTAATATCAGTCTTGTTCACCACAAGAATATTTGCCCAACCAGTATACCCTTGATCCCAGAAGGCAATATGGGATCAAGAACATTTAAATTCTCCTGAAGAGTAGCAATAGCGAAAGCCCTGTGTTGAAAAACAAGGACTAGATGTTTTCCACTGTAAGGACTGCAGACAATCCACTTCCAGCTAGAAGCTGAAAATATATCAGTACTTTGGAAATCAGCAAGTAAGCCATGATGAAAAGCTATGCATAGACTTGCTAAATTGGAGGAACTGTAGTAATGCAGAGCAACTGCAGACCCATGAGGAGTTAAGCTTATAGCTCACTGCAGGGGTGTGGGAAGAGCAAACGCTATCACCAGTGCAGAGGTTGAGGGGGAAGATACACATGCCGAGGCCTCCACTGCTGCAGGAAGGAGTGGGTCTAGGTGCAGCCTGTGCAGTTTCCAGAAGCAGCCAGCTCTGCGTGTAGCCGCTCTTCTACTGTTCAGGACAATCCAGGCTTCTGCAGCCTCTTGAAATCTAAGCCATGCAAAGAAAAGTGTTCCCTTTATCAAACCTAATACAACTTTTATATCAGATGCAATTCTAAAGAGCATTCACAACAATCTAATTAAGTTACCTACACCAGCTGAACTGAACTGGAGACCCTGGAACACTGCTTACTCATTCCTGTTTAGGTGCTAGATCCTTTGTATGGTTGCTGATGGTTGCAGTTGCCCATTCTTTAAGTACAGCCTGCACGCTTTCTTTTTAGATGTGCAGTTTTGCATTTGGTTTTTATAAGTCAGATTTATTAGTTGAAGAGGTCTGGTGAGTAGGCAGAGCTAAGCCCAGTGCCTGGGGAAATGTCAGCATAACCCAAGGGACACTTCAGATCATTCACTACTGAAGAATACCCAGTTTGAGAAGAAAATACAACACTCTGCCAAGAAGCCCCAGGCTGCCATGCTGGACTATACTGTTGGATCTAAATGCTTCTTCACCATGTCCATTCAAGTTGCCCTTGCACTCCTGCCAGTCAGTCCCCAGTAGGAACACATTCCCTGAATATTCAACAGTCCCTGGAGAAAGCTATACGAGGATGGGTGAAACACACTGGTTCTCTCGCAACTTCATTTCCCCTCTACTGTCACACACCCCCATATACTGTGAGACTGGCTCATCTTTTTTGTAGTCTTGATGCAAAGTTTTGACCCAAGTGCAGGATTGCTGTTCCAGCGCTCAAGCCAAAGAACCATCCTTGTCAGGATGCCAAGACGGTTTCTCTCAACTGTTGCTTCAGTTCACATGGCTAGTGGTTTTGGTCCAAAAGCTGATCTTCCAGAGTGGGTGGCTCCATTCCTGTTCTGTGAATTAGTCAAGCCAAGCTGTGTGATCAAGGACTATATCTATCCAGTGAGGAAGAAATCTTCTGGACAGAGTACATGGAACTGAGCCCCGAAGCTATTTTGTATTTGGCTTTAGTAAAAGAGAGGGTACATCTAGAGCCTGTTTCTGCCAGAGGAAAAAGGCATAATCTTGTCTTTTCTGAGCAGAGATTAGGGAATTTGCCAGGCCACATTCCTGGTTGCATGTATCTCAGAGCTGGCCTGATATAGTCACCCAACAGGAGCACAAGGGGCTGTAGCTCATCAATCCGAGATACAGTACCAAAAGTCTTATGGCATTATGACCCTGGAAACAGACATATGTAAAAAGATAACTTGCTATCCAGCTGGAGCCCAAGCAGCTGTGCATAGCTGAGAGTTACCAAGTATCATGGCTACAGCAGGCAGAACCACAGAGAAGGGCTGCGTCTGAAGACCAGCCAGTTCTGATATCTCATCCTTGCATTGTTTGTGGAGCCTTGAACCCTTGGAGAACACACTGCTTCTCTATGGCCAAGAGAGCTTCTCTTCTGCTGCTTGGAAGAACAGAGCGAACCACAGAATCACAGAATGGTTGGGGTTGGAAGGGACCTCTGAAGATCATCTTGTCCAACCCCCCTGCTTGAGCAGGCACACCTAGGGCAGGGTGCACAGGACTGCGTTCAGGCGGGTTTTGAATATTTCCAGACAAGGAGACCCCACAACCTCTCTGGGCAGCCTGTTCCAGTGCTCTGTCACCCTCACAGTAAAGAAGTTTTTCCTCATGTCCAGCTGGAACTTCCTGTGTTCTCATTTGCGCCCATTGCCCCTTGTCCTGTCGTTGGGCACCACTGAAAAGAGTCTGGCCCCATCCTCTTGACACCCACCCTTCAGATATTTGTAAGCAGTAACAAGATCCCCCCTCAGCCTTCTCTTCTCCAGGCTGAACAGAGCCAGGTCTCTCAGCCTTTTCTCCTAAGAGAGGGGCTCCAGACCCCTGATCATCTTCGTAGCTCTCCGCTGGACTTGCTCCAGCAGTCCCCTGTCCTTCTTGACCTGGGGAGCCCAGAACTGGACACAGTACTCCAGATGTGGCCTCACCAGGTCGGAGTAGAGGGGGAGGATAACCTCCCTCGACCTGCTGGCCATGCTCCTTTTTATGCATGCCAGGATCCCATTGGCCTACCTGGCCACGAGGGCACAGTGCTGGCTCATGGTCAACCTGTGCAGAACGCACAAGTCTTCAATTATGCAAGGTTTGGGGGTTTTTTTAAGGTTACCAACCTTTTATGCTACAGCAAAAGGCAATCAAATACAAGTACAAAGTCAGGCTCAGAATGAAATCCTATCCCCACAAAAGCAAGACTTGCCATCTTTTCCAGAGAATGCTTTCTGCACAATTTATCCAATTTTCTGTTTGTTTGCCTAATACAGACACAGCTTCAGTTATGAAGCACTCTGGAAACCTGTGCACCTTGCCAGTGCATCCACTACTGCACATGCAGTTCAATACTTTGTCATAAAACCTGGCATTTTGCACCAGTTATAAAAATATCTAAAATTAGAAGCAAGAAAAATTATGTTATTACTGAGGGAGGGCTGATCCCCTCCCTCCTTGTAGGCACACCAATTGCTTTGCCCCTCATCATGCTGCCAAGAGCACAGGTAAGAATGCTCCAAGAGCAACAGCCAGGGAATTAAAAAAAAAAAAAAAAAAACTTGAACAACTTCAGAATGTTTCTTCTCATGCTGAAGTAAAACACAGATTTTTCAAATATTGTTCAGGAAAATGGACATTTCAAGACATCTACCTTGTATTTAGAAGTATCTAAGCTGTATCTAATCAGACCTGAAAGCTTTAGACTTAAGTTCTTCAGACAAATCCATTACAAAAAGTATAGGCTCCTCCCAACTAAATGTATCAAACATTATTTTAAAAAGTATTTTTTTTTCTGGCGCAAAATAACTCCATTTCCTCTTTCTTTACACTCCTTTAACTACATTATCTGGTAAAAATGTCTCAGAACCATTACCTAACACCATCAATACTTGCATTTTCCTTCAAAACAGACAGCAGAAAAGCACCTGGACTTATAGTGAAATATTAATAACACAAAGCTGAAACATTTCAAAACTTCTGCATAGAAAACTGAATATTTATGGAATAAATTTCTTGGGCAGCATTCAGCATGATAAGCAGCTTTATCCCTTCCCTCTGGAAAAGGCTGAATTTTACTCAGTGGAGAGGTTCTGCCTCAAGACATACAGTTACCGTTATGTAGGACTGGTCAAAACTTTTGGTCTACAAACCACATATAAGAACTTTTACTACATAGAAAAGGATTAGAGTTTACCATTACCTCATCTGAAAGAGTAAAAACAGATTTCCATCAAGCCTATAGATTGTACTTGCAATTTTTGCTATTAACTGTTCAATGAAATTCCATTAGGTAACACTTTCTGATGAGTGGTTTTCCTCCAGCAATGCTCCGATTCAGAAAAGCAAATCAGCAGGAATGGACACTAAAAAGGAAACTAAAGGGTTTTTTTATTAAATGCTTTTATATTTCTTTCACCATTCTTGCTCAGTATTAAGAGGTTTAGCTCATCATTCTGCAGCAGCTGGAAGTCAAAATATAAATTTTTCGGCAGTCGTGGTCTCTTCTCAATTAATAATTTTAGACTGGGATTTGGGCATGTAATCTTGAAAAGTCTGAAGTTTCTTAAAGTTATCTTAACACTTGCATCCTGGACAGAGTTACATTCCTAAGTTAACAAATTTATCTCTGCCCTGCCCCCCCCCCCCCCCCCNCCTTGACAAATTCTTTTGTAGCAACCTCCGAGGGGGCATTCTGACTTTGCTGGACCCTGTTCCAACACCAGTCTTCTGCAGAGCAGAGAGCACTGCAGCCCCATCCTTACAGTGGTACACACCATAGAGAAGTGTGCATCATGCAGAGCGGGGATAACCATCTCAGCTCGCTGTGGACTTGTGTATCAGGCACTGGACAGCAAACTGCTGCAGATTGCCCAGATATATCTTAAGTCCTCACTCCTCATTCCTCCATCAGTTACAAGCATCCAAAGGCAACTGCAGGTCATTCAAGTCTTCTTCGCTAACTGAATTTCTAAATTCCTCTTGTATACCCCACAGTATAAGCAAAACAAAATAGCACCAGATGAACTAGTATGTACAAACAAGCGTTGAAAAGGAGAACAGCATTACTGTTCTGACATGCTTATGTTCTCCAAAATGCAAAAGATTAAAATAACATTCTGGAAGAGTCTCTTGTTTTCACAAGATTTCCTAGTAAAGGAGACTTTGAGTCTTTCAGATGAGTCCTCTAAATCTCCTGCTTCTTTTTAATTACACCACTGAAAGACCAAAGATGAGAACCAACAGTTCTGGGATTTGCATTGCACACAAAGGAATTGTTTGTGTACAGTCAAGGTTATTTAAAGTAACATTTGTGATGAGTTAAATGGAGACAGATTCTCATTAGCTTTCTCCCAGAAAACCTCTATTGCTTTTAAAAATTGCCAAATGGAGGAAAATAATAAGCCTAAAAAAGAGACTTTGTATTGTCCTCCCTTACATTGTTGTAGGAACGCAAGGCTTCATGAGGACATCAGTCCTAATCTGGTTTTGAGTTACTGGCTTGTGGGATAGAAGATATTAGTGACTTCCAAATGTTGCATGCTGTTTGAGGGGCACTGCAGCAGAGGTGAATGTCAGAGAGACTTTGAGGCTGCTAAATCACGTTCATAGCACCAGGAAGCAATGACTGTCTCTGTTGTAACTTTCCCACAGCATGCTATTCTATGCTATGACTATTGCTTTCCTGGTCACTAAAAATGAATCTGGGGCATCTGCTGCTTCTATCACTAGCAGACGGGCAATGCATTGAATACTATCTTAATTTGAGTAAGTATTACATTGATTTCCTCCAAACTTGGTTTGAGTTGTAGAACACACTGAAAATTAAATTATATTCTAGCTGAAAATATAACAAATGTGCTATAAAATATCAATTTTTAAAAGCTGAGCAGAAAAATGTGTGCGTTCTTAATTATGTGGCAAACAACTCCTAAATATCATAGCAAAAGAATGTTTTAAGACTATAAATGTAGCTGGGTAGAGCTGAGCTTAATCAATCATTTCACTCTCAAAAGAGTTATTTTATGAGAAGACTTTATTTTTCTAAGATTTAGACTACATTTTATCCTACTGGTCTTTAATTATCACAATTGTTTCCTTTCATAATTTCTAAGTCAGACCAATTGACCGTTATCTGCCTGGAGAACTTACTGCCTCCTTATTTCGGATGATTTCTGCCTGGGCTGCAATTCTACTCTATAGTCTGGGTCTGAATATCGTTTCTCTTGCCATTCAGTTTTGCTTTCTTGTGTGTAAGGGCTTTTTGTTGTTGTGGGTTTTTTTAAGCCTTTTCCATACTTTAATCCCTTTATCATGCTTGCCCTTGCTTATCAACAACAATGAAAACTCAAATATCCATTCAGTCCTCAGGCTATATCCAAGTCACTTTCCATATTTCTTTAATGTTGCTTTCTTTCCTTCACCTCTTTCATTTTACATAATCAAGTCATCTTTCATCATTTGGAAAAATATCCTTTATAAGTTTTACTCCATCAACTTTAGGCAAATGCTGCAACTACACACTCCATACAGACATGTAGAGCTTAAGGCATGATGCCTGTTCATCCCAGGCCTCCTCTTTTTCCTCCCCATGGAGGTGGAGGGGACAGACTCTGCCACCAGTCCTCACCTACATCAGGCAGGCAATCAAATTGCTTGGAACCACTGTGGGAGACGGTGTGGACTAACTCAGCCAACTTGTTAGTGATCAAGTGTTACTTCCTGCAAGCTCAGCTCTGAGAATGGGTACTCATCCAGCAAAGGATCAGTGACAGGGAGATCAAGGACCACAGTACCTTAAGTTGCTACAGCTACTTTGGCAGCAACAGTCTGACCAACTGCTACTTCTGAACTCTGGTATCATATTTGAGGAGACATTCAGTTTGAATCCTTGCTCCACTTACAATAGCAGCATGAACTGAAGATGAACCAAGCATGCTTTAGAGAGAATAAACTTCAAAATAACTGAAATGGAAGACATCCGAGTTGTCTTCTGCTATGGCTGCCATTTAGTTCCATGTCACAGCAACTGTCTCCCAAGGCTAGAGTGAGTGACTGTTCAGAAAACATCTATTTTATCCTTGCTTTTCCATTTCCCATCCCAATACAGCTGTTAATGGGCTCATGCTCCATTCAAACACAAGCCAGAAGACAGCTTGTAACACCATGGGAGCATGAAGCCAGCAATAATTAATTGGAACTCTGAAATGAGGATTTTGCCATAGCACACATGCAAAAGCAGCAAGAATGGGGCTTTCTCAGGAACAGGACAAACCAGAAGCCAAAGGTGACACCAGTGCAAGCCATGCCCTCACCAGCAAGGCATGGTCCCACAGGGTCTAAACAGGTTAGCCAGAGCCAGGTGCTGCTAACAGGATCTATCAACAGTCCAGGACAAGGAGAGCAATGAACCAGGTCCAGGGTCCATCCAGGGAGTCCAGCAAGGAGCAAAGGACTATAACATGCACCTGGAGCCCACCTGGGAGATAGGATCTACCTCCAAGGGGGTCCACCCAGGAGACCAGCTGCCTACAGCATACATCCAAGGTCAATCCAGGAGGCCAGTACTCCTGCAGCATAGCTCAGGGGGGTGGGTGAGCCAGCAGGCTTGAGCTTAAATGGGGCACCAGGACCCATGGGCAGGGCACGTGGGTGGGAGTCCCAGGTGAGCCTGGTCAGGGCCATTAAGCCCTATTAGTGCACTCAGGGCCCTAACATTACACAGCTACGCTCAAGGGGGCCATAGACACTTTTCACTACTGCAAACTCCTCCTTCAGCATAGACATGTGCTCAAGTGTCCTCTGCACTAACTTTGGTTAGCAAAGTCTGTGGGTTCAGTGTGGCTCCAGAGCTATTAAAATAGTAGTGAGAAAGGATTGCTATGTCATGGTCAAATTCCCATAATTAGGGCTAGATCTTCAGACTCCCTCTATCCCATTTGTTCATACCACATACAATGGGAATGTACAGCTGCTGTAATAGGACAGCCAAGGATTCCCCACCTCCAGCTGGGAGACCAGTAATGGGACTGGCTATAATCCAGTTACCAGGCAGACTCGGCAAGCACAGGCAGGGCTAGCATTTTGGGGGGGTTGTTTGCTTTCTTGGGGAAGCAAGGAAGAAGAGGGCACAGATTTGTCCACTGAAAATTTTGATGAATTTTAATTTAAAAATAGGGAAAAGCAGGAGAGGGAGAGAAGTGCAAAAAAAAGTCCTGACAATAGCACTCCAGGAGAAAATTTTGAGACCTAGTGACGTGCAGTGAGGAAGGGGCGGGAGGCTCATGAAGAAAGATTTAAATGCTACTTAGGGTGAAAATCAAAGTTTGGGCATGGCATTGAAGAGCTATGCTCTCCAGCAATTCTACTTTACAGGGTACCAGTGCCTGCTGAGCTCCCACTAAAAACAGTTGCTCTCCTATGCACAATCCTTGCTTTGGTTCCAAGTGCTCTGCTTAGCTCTTATTTAACTCGCTGTTTAACATTTCAGAGCTAAACTTTATGTTCTCCCTTTTAATAAACTGCCTAGCATAGGAGCAGGTAACTTCTTAAGTGAGGGTGCTGGTGGTGATACCAGTACAACCCACAACTCCTCCAGTTACAGCCTTCCCATGATAGTTCTTTATCCTGAGCTCCCCATCACTTGCAACCAAGGCTAGAACAACTCCACTTCTTGCCGTTGACGTCGTGGAAGAGGTTGTTCATCTTAAGCCAAAATGAGTTTCTTGCAAATGTACAAATTGTCTGAGAATATGCATTGCATAAACTAACGTTGTGCATTGAACTTAGCAAAACGAGTTATGTGAGAAAAGTAAAATCCTTAGTGTACATAACAAAACTGGAGGACGGGTGGCTTTTTTCAGAGTATCAGATTCCATACATCAGCAAGTGAATATAAATCAGTAATTCCTAAATAGGTCCCAGCAGGTAATGTTTTGTGTGCTTTTGTATAAAATGGGATCCATTTTGCTAGGAAGCAATGAAGGAGGGAGGAAAGGCTAGATAACTGCATCCTTATGGTTTTAAGCAAGCTAATTCTTCTTTTTCTGTATGCCAGTTAATAAAGCCAGCTATTTCCACTGTTCCTAGGAAACCTCCCAATATGGCATTTAACAATTCCATTTCCATGTGCCTTATCAATGACATGCTTCCCATGCTATTTTTGTAATTAAGCTGTAATGTGTTTCCCAGCACTGATGGGATTGGATGTTACTTATGCCATAATAAGACCTCACAAAAGATCAGAGAAAATAGAAATTGTTTTGTACAATATTCTGAATTTTCAGATTAAGTTACGTGATTAATGAAAGCATAACACAAGAAATATTTGAGAAAGGAAAAGGTAATTCCTTTAAAAAGAGTGATTTCTGAAGAAAGCTGCTTTCCAGAAATACAGGAGAAGTTACGTCAGCCACTGGACAAAATTCCTTATTAATGAAAATCAAAAGACGTTGATAGCTTGGTTGTCCAAGACAAGAGTCAGGAAGGCAATCCAAGCAGAAGAACTATTGACTGCAAAATGTGCTGAGTGCAAGTGCAGAAGCTCCAGATATCTTCCTAAAGAAAACAAAGAAAAAAGTGGCATACCTATCCATTTTAGACTTCTGGCAAGGGAAAACACCCACTTGAACAAACACAAACAAAATTTCTATGATAAGGTAACTAAGGAGTGGGTGAGGATGAGGAATAAAATATGAATATAATGAGAATTAAATTGGAAGGCTAGAACTGCCACATATATCTGAATTGATATGAAATCAGCTCTTTGGCATTGCAAACTTGTAGAGGAAATTTATATGTAGCCTACACTCAAGAGGTGAATTATCTTTTAAAATGCTTGAAACAGACTTGGTATGGATCTGAAATAAGCTTCTGGCAAGTACTTTTGAGGATATTATGGACATATTGCCAGCTAATATGTTTTACAGATTTCCAAATCTGTAACATTTCAGCAGATGTTAGCAACTATGGCCTCACAGAGGATATTATACTCACAAGGAGAAGTCTGGAGACTATGATGTATTTTTCTCAATGGTATTGGTGTTCTGTCACTGTGCTCTCATACAGAAAATGTTTGAACTTCTTCCATTTTATAAAAACATTTTCATATTGATTGAGCAGAGAGCAGAAATCATTATTTCCATTATTGTTCAGATTGCCTTCAAAAGGGAAGAAATCTCTGACCCAGGAGGTGTACAGTCTCAGTGCAGTGCACAGGAGCAATGATCCTATCTAGGTCAAGAACATACAAGAAATTATCTCTATAGACAGAAAAATCCTAAGAGCGGCAGTCATTGCTCATTTTCTGTGAGCAAGAGACCTCTCACTCCCTGCTATTTTCCTTAGCACTACTGAGATGATCACAGGGATGTCCTGTTCAGATGTCTTCTTCATGCAGACTCACTTGCTATATCCTTCCTCCAACTGCTGCATTTTGTTTGTACTCTAAAATATTTTATCAATAATAATATACAGTCTTTTTTCTAACTATTTTCTGAAAGAGGCTTCCTCAAGAGTTGTCACAAGATGAGCCAGTATATAAAAAACTACACAGGGGATGTCTCCAGGACTTAACTGTGACTCTCTTGGCTGTTAAACTCCTGAAAGGTCCCTGGCATAGTTTTGGCACATGCTAATAGGTGCTGCCAAACAAGTCCAGATCATGGTTTGGCAGTCAAAATGTCCTAGGGACATTTCCTAATTACTGGTACAGCCCTCTTCTTTGGCCACAGTTCTCCTGCAGTCTCCCAGCAGAATTTGAGCCTGTCCTGCCCCCACAATCTCAGAACTCCACTCAGGCACCTCTGGACACAACCTGAACATCAGGCAGTAAAACCACACTCAAGAGGCTACCCCATCCTACCCAGTCTTTCCAAAGGTGGGTGAGACATGTTGGGGAACCACCTGGAGCCCCCAGGACAGAGCCCTGTTGTGTAGGAGCACAGACAACAGTTAACGTGTGGTGATACCACTTGAGAGGATGAAGTTATCACAGGTGTAGACTTGAGACCACAACCATCATTCTGCTATAGCTTGGCAAGTGTGTCCCTACAACATCCTGCTATAAACAACGGGGCAACCTGACCCACCTTGCCTGTGCACCTTCTGTCGTCCCAAACCACAGTGCCAGCATAGCCCCTGGGCTGTGCCCATGGGTCCATGATGGTGGTACAGTCTGTGTGACATGAACAAAACATGAGAAGTGGGAGCAATGGGGCCATTAGGAGCTCAAACATACTAAAATGCATGGCAGCAGCTCTGGGCGGCATATTGTCTCACCATGTGCTCAACAGAGATTGCCGAACTGACTGCAAGAGTTGCAAGGCCCTTCTTACATGTCTGTGGGCACGATGACTTGTGATGTATGGGACTGACAGAAGGAGAGCATGGCAAGCATGACCTGCAGGTGGGTGAGAAGCAAAGGCTCCTGGTAGGGCTTCCATACCTGAGTCTCTACCTTTACCTTGCATTCGGAGGACAGCCATCCTGTTTTGGAGGACCCCGAGTCCACCAGAATGGGCACGGGCAATTCTGGGCTTCAGTAGCAGGGATCAAAGCTGGGCGCATTTAATTTACCTGTAGACTTGCAGCCCCTATCCGTTATTTTGAGAGCTTCACTCTTGACTGCCCATATGTAAATCCCATTAAACAGTAGACAACAAAACTGCTCGGAAGCTTAGCTGATTTGATCCTTAAGAGCCACCTTGACAAACCTCTGTCACAAACCGTGTACATATGGTTGATCCTGCCTAGAGAAGTGAAACGGGCTGGAGGACTCCCCGTGAGCTCTCCTAACCCCATGTCCTCTGGCAGAGCAGAGCCACCATGTCACAGCAAGTGCCCGGAGAGGCCAAGATGGGAAGAGGAACTTGCAGATTTGGGAAAAAGGGATGCAGAGAACTGAGGGATGGATATTTAGAGGGTAGTGGAAAGAAGCATGTGGCATGGATGGGTCCTTTGTTGGGATGGTAGGGTAGCATCTTACTAAGCAAATGTCCCACATATTCCTGGCAGATAAAGCAATTTGAAAGGAGGCCCTTGTTTAAATGTTCTGTCTTCCAAATTCTCCTTTGACCGTAACAACATATGCTGTGTTCCAGTCCATCATCATCACAGGTATGATTCAAATCTTTCTGTCTTCAACTTGTTTTATTCACCTGATGTAACAAGAAAGATGAGGAATATTTCCATACAATAGTGACTTCTGAATCTCCTTTTGCTTTGTTTAGTTCAGGTTCTTACATTTATAAGGCAGTGTCTGCATCAACTATCTTCACTACAATAATATGGCCTATACTGATTCCTATGAACATCAGAAAAAAGACATCTTCTGGTTGGGACCATTTATTTGAAAGCAGAGGCTGCTGCAGTGAGTATTACCTCCAGAGCTATAGAAACAATGAAAGGTAAATCACAGAATGATAGAATCATTTGGGTTGGAAAAGACCTTTAAGATCATCAAGTCCAACCGTTAACCTAGCGCTGCCAAGTCCACCACTAAACCATGTCCCTAAGCACCACATTTTTCAAATACCTCCAGGGATGGTGACTCAACCACTGCCCTGGGCAGCCTGTTCCAATGCTTGACAACCCTTTTGGTGAAGAAATTTTTCCTAATATCCAATCTAAACCTCCCCTGGTGCAACTTGAGGCCGTTTCCTCTCGCCCTATCACTTGTTACTTGGGAGAAGAGACCAACACCCACCTCGCTACAACCTCCTTTCAGGTAGTTGTAGAGAGCGATAAGGTCTCCCCTCAGCCTCCTTTTCTGCAGGCTAAATAACCCCAGTTCCCTCAGCCGCTCCTCATAAGACTCGTGCTCCAGACCCTTCACCAGCTTCGTTGCCCTTCTCTGGACACGCTCCAGCACCTCAATGTCCTTCTTGTACTGAGGGGCCCAAAACTGGACAAAATATTCGAGGTGGGGCCTCACCAGTGCCGAGTACAGGTGGACGATCACTTCCCTACTCCTGCTGGCCACACTATTTCTGACACAAGCCAGGATGCTGTCGGCCTTCTTGACCACCTGGAGACACTGCTGGCTCATATTCAGCTGGCTGTTGACCAACACCCCTAAATGAAATATTATAAATGAAGTACATCAAAATACTACACTTAGGTATTTGCCAGTCATGCTACAGCATGCTGGCCGAGACCCCCAGCCTCATCCTATTCATATCCACTGAAGCCAAGGAGGGGAGTTTGCTGCAGTGGCTGAGGAACAGTGCCATGGATTGCATTTCCTTATTAATCCAGCCCTCAATGCTTTGTGTGCTCCCAGAAAAGTCACAGTAATGGCTACATACCCACCACAAAGACTTCTGGCATTCAAGTTCTCACATTAATTGATATGCAGGTAGTTAAGAGTATTTCAGGTCTCCATGTACGTAATTTAAGGGCACAAGGGCACATTTAAGGCTGCTGCTTGAGGATCACTCTCTTCAGCCTGTCGCCAGAGTTGGTAAGTAGTTTCTGTTTGGGAAGAAGATTGCTTTTCAAAGAAAATAAACTGTTTCTACAGCTAGACTAAGACAACTTAAGTCTCTGAAAAGGAGCAGAGATGAGGGAGAAACAGCTAAATCCACCGGGGAGCTTATTTAATGATGCCAGTGAAATTGGGTGAGAGGATACATAAGGGTAAGGAGAGAAAAGGAGAAGTCTGCACGACAGCAGAAAATTGACTGCATGTGCTAAGGAGAATATCACCTCTTGCTTAGCAGAAAAAAAGCAACAAAATACCCACCACTATCGCTGCCAGTCTTTCCCGTGGAAGATCTCCTCTTGACCCCAAATCTAGCAACCAGCTTAAGCCTGGGAGCATCACCACTACACCCAGGTTTAGCAGCGAGCAGTTTTCTCAGGTCAAATGGAAGTACCAGCACGTTGTGGTTTTTTCCAGCCATAACTGCAACCCCTTGCTTTGGAAGGGGGAAAACAAACAAAAGCCCAGCCAACCCTAAGACATCCTGACGTGGGGGTTAAAGTCTGTAGCACCAAAGCTAGGAGGAGACACAACCTCCATTGCTAACTGGAACTAAGCAGATTGTTTTATGTTCTTGCCAGCACTCCCCATCCCTTTCTCCTACAGTGCTAAAAATTCCCAACTTTTCTTCTCAGAAGAAAATGTTAGCTCTCACCATTCCCACTCAAACCTGCAGATACTTTTCAGAAGGGTTTAGCTCCATGGCAGGGAGGGACGGTTCACTCATTTTATGGATCGGGAACCATCAGTGCAAACTGGGGCTGCAGCTGTAGAGCCTGTCCTTGTCCCCACAGTCTGGGGAAAGAGGCTGGGGAAGCCCTGGCAGCTCTGGTGTTCCCATTGCTGCTCTTCTCAGCTTCACCACCCTTCAGGTCTTCTGTGCTGCTGGCAGAGAGAGAAGGATTTAGTCCTAACTGACATCAGCATTGCTGCTAATTTCATTCCACCTTCACTGAAGCTTTATACAAGATTTGTGGAAAAAACCAAGGCAGGTAAAAATCAAATTTAAAAAACCAAATGAGATGCTGTGCCAAATCGAATGAGGTACTGTGCCAACCATGTCTTTGATTTTCCTTGTGTTTCCTTCTGATTTGCCTCAGAAATCGTATGTATGATGAGTTGCATGGAAAATAAATATTTTTCCATTTGTATACAAGATTTATTTAACTAAAAGAAGAGTAAGTCTCATATTAGCAGCAATATTATGAAATGGAAGACTGATTTTTTCCCTTTTTATCTTAAGTATTATAAGGTGGGACAAAACGTGTTCCAAAAGGCAAGGCTCGTCTGCAAGTTACAAGACGTCCTTAATTTACTAGTGACTTTGCAAAAATTGCATAAGAAAAAAAAATCAGGTATAATTCCTTTTTTCAGAGCATCATTTGTTTCCTTTACTGAAAATTTTTTATCTCCATACAGGCCTATGTATGACGTGCTCCAAGTCCTCTCCAGTCATTAAGCCCTAACGGCAATGGTAGTATCAACCCTAATACAACTGGTGTTGAGATCTACAAGCAGAAACAAATTACGGCTTGCATTCCAGCCTATTCCACATTATTTTGTTTACACAGAGGAAAAATAAATTGCCTAGAATTGTTCCAATATTATTTACCTGTATTCCTTCCCTTGGGTTATAACTGTCCAGTATCAGATGGGTCAGAATTTGCAAAGACCTTTCTCTAAGGTAAGGCAGGGCAGAAGGGACTACAGATTTCAGGGGTGCCTCCTTTCACACAATGTAACCAGGAAAAAAGTCCTGATATGCCTAATAAATCGCATTAATATTTAACATTTGCATCAAGAGCTGTGCAATCAAATGCAAGGAAGAGAAAGCTGAGCAAGTCCAGTTACAGAGGGCCTTTTTAGATATCAGTGAGTAATATTTGCTAAAGGATTGATTTTCTTCCTGCTTAAAATTGTGAGACTATATTTAAAATAGGTGCAAGTAGCCTGAAACCATAACATTTCTCTTATTCTTTGCCCAAGACTATATTAGAGCAAGCTTCAACTCGTACCAGCTGGGTACAATCACAGACGTGGCCAGCTGCGAACGGCTGGAAAATGGCAAACCCACACCGTCCTTAAGCTTGAGTTGAGGAGCGGGAAGGGAAGGCTTGTAGAAATTAGTTATCCCCTGTGACAAAAACTCCAGGCTTCCTACGGTTTTACAAATCCAGATTCCATTTGAGGGGGACTAATGCAGACCGAATAACTGAACCTGTAGGAAATACGTCAGTTGGGTGCCTGATGATTGCAGGATCAGGCCCTGAAGCGGGGCAAAAACCCAAACAAATTAAAGCTCTGAAGGAGCATGTCAGCCAGGCTATGTTCAGGTACAACAAGGAATGCCGGCTTCCTGCTCCCAGCAGAAAACCAGGATTTCTTTTGTAAAGAGTAAGTCTGTACCTTGATTTTCAAGGGACCAGAAATGAATCAAGATGGCCTATGAATTTCACCACAAATTAGGACCAGGAAAGAGATCCTAAACTACATTGCAATCAATGACTACATCTGGAAAAGGAAAAAATGTTAAGACGATTATACACTGTTGTGTTTCCTTTTCAGATGAGTTCCATGTTGAAGGTAGCAGGATAGGGGATGGGAAAACTGATGGATTTGTGGGGGAGGCAGTACATTTTTGTCCTTTAGTGACTACTTTGGCGTTGATTTCCGCCGNTGGTGCCAGATTTCTTCTTGCCTGGGAGGCTATAGCTGCTTTTGGGAGGCTCGTGGCTTCTATGTGATTAGAAGATACCTGATTCATGTGTACCATGGTTCTGATGGCAACATTATGAATTAAAACTGGCTATTTTAATGACTAACTGATCTTTTGAATGAGTTGCTGATAGTATCTGTCATTTACTTATTACAATAAACTTCTTTTGCAGATGGAAAAACATAGGCTTTATAATTTAGAGACATCTATAAAGAAAGGTTGCGAGAAATCATCTTGTATCTTGAACTGGTGCTGAAAACAGTAAGGGGTTTTCGTGTAATATCTGGGAATAATTTTGTGCATAAAGAATCTAAGAACCTCTTTTAAAAAAATATTTAAAAGTGCTGATCTTCAGGTATGGAGGTGTGTACCTACAGACCTCAGTATTACATTTCCTGTTTGCGAAGAATTTATCTTTTGCAGGAATTTTTTTCCAACTAGCACAACCTAACTTGTTTTAGATTATTAATGTATCAAATTTGTGTGTGATTATTATTGGTAACGTAAACCAGAGGAGAAATAAATTTCTATGATATGCATACAAAGGCACACAAAACTCAGACTGATGCTGCACTGATGCTCAATAGCTTTTAATTTAAAATATACGCTGCTTTTTTGTAGTATATTTCCTTTTTGTAGTGCCTTTTTTACCCTTTGAATCGTTCTCAGTTAAGCTTTTATTATTCAATTTAAGAAATTCTCAGTAGAACGTGCAGAATTTTTTACATCTTTAAAATACAAGGAGCTAATTTTCCAAGACTCTTGGATTTATGGCATTGCTTAAACTACCAAAGTAAAAAAAAAAAAAAGTGTTTTTCTACCAATGTTTATAGTTACTCTTTAATTCACAGTTTTGTAACGATGCTGGGGAAGCAATTTGACAAAATCATTATATACTGTTTTATCTCAGTGATCACTGACATTGGAGTGTTTCCAATATGTAACATATATGGATAATCAGTTTTCTTTATTTCATGTTTTAAGTAGATGGTAATAAAGTCTAGCTATAATGTAAACAATTGATCAATATTAAATGTGTCAAAGCAACCCCAAAATACAAAAAGCATCTCTTTAAAGCTCTAATAAAAAAAATGTTTCAATGTTTTGCTTAGGTTTTCTTTTTTTCTTCATTTTCTCAATTAGCGTTAATTCAAGATGTGTCAAAAGACGAGATAATACAGCTCATTTTTTAAAAGTTACTATGTTTTACGAGCTGAACTTCCTTAAAGCCCTCTGCTGATAAATGTTTCGCTTCTCCTGGGAAGATAACTGCAGTAATGACATTATGTGCATTTGTGAAGCTCTTCAGAAATTCCTCTCAAGAACTGCTTGGTGACTTTGCTTTCTTAGTGCATTGCAGGTATCTACAAGGAGATGAAAGTATGTATCCATAGCCACAGATGTTTTTAATATTTGGGGAAAAATCCACTGAATGTGTTTTAAGAGGGTTTTGGTAACTATATTTCTCTATAAATGCCACAAATGTCTGATGCAAAACCTACCTATTCTGGTTCCAGATCTTGCATTGCAATGGCATGGAGTTCTGTGCTGGCATTATTTAGTGATAAAAGTGTCTGGGTCCAGAAGATTATTTTAAAAAATCAAAACCCAGCAAGTGCCATCTTAATGAAGATTGTAATGATGGCTCTCTTTATCCTTAAAAGTATAATAATCCACAAAGAATATATATTAATGTTTGTATTGAAATGTGTACTTATAGCAAGCTTAATGCATAACATTCTCTTTAAAGATTTTTACAAACATTGTGACACATACATGCTAGCTACCTATTTACAGGGAGTTTTAAGCTATTAAAATGGCAAAATTAATTCTGAACTTACTATACCACTTTTAACATTTAAAATATTTGCTGAAAAGCTTTTAAACAAGAATTAAAGTGTAATTTAACCAGATTTTCTATTTCAAGGGAAGTGTACTGAGCTGTTTTGAAGTCTGTGAATAAGCATAGGTTCTTTTTTCCTGGCTCCCATATACTTAATAGATTTTTTCCTTATTTGTTCTTGCTTTCAATTTCCAAAATGCAAGATAAGTTTTACGTGACTAGTTTAGAGTTTCAAATGTCATGTTTTCCTTTAATATATGAAATTGGCTTTGCACAGCGCATTTTAACATTCTTCATGCTGAAGAAATGCAAGGTACTGTTAAAGTGTATGTTTTTTCTCAGCGTGACAGCTGAAGTTGTCTTATGCTCCTTCCACGTTCTGTGTGCATAAAAGTAATATAAAAGTCTTATGTGACTGTTGAAAGTACCTTGTAATTTTTGCTTGGGTTGTGTTCTTTTTTGAAAATCTAGTCAAAGTTTGAAACATTAAATTGGTTCATAAAAGAAATAAAAATATATATGTGTTTTGAATAATACATCTTGTAAAAAAAGAACTTGCAGGTAAAATCCTGCTTGCCTGATTAGCAGTGTTGGCTTTTCTAGATTTTACATGAAGCTAAAGAAACAAAACCCTTGCTGATAGAGAAAGCTGTTTCAGCTCCTAGATCAAAGAGAAAAAACACTTTTTAAAAAGTCTAGATTCACACACTTCCAGGGACAGATTTTACCAATGTTGCAGTCCTCCTCAAGCTTCGACATATGGTTAAGTACTGACAGGAATGGAATTCTCACTTCCCTGTCAAAAATGGGAACTTTAACATATCTAATTCAGAAGGGATCTTAAATAAGCGTTCTTTTTTAGTAACCTGAAAATTAAGTCCTTATGTGTTTACCATAGTCATCTCTCTCACAGTCATGGTTTTGTATTTCAAGCACCTATGTAGTCTAACAGCTTGTTATCGTATTTGGAAACTTCTAAATTCCATTTTCCAAGAGACTGAAACCCATAACTCACTTGACTTCTCACTGAAATACGGAGAATCCTCCCCATGGCGTTTGTGGTGTGAAGGACCTCTCGATGGTGTTTTCCATGTGGGAGCACAACTCTAGAAATCCAAGTGGTAAATCACAGTCCATGTCTTGCAAAAACTGACACGTGCTTGATGGGATAATTGGCTTCAGTAATATGTTGTACAGCATTTAAACAAGTATTTTAATTAATTTTAATTAATAATAATTATTATTATATAACATATATTATAATTTTAATATATTATAATTTTAAAAACTATTTTTAAATTATTTTAATTATTTCATTGTTTAAACAACTAAAAACATCTTTTCAGGATCTAGGCTTGTCTGCCTTACAACCAAAATCAACACCTTTTCAGTCTTTTTGTAGGCAGAAGCCCACCCTGACTCTCCCGTGCCCGCCCACCTCTCCATCCCCATCCCCATCCCATCAGTCAGGGCAAATGTTTGGCCTCAGGGTTGGGGTTTTGCTGTTGTTTCAGATTAGTGCTTAAGAAGTGAGCTTAAAAGTTTTGCTAGCACAGCCCAATGAGCAAACCCTATTCCAATCAATGTCGGACACTATTTCAGTACTATTTTATCCAAGAATCCATTACAACATTAACTGAAAACAGGAGCAAGGGTTTTTTTGGATCTGCAAAATATGTTTTGAAAGTATGCCTACTGTGAAAATGAAAGACAAGAAAAGAGAAATGTATTAAGGGAAATAATTGTGACATCTAAGAATCTGCAAACCCAGTGGAAATTTATAACTGTGCTTCCATTTTAATACGACATTAAAGCTTTCCGGTCTAAAGCTTCTGGGAAGGAACTACAGGGAAATATTGTGGCAAGATTTTTCACAGACTATTCAAATTCACTGAAAATTATATTCTGTGGAGACAAAATTCACTGGCAGACTTGGCAAAAAGAAAGGAGATGGCAATGTCAAAATATCACACTGTTACGAAAAATGTTGCCTTTCAACACTTCCTTGATGAAATGCATTGACTCTTTCACGCTGTGTATACCTTAAACAAAAGTGCTGAAGAGTTTAGGCAGCAGAAAGGAATGCCTAGATGTATTCATTTATCTAAAATTTCTTTGGCAATTTGCCCTATCACATACTGACTTTTTTCCCCTTCTTTTTCCCAGAGAAATGTAAAATCTGTATTTCACATAATTCTAGGAAAAGGTTTGTGCTACAAACACATTGAAAAATTTTATTTTCTGTTTTGATGTTAAATAGGAATTACAAATTTATCTTGAATGTCTATTGCAACATAATTTTCTCATAATTTTAAATGTGCTTTCTTGCAATAAGGGTTTGTTACAAACCTGGTTACAAAGCCTTGCTCCCGATGGTAACTGAAGTTACAGGGTCTGCCTGTGTCTCCTTTTGGGAAGGAAAGACAACTCCCTCAGAGCCATCATGGGGCCCAACACAAACCAAGATTTGTCCAGTAATAAAACTTCCAAGACTAATGATTTGGGGGTTTGTTATTCAGTAAAATGGAGATGTGTTGGTGACTGATGGTATGACAAGAACATTACGCATAACGAAGAATAGGTAGCTGAGGGATATAGTTAAACATACCTGCACTGGTCCCCAACTTCGCTCTTAACTCATTTTGAAGTAGATCTTGGGCACATTGACAGCTGTGGTGTTTGATGAGCCTCCAGATGGTTACATCAGGAGCTTTCTCTTCTTTAAGTTTTTGCACATGACCTTTAGAGGTTGCCTGTAACCTTCATGCACATTGTGGTCCTGCTCCTCCCCACTTTAGTCCAGCAGAGAAATTCAAAAACTTCGAACCACACCTTGAGCACCTTACATGCTTTTCTTTTCTACAGGGAATCCTCTCTGCACTAGTAAATGCTGACAGTATATCTGCACTGAATAGCAAAGTCATATTAACAAATCCTGGCCCTTGGCCATCTTTTACCTTAATGACGTTGGTCCAGATTGACACCGTTATGAAACCAAGGATCAACCATGATCGCTTCAGTTATCTGCATCCAAGCCAGGGAAAAGGTCTGATTATCTAGTTCATGCTAACCAGAACTGTCCATGAGTCCCTCTTCTCTTCTAAGTAAATTCTGTGGTCTAGGCAAAGATTCAAAAACACTAACAGATTTTAGCTGGTGGTTGAGATCTATAGCTAGGTCTGCACTAATACTGCTTGCTTTAACGATCCGGGTTACAGAAACGCGCCAAACAATAGAACAAGACCAGTGCAGTTGCAGTTTATCATTAGAGCTTCCTTTTCCTGGAAATTTATACATATTGCACCAGTAGAAGGGCATATGGAGATGCAAACACACACTCTCAACACACAGGAAGTTTTGCTAGTATGTCCGTAACCTTGATTTTTTCTACTGGAGGAAATGCATGCTACCTCTAGCACGTAACAGGCCAGTCACTGCAAAGAAGAGATCAGTCTGAACAGGCTATGAGCTGCTAAGAAGCTGATCTTCCTTCTACTAGCAGTGAAACAGACTGTCCATATTGGATATAGTCTGAATGTTAAGAGTGTAAGACAAATGCAATGAGAGGCAACCTTAGGCAACACAACCGAAATTACCCCTAATTTTTTGTTATTGGAACAAAACAAAAAAAGGGTCAATGTAACACAACAAACTGTTTCACAGCTTGTGACAAACCACTTCTGAGCATTTTTTAAAACAAACCTTTCAATTAAAAAAAGCCACGGTGACTGATTTCCTAAGGATGGGAGTCCAGATTTCTATCGTTCCGCTTACCATAAGAACAGATCATAGAATCATAGAACACCAGGTTGGAAGGGACCTCAAGGATGATCTGGTCCAACCAAGGCAAGAGCACAGTCTAGACGAGATGGCCTAGCACCCTGTCCAGCTGAGTCTTAAAAGTATCCAGCGTAGCGGAGTCGACCACTTCCCTGGGGAGATTATTCCAATGGTTGACTGTTCTCATTGTGAAAAATTTCCCTCTCGTGTCTAATCAGAATCTCCCTAAGAGTAACTTATACCCATTACCCCTTGTCCTCTCCATGTAACTCCTTGTAAAAAGGGAGTCTCCATCTTCTTGGTAACTTCCCTTCAAGTACTGATACGTGGTGATGAGATCACCTCTAAGCCTCCTTTTCTCAAGGCTGAACAAACCCAGTTCCCTCAGCCTATCCTCATATGGCAGGCTTCCCAGACCCTTGATCATCTTGGTGGCCCTTCTCTGGACCCCCTCCAGCCTGTCCACATCTTTTTTGAATAGCAGGGACCAGAACTGCACACAGTAGTCCAGGTGTGGCCTGACAAGCGCTGAGAAGAGTGGGACGATGACTTCTCTATCTCTGCTGGTGATGCCCTTTTTGATGCAACCCAGCATCCTGTTGGCTTTCTTAGCCGCACACTGTTCACTCATATTAAGCTTCCTGTCCACCAGGACCCCCAGGTCCCTTTCCACAGAGCTGCTCTCCAGCCAGGTGGATCCCAGTTTGTGCTGCACTCCTGGATTATGTTTTCCCAGGTGCAAGAACTTACACTTGTCCTTGTTAAACTTCATAAGGTTCCTGTTAGCCCACTCTTCCAGCCTATTGAGATCTTATTGCAGGGTGGCTCTCCCTTCCAGAGTGTCTACTTCCCCACTCAGTTTGGTGTCATTGGTGAACTTCATCAGGCTAAACTTAATCCCATTATCCAGATCACTTATGAAGATATTGAATAATGTTGGGCCCAATATCGATCCCTGGGGGACCCCACTTGTGTCACCTAGCTCTCATGCACAGTGGGAGACACCCTAGTACATAATGCAGAGACACCATTTTTAGATGTCATAAACAGCTGCTTGTTGACTCAAATAGGCAGCAAAAGAGTAGAGAAGATGCAGCTCTGGATTTTGCCCCGAGCTGTGCATAGCAGCTGGTCAGACTGTCAGTTCTGAAGAGCCAGTCTATTGCAGCAAGCTGTATGTGTGACTTACCTCGGGATTCCTGCAGAGCAAAATAAAGGGGGATCACCACTGTAGGGAGGAAATTCATGTGGCCAAAGCTCAGTTAGAGCTGAAGCTGGCCAGTACTGTGAGGGACAATATAAAGGGCTTTTTTAAATATGTTAATAGCAAAAGGCAGGCCAGAAATAACATTGGTCCGTTACGTGATGAGCATGGACACCTCACAAACAGGGACATAGACAAAGTGGAAATGTTTAGGGCTTTCTTCGCCTCTGTCTTCAACACCTATGATGGGCTCTGGGACCCCCAGAGCCCTGGGCTAGAGAACCATGACTGTGAGAATGATAAACTCCCAACTGACCCCGAACTTGTGCGGGATCTGCTGCTCCAGCTGGATCCCTGTAAGTAGATGGGGCCCCATGGGATTCATCCCAGGGTACTTAAAGAGCTGGCTGATGTCATAGCGAGACCTGTCTCAATGATTTTTCAATTCTCTTGGGAATCTGGAGAGGTCCCAGTTGACTGGAAGCTGGCAAACGTTGTCCCAATCTTCAAGAAGGGCAGCAGGGATGACCCCAGTAACTACAGGCCTGTCAGTCTTACCTCTGTGCCTGGCAAAATTATGGAGAAGATTATTCTGGGAGTTATTGAAAAACACCTGGAAGACCACGCAGTCATTGGTCCCAGCCAGCACGGGTTCACGAGGGGAAAGGCCTGCCTAACAAACTTAATATCTTTCTATGACAAGGTTACTCACCTAGTTGACCAAGGGAAGCCAGTTGATGTAATCTTTTTGGATTTCAGTAAAGCTTTCGATACTGTCTCTCACAGTATCCTCCTGGACAAAACGTCCAGCATACAGCTGGATAAACACATAATGCAATGGGTGAGCAATTGGCTGACGGGTTGGGCTCAAAGGGTTATAGTAAATGGGGCTACATCGGGCTGGCGACCGGTCACTAGCGGGGTTCCGCAGGGATCCACCTTGGGGCCAGTGCTCTTTAATATTTTCATAAATGACTTGGATGCAGGACTCGAAGGATTACTATCAAAGTTTGCTGATGACACAGAATGGGGAGGAGCTGTGGACACTCTCGAGGGCAGAGAGGCCCTGCAGGGAGATCTGGACAACTTAGAGAGCTGGGCAATCACCAACCGTATGAGGTTTGACAAGGGCAAGTGCCGGATTTTGCACCTGGGACATGGCAACCCTGGGTGTACGTACAGACTGGGGAACGAGAGGCTGGAGAGCAGCCCCATGGAGAAGGATCTGGGAGTTCTGGTCGACGGGAAGCTGAACATGAGCCAAGCATGCCCTGGCAGCCAAGAGGGCGAACTGTGTCCTGGGGTGCATCAAGCACTGTATTGCTAGCCAGTCGAGGGAAGTGATTGTCCCACTCTACCCTGCACTGGTGCGGCCTCATCTTGAGTACTGTGTGCAGTTCTGGGCGCCACAATATAAAAAGGATACGAAGCTAGTAGAGAGTGTCCAGAGGAGGGCCACGAAGATGGTGAAGGGTTTAGAGGGGAAGCCATATGAGGAGCGGCTGAAGTCACTTGGTCTGTTCAGCCTGGAGAGGAGGAGACTGAGGGGAGACCTCATTGCCATCTACAGCTTCCTTACAAGGGGAAAAGGAGGGGCAGGTGCCGATCTCTTGTCCCTGGTGACCAGTGACAGGACCCGAGGAAATGGCAGGAAGATGTGCCAGGGGAGGTTTAGGTTGGACATTAGGAAAAGGTTCTTCCCCCAGAGGGTGGTGGAGCACTGGAACAGGCTCCCCAGGGAGGTAGTCATGGTGCCCAGCCTGACAATATTCAAGAAGCATTTGGACAATGCCCTCAAACACATGGTGTGAGTTTTGAGGTTGTCCTATACAGGGTCAGGAGTTGGACTCAATGATCCTTTTGGGTCCCTTCCAACTGAGGACATTGTATGATTCTATGATAGGTTTCAAACCATTCTAAACTAATAATTAAAAGCAAGCACAGGTTCACTAGGCATTGGCAGAGACACAGAAGGGGGCTTACATTTTGGAAGATGGTCTTCATTGTCAGTTCATGGTGTAGCCAAGCAGAAACACTGAATGCCATTCTTCAGATTCATTCACGGATCTTTCCCTTTTTTTCAGGTCATTTGGGTACCCTCAGAAGTCCAGTGCCAGCAGGGCAACTCCGGAGAGGCACAAACACTCCAGACTATCGTTGCATAGTACTAGTTCAGGTACTTAAAGCCACCTAGATGTGCTAGTATGAAGCACTGGACAGATTTGTTGAGATGTTTGCTTTACCTGGTGAAGCAAAGAGAGTTAGTATTTAGGATCTACACTTCAGTAGTGCTACCAGTACCATTAGTTTGTTTCAAGACTCAGTGTTATTTCCAACAGAGCTTTTGCTTTTTTCCTCTTATCAGTTCTTTTATAGATGTACAAGCCTTCACAGTCCAGTTGTCACCTGCCAGCTTCTTCATTCCCCTCTGTGACAGAGGAATGCCTCCTTGGGTAGGGGCATCAACGTGCAGTCAGGACATGGTTCATAATTTTTCCAGTTAACTTGAAACACCTTCCAGTTCATACTGCTTTGAATAAAGAAGTTGTTGATTTTCTCCCCTTTCTTGATGGAAAATGGTTTTGTTAAGATGTAATGTAATTAAAGGGAAAAACCATTAATTTCAAAGCTCAAATCCTGTCACTATTAGCACTTTCTTTCAAAATATTTTAGTTGAATAAACAGAATATTACAAGAAAAGTATTTTTAAATAATCATTGCCTGTTGTATCTACCTACGGACAGTGACTACATCAGATACTTGTACATCTGCTTTTCTTTAAGAGGGTATGAGATGTCTTCTGCTGTAGCAGACTCAAAGCTGCAGAAGCTGCAGTGCTTTGCACAGGGATGCATGGTCCCAACCATTCAAAACTCATTCCTCAGCAATCCAAACTCTAGGATGTGGTATGCTGGCTGCAGGGGCAGAAAGAACATTTTCTTTGTCCATTTCTCCCTCCTTTCTACCTCTTCACAAAAATAAGATTAACTAGATTAAAGGGCAAGGCATTGTGTTCTTTACTGCCATTACTGTGACCTGTCTATAGATTATCACAGCGGCCATTTCATTTACCTAAAATAAGCTATTCAAGTCTTGAACAAATGAGTCAACACATGCCAGAATGCCGAACTGTTAGGACTAAACACAGTTTTTTCTTAGGAAATTATTTTAAAATCCATCATCTTATTAATACCTTATTATTGTAAATTTTTTTGCGCTATCTTGGTGATGTCTTAGGGCAACTGCCATGGTGACATGCTTGCCGAAATGGTGCTGGACTGGACAGCTGCTGCCTGCAGGCAGCGCGCCCAGCCCGTCAGCTGCCTCCTGCTCCCCGGGAGCGGCCTGGGTTTTGCATGTCAGCCAGTATACCAGGAGGAAACTCTCTCTAGTTGGTGGTGGCCCCTTTTTATGGGAGATGATTGTTGTCAGTACTGTCTACTCACAGGTGGGCAAGCGGCTCCCTGCGTGCAGCGCTGCTATCACTGCCCACCTGGCTGCAATGTTGCCCTTGTGTAGGGAGTCTGAGAATTCATCTTGGCTGAGATTGCTTAGAAGCTGCTCTCCTGGTTCAGATAACTCCAATTTTGACGTTAATATATTTAGTAAACATTAGGACTTAAATACGAAAAGTGTGTCAATTTAGACTCAGCAAGTAAGATGAAGGAAAGCTTGTATAAAAGGAACTTGAAGTTATATGACCACACATGAGCAGAAAAAGAAATGCCAGAACAGACATGATCAGGTATCACAGAGTCCTAAGCACATAAGATATGAATTAAAGTAATGACTTATATAGCAATCTCATAAGTTAGTCTACTTTGCTTCTTGATTTTGTAGCTTTTAGGGGGGTATATTTTCAGGTTCTCTCAGTAACCACAGTGTCCCTAACCTTGCACTTTTAGTCTTTCAAAAGTGTTGGTTCTCTCTAAAGGAACAATAAATAGCCCAGGGTTCAATAAAACTGTTAAAGTCAGAAACAGCTGTCCCACATCCTTCAGAAGGGCTTTTGTTACAGCATTTACTTTTAAGTTTGCAGTTAACAAGGTTCCAAAACCTTGCATAATGCATAAATGCATCATAAATGCATAAATGAATCAGTTTCACAACTGATATTTGCAAATTAAATTAGACTGAAACTGGTTGAAATAAGTAACACTGGATCTAAGGTCTCTTGGCATAACAGGTGATTAGAAACAGGCAAATAGGACAGAGAAAGTAGTGACTAAAACCAAGGCTCTGTTCGGCACCTCTCCACCAATAAACATGATCTATTTTCATTAGCAGATTTTTCTTAAACAAAGATCTGTTATTTAAGTGAGGTAGATTGACAGCCTGTTTAGCATATTTGGGAAATAAACTCTTCCTGAATGTGTACCTTTTTTCTTCATCATCTAATACTAATTCTATTAAACACATACATTAAAGAAGTACCTACTTACCCAGAAAATTTATTCCAGAAGCCTTCTCTTTCTTTTGTAGCAAGTTAGTCATGATCTCATTTCCTAAATTAATTTCTTTCTCTTTCTGAAGGTACAAAGAAAATACGTCTAAAAGCAGCATATGCTTCTACACAGTAGAAATGAAATGTCTAAATTAGCACTAATCAGATGTTACAACTTGAAAGATCCAAGTGGTTCCACTGACCCACACTACAGAGACTCAGAAGATATAGGTGCAAGGAACTGCTGTGTTCCCTTTGCTAAAACAGTAGGAGGAGGAAATTGTGGTGCCCACCATTCCTGCAAGAGCCTTCAGGCTACTGGAATACTCATCTAGTAAGAGATTTGTGGTTTCATCACAGAGGCAGTTATATTTCAGCTGAGGTGAGTAGCGCCTATCTCTAAACATCATGGAAATTCCCAAGTTCTTAAAAATATTCTGATAGGCACAATTTGTATGCCGTATTAACATTTTTTTTGTCCAGACCCCATGAGAATGGAATTCAATGTATTCAGCATTGGTGCGGCCTCACCTTGAGTACTGTGTGCAGTTCTGGGCCCCACAATTTAAGAAGGATGTGAAGGTCCTTGAATGCATCCAGAGGAGGGCAACAGAGCTGGTGAAAGGGCTGGAAGGCATGTCCTATGAGGAGCGGCTAAGGACTCTGGATTTGTCTATTTTGGAGAACAGGAGGCTGAGGGGCAACCTCATTGCTCTCTACAGCTTCCTGAGGAGGGGACGTAGAGAGGGAGGTGCTGATCTCTTATCCCTGGGATCCAGTGACAGGATGCATGGGAATGGTTCAAAGTTGCGTCAGAGAAGGTTCAGACTGGACACTAGGAAGCATTTCTTTACCAAGAGGGTGGTCAAACATTGGAATAGGCTTCCTAGAGGGGTGGTCGATGCTCCAAGCCTGTCAGTGTTTAAGAGGCGTCTGGACAATGCCCTTAATAACATGCTTTAACTTTTGGTCATCCCTGAAGTGGTCAGGCAGTTGGACTAGATGATTGTTGTAGGTCCCTTGCAATTGAAAATATTCTATTCTATTCTATTCTATTCTATTCTATTCTATTCTATTCTAGAGTGGCTGGAAAGCTGCTCTGCAGAAAAGGACCTGGGGGTGTTGGTCAACAGGCAGCTGAATATGAGCCAGCAGTGTCTCCAGGTGGTCAAGAAGGCCGACAGCATCCTGGCTTGTGTCAGAAATAGTGTGGCCAGCAGGAGTAGGGAAGTGATCGTCCACCTGTACTGGGCACTGGTGAGGCCTCACCTCGAATACCGTGTTCAGTTTTGGGCCCCTCAGTACAAGAAGGACACTGAGGTGCTGGAGCATGTCCAGAGAAGAGCCACAAGGCTGGTGAAGGGTCTGGAGCACGAGTCTTATGAGGAGCGGCTGAGGGAACTGGGGTTGTTTAGCCTGGAGAAAAGGAGGCTGAGGGGAGACCTTATCGCTCTCTACAACTACCTGTAACTACAACTCCCAAGTAACAAGTGATAGGACGAGAGGAAACAACCTCAAGTTGCACCAGGGGAGGTTTAGATTGGATATTAGGAAAAATTTCTTCACCAAAAGGGTTGTCAAGCATTGGAACAGGCTGCCCAGGGCAGTGGTTGAGTCGCCATCGCTGGAGGTATTTAAAGGACGTGTAGGCATGGTGCTTAGGGACATGGTTTAGTGGTGGACTTGGCAGTGTTAGGTTAACGGTTTGACTTAAAGGTCTTTTCCAACCTAAATGATTCTATGATTCTATGATTCTAAAACAAAGGAAAATAATGTGGAAAGATTACATAAATAAAACGAAACACAGAAATAGGCAGAAGAATATATATGGTCCCTCCGAAAACTTAGGGAGAGATTGAAACAGTTAGCAGAGCTTTTAACAAAAGTGTTGACAGAAATAAGGAAAATTTATGTAAGGGACTTTTTTATTTAATTAAATTGCTTCCAGGGAACAAGCAACAGCAAAACTTGCTTGGATTTAAGAAATTAGACATTCACATGAATAACAATCACATACGCAGCTCTACCAATAGCCTATTCCATTTCAGAGTGATGATAGTTTATCACCTTGTGGTATTGCTTCAAGATGAGCTCAAATACAGCAAGACCAGATGATATGGCATAGGTCAAAGTTCTTAGTGGAGCTGCAACAGCTATGGATTGTAATGCAGCTCAATAGCAGCAGATACATGGAGCAACGCAGTCAACACTTGAGAAGCCAGCATCCACAATATGCACTTTGCAGATGTTTTACTTTAGTCCTGCTCTAATCTGGTGCCAGGAGCTGAACAGCAGTTAGAGGTTGGCGGGCTCCTGGAATGCATGTTTGGGTGCAGTTTTACTTGGAATGAACCTGGTGGCTGCAACGCAAACGCAAGTGTTAGAAATGGGGTCTATCAGGAGATCTTCTTCAAAAGTGTACTCCTGGTCTGAACTAAGACCCTAATGTAGGTGCATGCTTTACTTCGCTTTACTTCTGCTGAGAAGGACCTGGGAATGCTGGTGGATGGCAAGTTGACCATGAGCCAGCACTGTGCCCTCGTGGCCAGGTAGGCCAATGGGATCCTGGCATGCATAAAAAGGAGCATGGCCAGCAGGTCGAGGGAGGTTATCCTCCCCCTCTACTCCGACCTGGTGAGGCCACATCTGGAGTACTGTGTCCAGTTCTGGGCTCCCCAGGTCAAGAAGGACAGGGGACTGCTGGAGCAAGTCCAGCGGAGAGCTACGAAGATGATCAGGGGTCTGGAGCCCCTCTCTTAGGAGAAAAGGCTGAGAGACCTGGCTCTGTTCAGCCTGGAGAAGAGAAGGCTGAGGGGGGGTCTTGTTACTGCTTACAAATATCTGAAGGGTGGGTGTCAAGAGGATGGGGCCAGACTCTTCCCAGTGGTGCCCAACAACAGGACAAGGGGCAATGGGCGCAAATGAGAACACAGGAAGTTCCAGCTGGACATGAGGAAAAACTCCTTTACTGTGAGGGTGACAGAGCACTGGAATGGGCTGCCCAGAGAGGTTGTGGGGTCTCCTTGTCTGGAAATATTCAAAACCCGCCTGAATGCAGTCCTGTGCACCCTGCCCTAGGTGTGCCTGCTCAAGCAGGGGGGTTGGACAAGATGATCTTCAGAGGTCCCTTCCAACCCCAACCATTCTGTGATTCTGTGATTCGCACCTACACAGAGCATGTAGAAGCAGTTTCTGGCATAACTGCTTTGTCTTCACTAGATCCAGACTCTTACATGCAGTTTTAATAGATACCATGTTTCTTAATGCTTCTCTCAGCAAAAAATTACTTGCAAGTTGCTATTAGTTATTGTGGAGAACTTTGATTACCTATAGTCTACCTGGAATGCTCATTAGTAACCGTGAGGAGAGAATATGCAGGCTGCATCCCAGATAACACTGTTTCTTATTCAACTTCCAAAAAAGAGAAAAAATCCTTAAGAAGCAAAATCAATACCTTTTGGTCCAAAAATAATAAAAAAAGACATCCACCACTTCACTTAAGTGACTTCTTACTTTCTCACGAACTACCACCAGTGCAAAATAAAGCAATTGGACCCCAACATGATTTTAAGATGACACATGTGATTCTTTAATCAGAAATAAAGTTTTACACAATTGTCAGAGAATTGCATGTCAATTTGATAGCACTTACATACCTAACTGCCTAACTGTTTCCAGGAGAAAGTTACCCTGCCCCACCACTCCTTTAAAGTGGTTTCCAGGTGCAAACTTCCAGGCAGACTTGAAGATAGGCTTATGGCTAGCCTGTTACACCATAATAGCTGGGGTCACATTCTCTGGTATTTGCATCATCCAGCCACTGGAACAAACCTGGGACTATCATGCAGATAGCCCGGTTACAACACCATGAGAAGAGGGAAGGAAAGTATCAGGGTAGCAAACCACCCTTACGGTTTAGCTCACATGCTTTCCTTGAACAGCATCTCTTCCTGCCACTGCTGGAGACAGAGTACAGGGTTAGGCAGACAGCAAGTCTGCCCTGGTAAGGATTTCTTGGTTTCTTATGTTCATCATAGAACTTAACGTCTCGGATGGTGCCAAGGATAGGGCTCCATGGGAAGAGCTGGCTTTCTGGGACTCAGCTCTTCCAGTACCAAGGTAACTTTCAAGTTTTGTTTAGGTATATGGGTACCTGCCTTAAAGAGTCTGTTTGTGGATATTACAAGTGGGGTGATGTATGGATGAGCTACTAACTTAGATACACCTGTTTTTCGGTGGACAGACAGAGGAAAAGCAAGAAAATATCTGAGAAGAGATGGTTAGACCATGACTTCTTCCCTCTACTTACTGTGACGGTAAAAGTGTCTGACCTTGACTGAGACTGTATTGAATCCTGCCCTGGGGAATGACATGCAGACATCACACAAAGGTAGGCTAGTCCTTAATTACAAAAACTTAAGTGGTACTACAAGAGGAGTAAAGAAACTAAATGCAACCTGAAGAATAAAGAGGTCAACACTTTGCTTAGTGTCCCTTACTGTCTGAAGTTGCATCAGAGCTGCAGAGACTGACAAAGAAATGCCATTTGCAGGAATTCCCATCTCAGCTCTGTTTCTTGGAGGAGAATCTCAAAAGATACATGCAAGGAGCTGGAGGAAGAAAGGAGACCAATGTCTGCTCCTGAAGCAGCAGCTCTGAGATTATTTTCCTTCCTTTTTTTCAAGGTAGATTTTTTTCCTCCTCTTCTCCCAGTATTTATTCACAACCCCTTTTTCTGACTGTTAACCAAATAAGAATGCCGTTGACACTTGTTCATATGTTAAGAATAGAGTATTGCACCAGTTCACACTGAGAAGTTGTTTTCTACCCAGAGAGAAGGATGTATTCTAGCAAAAAGACATTTTCCCTGAAAGCCTCGTTTTGGAGGGGGAGGAAAAAAAACCACAAAAGCCACCACCAACAAAAAACCAGCCAAGTATTTAGGGTCGCTGTTCCAAAAAGAGCACAAAGCCAAGACAAGAAGTCATCAAAACCTGTTAGTGTGTTGGAGGGAGTTCATTACAATGAATATATTTCTGTAAGACATTTTGACTTTATCAAGGCAGCATTTTCTGATCTATGCGGAAGAGACACAATCTTTTTCTTTTCCTCATTTTCAGTGCATCTGAAAAACCAAGTTCTTGGAAACAGTATGCTTCAAAATTCTTCATTACAAAACCAAAAAGCATAAAATAAATCTGTTTAAGATTTTACTGCATGATATAATAATTCCATCCTTGCTGTTTTTAAAACAGAATTAGAAAAGTATAGCAGAATATAAAATTATATCAGAAGACAAAAAGATGTGCTGGTAAACATACAAAAGAAAAGTGTCTTAAGATTGGGATTGGAAAGTAATAACAATTACAGATTTTTTCTGCGAGCCCAGGGAGTCATAAACACCAGGTCAGCTGACAGAAGAAGTAGCAGATGATTCATAAGAAACCAAAAGACACTTTTAATTTGGGGTACTTTGAAATAATGGTCCTCAAGTAATATCGACATATTGGTAAGGTAGTAGCCAAAAAGAGCTACTTAAGTGCCTGGAATAAGCCAGCAAAGTGATTCTTTTGGCAAGGTAGCAGTAACAGCCACAATAACAGTCTCAATGTTGGCTTTCCTATAGGTTTTCTTTTCAGGAAACACTCTGAATCCTTGTGTGATATGTGCATTAAAGAGAATATCTATTTCTCTTCAAATTTGGCAAACACATGATTATAAAATAACCTGATCTGGATAGTACTTTTCTAAAAATTTGCCTTACAACAACAAAATTCCACTCAGGCTGCCTGTTTGGATGAGAGTGAGTACAATCACCGTCCCTTCCTTCTTCTATTCCTGCCCCAGCAAGTTAATGAAGAAGCTTTTTTTCCTTCCTTTGCTTTTCCTAGAGTACTTGAAATGAAACATTTATAAACATTAGGGCCAAGTCAAATGGAACATTTTATTAACCAGTGACAGAACATATTCCACATTTTCTATTTTTACAAGGAAAAGCTAAACTTTGTGCATTTCTTCCCCCCCCCCATTTTTTCAGTTACAAAAATAAAATTAAAAAAATTAAAATAGTCTATGTTCCTAGCCAGAAAGGAAGTAAAAGAAATAAGAGCTACATCACAGTTATACAAGTCTTTCACTTGCTTTCTTTTATGAGTCTTTAACTCCTCACAGACTTTAACTTCACAGCCCCCGTGAAAGTCACAGTCATAACTGGTTAACATTGATTGCAGATATACTGGGGAGAAGTCTGGCACATCATATTATGACAGACAGAATATTGCACTTACAGACTTTACAGTCCTCAAATCTGCTTGCTGACGTACTATCAGCATTGCAAGCTTGTGTGGGGGTCCTGGGATTTCTAACAGCAGCTTCGATGTGGCACTCCACCTCTGCAGCATTTCAAAGAGAGTCAGTTAAAGAGCACCATTTTAAAAAACATCTTGCAGTATTACATCTCAGCCCATAGCAGATCCAGATCACGTATATCCACTTCAGAAGCTCACTTGCAGAGCAACCCACCACAGTCCAGAACTTCATGCCTGCCCTGCCTGCATTTTATATTACTCTCCATCAAAACAGAGGTTTTAGCTTTGTTAATGACTTCTGTTAAGATGCTCATTTGCCTTCCAATTGGTGTGATGATTGTAGAGCCTTTGGAGGTAAGAGTAATTTCAAAAGTACCTGCTTGCTGCTGAAACAATGTTAAAACCCCCATGATTCCATGGTAATTTTTGAGCTGTTTTTTCCCTTTGAGTATCAGCCTTTGCAGATGGATAATTATATTAAGATCATCACCACAGATGTATGTTCTTATTCCCATAACTCTTGCTCTCCATAGCAGTAACCACAGCTCTTCCTTCTCCCTCACCCCAAGTTGTCCGGTTTTAATCTTGAAACTATGAGCATTTTAATGCCATAAATCAGGTACCATCTGGGGAGATTTTCTTCTGTCTTTATATTCGCTCAGAGAAGACAGAAAAGACCTTATCAGGTCAGAAGTATGGCCAGAACATGGAAGTCAGGGACTGATTTCCATACAGCTGGATGCAATCTCTGCTCCAGCAGGGAGAAGTCCTGAATGGTGAAGCCAATATCCAGCTTCCTCCTCCCTATGCGCATGAACATTGGGATGATTGAAAAAGGGTTCGTTCAGAACTAAATCTTATCCACAGCTCACATCACACAAGATTTTACACTTCAAAGCACACACAATAATTCTATACATCCTGTTTTCAGACCTAAAGGTTTCTCTTTACTTTTTTAGTTAGATGATTGAATTCTCACCACTGACTTTCTTTTACCTACTTACATGTTCAAACAATGTAAAAGAGGTTTCTGTGAAACTACTTAAGATGCTAACAAATGACAGATGTCATGAACCCAATGCTCATAACTGCATCCCCCACAGAAGGTGAGTGAGCCTAACCCTGCAGAAACACACCAACATGTGCCTCCACATTTATGAGCCGATGCTCAGTAATATCCCTTCACTAATAAACTAGGCTTCAAAAATCAAGACCCAACTTCGCTATCATCAACAAGAACAACTTAGGGAACACATCTTTACAGTAAAGAGCTTTTCTAGTTTTGCAGAAGTAGGATGATACTTGACTACAAGTTGAAGCTAGACTACAAAGTGAAAAAAAAAACCCCGTATCTTTGGAAAGGAGCCACCAGAGCCACTTTCTTAGACATGCAATAGACTCTTTATGGCCTAAAGTTTTTAAGACACCTAGGCACTCAAACGGTTGAGGAACAAACTGTTGTTATATGGCAATACAAAGCTCTGATCTGTCAGTGAACAGAATGAACTGTAGGTTGCAACGAGCAGCTGGTTTTGTTTGCAGGTCTTCAGGAGTATGGTATCTTCTTTAAATTACACTTGTTTGATTTACAAGAAGCGGAGTTCAAATCCTCTTTTTTCTTTCTCTTAAAAAAAAAAAACAAACCCCAAACAAACAAAATTTCTCAGCCAGCAGTGGGACAGAAAAGCCTGAAACCAAGACATAAATATATACTAAAGACACGGAATCTAGAAGGAAATAATCTGGTATGTTTTTAGCCTTCTCATATTTTAAAATCTTGCTTCCTGCAAAGATTAATAATAATTCAGCATTTGGGACTGTAGATGCTGCTTCTAGTTACATAATATTTAAATAAAACTGAAGTCAGAGATGTTAAACAATGAAACCTTTCCCAGAGGCCTTGATTCTGGGGAGAGACCATGGAATTTTTTTTCCAAAGTAGAATGCTAACAGCAATGTATTAACAACAGAAGTATACATTGCCACTTCTGGAGAAAAGGATGCCATCATCTACATTCATGAAGCTGCTGGAAAAAACATAACTTGGGCCAAGAAAAAGTACTAAACAATACCTTGCCTTTAGAGGAAGGACTGCATCCAGTGACTACAAAGGTAAAATCTCTGCACAGGATCAAAGCTTATGTAGGATCTGTAGATCTACACTAGCTTAAAGACTTGATTTTCAGAGGCAATGACTATCAATAATTCTGTCTTGTGCCATGTACGTGGAGGTGCTCAACAGCGCCTAAAATCTAGAGACTTGTCTCAAACAGGTGTTTTACTATTTATGCACTTAACGATCATGCATGAATATGCTAGCAGGCTTCAAAAAAATCTTTTGACTTATTAGCATTCTTGTGTCAAAAAAATCAAGCTAAATAAGAAACCAATAATCTCCGCACCACGTTTCTAATTACGTATTTTATGAACATACACATTATTTATTGATAGTATAGCAGGTGAAAAATTTGTAACCACTTATAAAAAATATATAGAAAACTGTGATAGTTAAAATAATGAAAGTACCACTTTAATGATAGTCCCTTATATTTTTGTTATCATCTGTTTAATGCTTACTGGCTAGAGACTTGGAAAAAAAAAATCACTCCAGTATACAGCTAAAAAATGCCACTTTGAACATGAAAACCAGCCAGGAATACATTTAACTCACCAACATTTAAGCTTCTGGTTTTTGAAAATTCTGCTCTTTAAATTATCAATTTTGTACTCATAGATGCCATAGTAATGAATCCAATGGCCATCTGGAAGAGGAAATATTTTAAATAAGTTACTCATGTTCATGAATTTCAAATTTACTAGGAGAGGGGCTGGGAGTTGTGCTGTACATAAGTAGTTTCAGTGCCTATTTCCCTCCGCTGCTCTCAGATCCTTTTCCTGAAAGGTGCCAGTACAGAGATGGCTGAACGCAGGCAAGAAGGTGAGAGAGATACAAAGGGATCTAAATAAAAATTACTGGTTCCCAAAGCAAAATGCTTGTGGTGAAGAGAAAAAGAATAAACACTTTAGTAAGGACGGAGCTGCAAAACAAAGAAAGAGTAAGTGTACTACTCTTAAGTTATCTCTAACCAAGGGTGCAGTCAATTGCTGAAGTTACACACTTCTGGAAAATGTTGTTCAAGTAACACTTAGACCTCAGATCTAACCTCAATACATTAAGACAGCCATTAATATCTCAAGCCCTTCAACTCTCAAAATGCAAGTTCTTTAAAATCAGACCAGGATTGTGAAGTTAGTAGGAGCTCCCCAATTCCTGCAAAGAACTTCACTGCAGACAGTCAACAAAATGTTGTTTCCTCTGTGTTTCTTGTAAAATATTCCCTTAGGAAGGAGCTCTTCAGCTTGTAAGCTTCAAATGCCGTTGAATGCAGCTGACTCATTCAATTGGAGTTACGAGAAAACACAAATAGTTGACTGAGCTCCTAACTTTCTTCATGGAAGATTAGGGGAATTTGTGATTAAGATTCATTCAAACACTGAATCACTGTAAGTCAATGCAAGAGAAGAGGTCAGGGCATTAAACTGTCACAATTGTTTCTATAGATACATAGAAATCAAATATTAAGACACAACATTTGTAGTAAGAGATAATATATTAGTTTGTCTGAAAGAAGCATCCAGCCTCTGAAGGGTTTTTTAGTGATGCGTGCCATGGCATGCCTTGCTTTGGGTTGTACTCAGCAGTCTTGAATAGAAATTAATTTGGTATTATTAAGGGGAGAATTACAATAAGATAGAATAATGCAGCATTACTCTCACCTGAGTATGGGCCAAGGAATTAGTGTCACATAAAGCTGTACAAACTAAGTTGAATGATTGCCCATGTATTCCACTGCTGTACTCCTGGCAAGCTTGCCCTTTCTGCCCAGTACTGTATGTCAAATTTTCTATGCCCACATAGTGAACAAAATGTTGTAGATTTAACAGAAGGCACAAAAGACACGGTGATTCCAGATGTCTTTTCTTTGCCTATAAGTATGTCTCAAAATAAGTCCTATCCAAGTTTCTTCACTGGCCATCCCCATAACTTCTCTTAGCACCAAATAATTTCATCTTCAGCACTTAGTGATAAAGAAATTCCCTCTTGCCTCAAAGCACACTATTTTCAGGTAGCATTAGAGTTTTGACTACACGTGAAAAAGACCTATTTTTCTATATGTAGATCAGGCAATCTCTGAAGGCAGACGATGCCAGAAATACCAATCACAGCACATTAGAGGTATCCCAGCCAGCCAGCTGCTATAGCTGTTCCTTGGAAGGAAGAAAGGCAATTTTCTTCTCTTGTTCTAAATGTACTGAAGGAGGTATCATTGGTTTGGCTACTTGGAATCACAGTCGTCAGGGCAATATTATAACCTGGGAAGGAGCCAACAGTGACATTTAATATTTTAGGTATAATGTCAAAAAAACAACCCAGAGTCTTTCCTAGTGTTCCTCACCTGTGTTCCTAACCATGAACATGTCAGACCAGGTCTAGGTTTCTTTTATCCAGTTCACAGGCATCTAAAGCTAACAGCAGTTATGTAAAATGTCTGCAGCCCTGAAGAATCTGAAGTGGAAGATTGATGAACCTCACCCCTCATCTTTGTTCTGAATTCCACTTTGTGCAGAGCTAGTCTACTGCAAAAGCCTTCAGGTCACGCTAGACCTATTCAGGGCTCTGACAGTTCCAGGAAACCAGATAAAGTTCAACTCAGGCAGCTGCAATATAACCCCTCTTGCGTGTCTAATTCAGGATATTAAACTATGGGACTTATATGGATGAAAGATAGCTGAACTGACTGTAGCTGTCAACAGAGATCACTTGGATATACTAGTATATATTACCTGAGAACAAGCCAAATTGGTGAAAGGGGCCTGAAAGTGTGTAAGCACTCTCTCCTCCCTATTTTGAAAAATAAAGACAGCTGTTCATTTAGTAACCTTCAAATAGAAGATGCACGAACTGCACAGAAACAAAGCTTCAAACATTCTGGCTAAAAGTCTTTTGCAGATGCGCAGAGTTTTCTTTCTATTTCTAAAAGCACCAAACACACTCTTGCTTTGGCTAAATAAGGCAGAGCAACAACCACTCCACTGTATTGCACAACAGTTTGTCTTGGACTGCTCTCAAGATAAGCAGACTACCTGCCACGGCCGCCAAGCAAGGATCCCTCAACAAGTCCATCTCAAGCAACCACAAGTAATCACAAAACAGGATGCTTCAAGAGGAGTGATTTGTGCCACTGCAGAAAGCAACTCCGAAGTGTCCAGAGCAGGACATAACAGAGGGCTCCCTTCTGACATATTTCTTGTGCCATCATTATGAAGCTTGATTTTTTACTTAATTCCCAGTTCTCTTGATTATGAACATTTCAGGACATACTAGTCAGCACCAGAGGGGTATCCATGTGAAATGGAGAGCAATTTTTCTCCTGGCAAGCATATTGTTGTATATTGTATGTATTGTATGTAATATGTATATTGTTGTAATAATTCCAGCGAAATGTATTTCATACTTCACCTTAAGAGGGGGAAAAAGAACCCCCAAACAACAAACAAACCCCCAAATCCCCACCACACTGTGGTTTAAACCACTTTGTCTTTGCAAACAGCAATCGGGCTGGTGGCAGGGGAGTGACTGTGAAGCTGGGATTAAGGAAGAGTCAGCAACTGCTGATAGCTAAATTCTCTTTTTGAGATCAAAGTTTGAATTACTTGAGAGAGTAATGAACATGGGCTGGGGTGAGAAGGCCAGATAGGGCAGCTCTCTGCTCTCATTCCTATATTATACTCTGCTCCCATACCTCTCGCTGCACTGGGTGACTAAGGTATTTGGTAAACACTCACTCCTTGTGCACTGCTGGAGACAAAGTGAAATGAAAATTCAGACTAAGAATTTGTCCCATGGGTGATGCTGAGAAACGTTAAGCTTTCAAAGGAACTCAAACCTGAACTAAAGCTTAGTACCTCTGCAACATGACTTTAGGAAGGGGAACAGTACTTCCAGCAGCGGGTTAACAGGAGCTATTTGTTAGACTTGAGCAGAGAGCATTCATTTGCTGCAGCATGGCTCACAGAGCCACCATCGGTGTTGCTGGGGCAAGCCCCACACATTTCAGCTGCCAGTATTTCATTTCAACCCATTTGATGAGCCTCATCCAAGTACACTTCGCAAAAGACAAGACAGAGATCTTTCTAAAGAAACAAACACATCAGAAAGTCTTTCAGTTTTTTGTTTTTAAGACAGGAGGCTTCATAAATTATATGAACTTTACTCATCAGCTGAGAATTTCATGTGGAGAAGCTATTGGAAAACATCGAAAGATTTCAGGGTTTGCTTATTTACATACACATGTGCCAATGAAGAAGGGACAACAACAGCAACACTGGTTTCCCAACAATATTGAATACAGTTTTCAAATTATACATTCCTTGCATAGATACTATAAAATATCTTTTTTCCCCAGGGAGAGCCTGCACTGTGTCATTTCCAGATGTTGTCCTACTGTGGTGCATGTTCTGTTCTCAGCTGCCATCCACAAGCAGATGTTTCTCTTCATCCCATAGTCTGTAAATGCTTTGCTTCAGCAGAATCTATTTAAGCAGTATTTTTGAAGTTCAAATAACTGCTTTATTTCTTTTTCAGTTTAGTGTATTTATACCTTTGAGGAGAAGCAGAGAACCATAATTTCTTTCTCCTTCAATTCATGCTTCACAGACAACCCTCTATTTATCACTCAGCTCGGCGTGGAATTTTACTACAAAGCTGACTGAGAGGTTAAATTTTCACTCTATAAAATTGCAATCAATAATCAAGTTTAAAAATGCATGTTTAAAATACGTTGAACTTTACTTTCATTGAATAAGCACACAAAGAGTAGGGGACTGTTATATGAACCCAAGCTCAGCTAAATAATACAGGAGTAATTTTATTCTTTGTATGCTACTATCTTGATCCCACAAACCACTTTATAAGGTGGACCATATACTCCCATCTCCGTGAAACATAATTGCTTTCAAAATTTGATTAAAAACAAGTCTTGTTTTACTTAGGTATAAAGTTTATTTATTTCCCCGCCACTATTTTTATTATTTCAAAATTAATAATAATCAAACACCTTGAATTCAGCAAGAATTTTCTACAGAAAACAATACATTTTGTTTCACCAGAAGTATAAATGGTATGAAACATTTTCATCCTTTTTTTTTTGCTATTTTGCATAATATTTTGTTTTTTCTTCTCAGACCAATCTACATGACAAATACTTTAAAGAACAGCTGTGATATATAGAGAATTTGCTGTTATTTGTGAATGACAATGTTTACTGTTCTTAAATATTCAGATGGTTGTTCTATGTTTGGGAAAATATTGCAAGCTGTCAAACTGCCATTTTTGCAAAATGATAATTCTGAAAGTTTAGGCTTCAAACCAAGTCATTATTTCATACAGTCAAAGTTGTGTTTATGCAAACAAGGAAAAGAAAATTCTGCAAATACTGAGAATCCGCTCAGCCGAGGTTCCAGTCCCTGCAGAAATACAGGAATATACAACTACTGGATTAAAGTCCCTATAGACAGCTTCTTCGAATGAAACACAGGAAAATATCTCCAGATATTCACTTTTGATGTCACTGCATTTGCTTTGGGATCTAAAAAGAGTTGGTTTCATGCAGCCAGAGAGATGGTAAGTCAGAAGCATGTTTCCTTCCAAAATAGTTAATGTTTCAAATATTTATGAGATATAGTGCATTGCATTGAAGCACACGTCCACAGTAAGCCAGTCAAGAGTCAGATAAGTGATTAGTTGAGGAAATCATAATCTGCTTGCAGACAATTTAAGAAAAGAAATGTTACTAACTGGACTGGGTCATAAAAATAAACGCTGGCTTTTGCGTAGACCATCTTGAAATCCCTTCTCTGTTAGGTATCTTAGAAAAATTTACCAGAGCCCAACTTTTAGTTTTCTCTTTCTGCCCTTAAGGGGGTGGAAACATACAAACACACACAAACTTGAATCCCACGCCAGAGCTCAGGTGCTCTTTGGCCCCTATTTCCCTCCATCTCTTCCCAAGCATTGTTCTGGGATTTGCCTCCTGTGAACACCTGCTCTGCTCTTTCCAAGCTTTGTAAGAGGATGTTCTTTCCCCTGTTCCCAAGTACTGCTTATTCTCTAGAGGTCTAAGCAAAGTTTATGCAAGAGATCAGAGCAGGGGACCAGCTTTCCGCTCTCACCACCTGACATCCACCATTACGAGTTTCAGGTATTCTTCCTAATTCCCAACTTCGCTATTATACTGTGCCTGAATATGCTCAGTTTGCCTTGAAGTAGGAGAGAATACGCAGACCAAGTAGGGACAAAGCCAGGACAGCTCTTGGAAACATCGTCCTATTTGGACATGTCCCAATAGTATGATTTTCTTCAAGCACAGAGGAGATGGCAGAGGACACCTGAGACTCATTAGGAGGTAGTCAGGGCAGGGCAGCTCTGAGGGCAGAGCTCTACTGTGTGCTCTGTGCACACCTGAGGGCAGTGCTGTACTGTGCACATGCCGCTGTCAGCGCAGAGCTCCGCAGGCTTCACCCTATGAAGGGCTGAGCAAGAGAGGTTTTATTTCTCTTATTTCCTATAAGGGTCTTTGGTACAGCTTGGTCTCCTTGATACCAAAGTTATAAACCTTGGCAGCTTCAAAGGCATGAAGTCTGGGACAATATGAGTGTAAACTAAATTTCATAATCACAATAACTACGACCAGAACAAACTGAAAATATATTTTTATCAGCTTCCTAGATCATTTTACAGCAAGCTCCACCTAGAGGGAGGACTGAGAGAGAGGGCTCCTGTAGAACAAACATGCTGATATAGAAACATATAGTTAGTTAGTTAGTTAGGATACTGCTCTAATTTTGCTTGTTGTGGGGTTTTTTTAAGCTCTGCTTCTTTGAATTGAAGTATTGTGTGGCCTGCACTGCATAGGCATCTTGCTCAGGTCTATGCTGACAACCTCACTGGATGACATTTCTGACCTCCTTCTTTCTTGGGTCTTTTTTTTCCATTTAAAATAAAGCTTTGGTGTCTGAAAAAGATCTGTGCTCTTGCCAAGTCAATAAACTTAAGCCAGAATAGGAATTTGCAAGCTTCTTTCTCTCCCTGCATAAAGGTTACACTAGCAAGTTATACCAAGATCTGTATGTCAGTAATGCTCCTTCATCCGGCTGAACATTGTCTAGAGTGTCAACACAAATTTGAGTATTGGTCTGTGGTCTTTTACCTTGCCTTTTACAGCAGACAGAGGGAAAAGCCACAAAACTCAGTATTTCTAGCAAAAGCAGCGAGCATATGCACCATGCTGATGCCTTTAAATAGCCAAAATCTGCAGGAGCAGAAAGGGTTATCTTCCCTGGCCACTCACACTTGTTTCTACCTGCTGATCACCAGATCAGGGTAATACTGTGATCTGTTTAATACTAACTTAGTTGGATTAATTTTTGATAGTCACACTGAAATTATTAATAGAGACTCAGAGGTTTGTTAAATAGAAATCGGGAAGTTGACTTCTGTGGATGAGGGGAGAGCAGAGAAGACTGTCTACCACAATGTTCTTGCGTCCAGGTTAGAACAATACAGTCTGGATGGTTGGAAAGCTAGATAGGTTAAAAAAAAGGTTGAACGATAGGGCTGAGAGAGTAGTGCTTAATGGGTCATACGCCACCTGAAGACCAGTAACAAGGGGAGTACTGCAGGAGCTATTCTGGGACATGTCCTGTTTAATATCTTTATCAGTGGCTTGGAGGAGGCAACAGAGCACTTGCTGTTGCAGTACGCTCAAGGGCATCCAGAGGGACCTAGACAGGTTGGAGAAATGGGCCAAGAAGAACCTTGTGAAATTCAGCTAGGGCAAATGCACAGTCCTGCACTTGGGAAGGAATAACCCCTTGCAACAATACAGGCGGGGGACGGACTGGCTGGGGAACAGCTTTGCTGGAAAAGACCTGGAAATGCTGGCAGAGTAATCTGAATGTAAGCAGTGTGCCTTGGCAGCAAAGGTGAAAGGCAACTTGGGCTGTATGAACAAGGGGCATAGCCAGGAGATTAAGGGAAGCAATTATCCCTTCCAGTGTTCCCTTCTATCCTCACTATCCCCCACATCAACGCTCACTGGACCATGTGTAGAATACTTCGTCCAGTTTTGGGCTCCCCAATACAAGAGAGATGTTGACAAACTAGAGTTCAGCAGAGAGTGACCAAAGAGGCTCAGGGCACAGCAGCACTTGCCCTGTGAGGGGACACTGAGAGACCTGGGCCTGTTGAGCCAGGAGAAAAGAAGGCTTCAGGGAATCTCATTGCTACTAAAATGTAAATTTGAAATGCACAGTACAATCTACAGGTCATCTCATGACGAAGGAAGTCAAAATAATATATGAACATAATACCACTACAGAAATATTAATACAAGAAACAAAACAGCTTCCATCTACTTGCAAAATAACTGGGGAAGGCAGTCACAGTCAGAGATGATTAGAAAGTACAATCACAATGATTTGAAGGAGGGAAAAAAAATATGCCTTCAATAAACCCAAAATTTATATAGGAAAAATGTCAGTGCTCTTCTCCTTTACCTCTCAACCTCGCAGCTAAGTTTTTTCAGGAAAGATGAAGAGGTGGACCTCCAGCTACCCATCCTGGAAGATCTTCTAATTTAGTTTTTGTTTATGTAAAAGTAGAATGCCAGAACCCTGCCAGAGACTAAGTCCAAGCTCTCAGCCAGCCCTGGCTGGATGCTCAGTGGAACATGGAATCTTGGCCAGCAGACATAAAACTACAATATCAAAGTTTCACAAGATATGAAATGAAACATTTCAGTGTTTTCCTTCCAAATCAGTAACAGGGTAACACAAAACGGTTTCCCATTAAAACATGAGTTGTGATTTTTTCCTTTCTGGTCATTAGTTTATAGAGTATCTCAGTTCTCACTGGCCAATGTCTCTCTCGTGCTTTTTGCATAAGGATTTGCAAACAAAATATATTCATTTCGCACAGTAATTCACAGACACTACTCATATATAACCTTTTCAATCAGGCTTCCATTAATCACTATCTTATGAACTGCTGACTATCATGTATCAATCAATGCCGATTTTTAAAGTGTTAAAAGAGCAGTGTTTCCTTGAAGTTTTTCTTTTCAGTTAGAAAAAGAGCAGAGTTTTATCTCTGAAATTCTAGAATCTATTAAATCGAGAAACTGCCATAAAACTTTGAAAGCAGATGATAACTTCAGTGCCATGTACTACAAAAATGTGACACACTGATAGAATCCATATTTGAGCCATATCAAATAACCCTCAAAGCTAAAATGTTTCCTGATTTTACACAGGCTATGATTACTGTGGTAATTTGTTTAGTAATGATGTCACCAAAGAGTACTTCTGATATAATTTTGTATAAACTAATGCTTAAGTGAATGCAGACTTTAATAAATCACTTTAATATATTAACTACAATCCTCCTTAATCTTTTTCAAAGGGGTCAGAAAAGGTTCATTGGAAGAGAAAATGCATTATTAGAACATACGCAGAATATTTTAGCATCTTGAAAGAAAGCAAACTGTCAAATAAGAGATTATCCTATGAATTTTAGAAGCTGAAAAAGCAGGTAAATGGACTGTATGGGGCTTTATTTTGACCCTGGCAAAGGCTTATATTAGAGATAAACTTCACACAAAAGATTAAAGGTCTACCAAATGGAAAGTTTCTGTTACTCAACAAAAATGGCTGAAGTTGTCGGTGTTTTGACACTGAAGGGTTGGAATGTTTGGCAGAAAACAGCAAATTTCATCCCATTAAAGCTTCTGTGATCTTAGGAGGACCCATATACCTGCTATCACTTGGGAGGTGGGAGATGATAGCCATACACACACCTTTGGTCTACCTGATTCAAAGCAGAGATTTTACGCAACAGGGAGCTCCCAGCACCACACAGCAGGAGAACATGGTGCCCACTCAACTGGAGCACAAATGCAGATTCAAGCTGCTCATCTTACAAATAAATATTTTTTGTGCCAGGACTTGAACTGTGGCATGCCACATCACCAGCAAAAAGTCCTGAGCACCCCGTTACACAGTCCTGCCTGTCCATATTTAAATAGTCAGCAATTAGTTAATTCAGACCTAACTGCTTCAGTAGAACATGTTTTTTTGTGGAAAGTGGAACATTAAAATCATAGTGCCCAATCTGACAACTTTGATGATGTGCAGCTGCCCTTCCTGCTAAATTAAATACTGGTTTAGGGTAAATGAGCATCTTTTGTTTTGCTAGCAAAACTGTACCCTTGTCGAAAGGGGTACTATATCTCTATGAATTTTTTTCATCTGAATAAATTCATTGAAATGATGACTCATTTTGTCAAAAAATCCCTAGTAAACTTCCCTGAGGCATCATTAGTAGACCCTTGCTCACTCTCTTGAGAGCAAGACCAGGAACACCAATATTTTTTTTGCTCTTCCTTCTGTTATCATCTCCAGGGCCCTCTGTTTTCACCCACTTTTGTGGGAGTCTCAAATTAGTCTTCTGCCCTGAAAATGCCTTCACGTGCAGATGACTCCATTCTTCTCCTCAAACCAGCAAAGCTCCTACCTACACTGCACATATCATCTTTAGTCCCCACTCCTATTAACGTAGGTCTGAGGGTTTTTCCCAAAACATCCCATACCCAGGCAAGTCCTAATGTTGGCCAGCAAGGTAAATGAGTTAAACTGCCTTCACCAGAAGGGAGTTCCCTTCTATCATTCCTTTTCTTCTCCTCTGTCCTTTCCGCCATTTTCTCTCTTTCTCTCCACCCTTTTGAGATACACACAAAAGAGAGAAAATGAGGAGTAGGAGGTAAGAATGTGAGGCTGGACTCCCGCTGTTGCTTGAAGCCATGCACAGCAACACTTCCACAGGAATAAATTTTTCCCACCCAGGCTCCTCATTTTTGCCTCTACTCTGCCCTCCCTCCCCTGCTCTGGCACAAGCACTGGTGCAGCCAGGTAAGACTCATGAGCAAGTGGCACAAGGAAAGGGAATAAGCTGCTGGGGGGTTAGAAGAAAGATGAAGTTGCCGTTTGCAGTAGCCATACCAGGTTATGGTGGCTTAGTGTTCCTTGAAGTCTAGCCTAAGAGAAAAGCGAAAAGGAAAAAGTTGAAGAAAATTGACTAATGGGACATTTTGCCTCAAATAAAAGAATGAGCAAGGAAAGCAGGAAAAACACTGATCCCCACATACCACATGTATTTCTATTTCAGCACTTCCCATAGAAATGGCAGTAGTAATAAAGAATTGTTATATTCCTCCTTAAATGCACAACATTTATAGTTTAAATATGCAACTCCCATCCCCAGAATTACAAGTTACTAAGCCATTAAAAATTCATTCTACCTTTCTGGAATCATCTTCTACTCAGTAATACCTTATTTCTCCATACACTGCGCTCATGACTAATAATCCCAGCATTATTTCATAAGAAAATTATGAAAGACTGAAAAATACATACAGCTGAGTCATCTAAAGGATTTTAAAAGGGCATAATAATCTGTCCTTTATTCAAAAAAGCACTTGATTTCCAGGGGGTAGGTTTAATATATAATGCTCTAGCAAGAGTCATGATTCAGCCAGCTGGAACCATGATTTGGCTATAGCCAGCCCAGAGGGATAAAGCTGACCACAGCAAAGGAATTAGCTCCTCTTTCCTCAGTATGAAACCTGCACAGTGAAAACTAACTCCATTCAAGATTTGGGAAGTAGCTACCAATAAGCTGAATACTCAGCTGTCACCCTCTTTATGCTACCTAATTATGAAAACCACATTTTTTATTCTAAGCACAACAGAGCAATACAAAATCAAATTACATGTAAAAGGTTGTGGGCCATATGAATCTGATTCAGTTCACCAAGAAATAAACAAAGTCAGAAACAGGACTTGGAGCAAGAATATGTGTATTTTCTGTCAATACATTTCAGCAGCATTCCGAGTTATTACCCTCTATTTATTCCCTATCAAGTGTATGCAGCTTAATTGTTTAAAGATTTTTTTTTCCTAACTTTCAGCAGTGCAAGCTCAGCAAGTGATCATCATATGCTCTCCCCTCAGTCAGCTGAATGTAACCAGTGAAGTATAAGAAACGTGTCCAATCTTTGGTACCATTGAAGAAGTTCAGTTCCTGTCTACGCTTGAAATACGTTAAATTGGTTCAAGCCTACAAATCTGCAGATGCATTCAAGCATTCTTAATGTAATAGTGTTTTCTGGCTGCTTGGCTATTGGCCATGTGATTTTTGAGAAAAGAAAACAAATATGTGTAAGCAGCTGGCGCATCCCATGGATCCTCTAAAGCTGGGGCTGCTTCCAGACCCAGGGTCTGGAGGAAGAGTTTGCATGAACTTCTTATGTTAAAGACTTAAATATTTGACAATCTGCTATTATGAAACAGTTGAGAAGAGGCAGTAAAGCGTGACTGAACCTGTACAGAATAACTAAAAATTGTGGACCACCTCTTCAAAGGGATGTCAGTTAAGATCTATAGCAAGTCTCTCTTGACGATTGACAATGTCAGACCCCCAGCTGGGAAACAAATTGTGTATCTAGAGATTTAAGTACTTTCCTCTGGTTTCAAGTATTTGTCTTTATCATTGCTTTCTTCAGATTATTTGTTTTCATGAAAGTTGAGGCACCATTCGTTTTTCAGGGACAACTGAATTTACCAGCAAGTGAACTTGTTAAAGAAAACAAGATTATTCTAGAGAAAGGGGAAAAAATGGAAAAAAAGCGCGCCTCGAAACCAACTTCAGCAAATCAAAACATAAGAATAAGTTACAAATGTAAACCACACACCCCCATCTCTAACACACATTGAACTGCAGTCCACTTCCAGAGGGTTACCTTTCTGAGTGAACCCCTGAAGGGAACACATGAAGCTGGTATCACAGCCCTTGCTACCAGCAGGACCGGCACATTACAAAGACCCTTCTGAGTTTCTCTTTTTATTCTGAGCCTTCACTAACAGCAGGTTTTTCTCCATCGCTTTTCTGGTTTTGTACTTGATCGGAGTCACAGTGCCACTCAGGATAGGGTAAATAGAGTCCTTGCTCTCCCTGGGACCCTGAGCTTGCAAGTCTGCTGTGGTGTGTACTCAAGGTATTCCTCCTAGCTTAAAAGAAAGATCTAATGAGACCTCTGTAAGGACTAGACGTGACACTGGGACAGTGCAGACAGCACGTCTGACACTCGGTGTTTTCTCTCTCCCTCATCTATCACAATAAGGCTCTTGTTACCGCAGCGGTCCTTTCAAGACCTAAAAAGATGCACAAATTTTACCTAGTCTACAAACCACATGGCTTCGTACCAGTCTTACATCAATGGCAGAATCTACACACAGCCATGGCCCTAATCTAGACAACAGAACTTCACAATCATGTGGCTAGCCCCTCCTTACACACAAAAGTAGGTCGGCCATGCATACCTCACCAGCAGTGCTGATAGGAGGTGTACAGCCTCTCCATCTCCCCGATTAAATGTGCTGGGCAAGTTTTTGCTTTAGGTCTCACCCAAAAGCAGAAACAGGTAGAACTAAGACCTTCTCAAGACCAGAGTTGCTCACAGAACTGGAGGATGAGGCACTCAAATCCTCACCCTAATCCTGAAGGGCCAGGACAACACACACCACACTTAGAAAGTGACTAGTAGTCTCCCACAGCAGTTTCTTCTGCGGAACTGCTAAAGACATTGGAAAATGAGTTTGGGATCAGCGTATGTGATCACTGGGTAGATATTTGCTTGGCAGTACAAGACTGTGGAGTCTACATAGTGTGAGGAGACAATGTTCTGAAGATCACACATGCACTGAAGCCTTCAGGCTTCCAAGATCATTACAGACGCATTAACGGAGCATGGGTCAGGTTTTGGCCCAGCATTTACCAGTAGAAGAAATTGGTAGCAGGCACTCCAATTTCGTTTTTGACATAGTACCCAGTGAGACTCAATAAAGGAGGCAGTAGACTGTCATCAACAGGTAGGGGGAGAAAAAAGCAGAAGACAGAATATTTTGGAACCTAGAGCCCAAAGCGAGCAGAATAAAACTCTCCACATATCGGTGTATTCTCAGGGGAATCTGTAGAAAGTCTATCTATTACTTCAGCTCATAAGGCTAGTCCCATAAAAGGAAAATTCAGAACAATTTAGTGCATCCTGAGCATGCTGACAAAACCAAAGATGTTCCAAGCTGTAGTTTGCAGGTTTCTAAAGTAACTGCAGTACTTTGTGAAAAGGAGTCAAATATTACTCCGAGCAGGGTAAAGGTGTGGGTTTGGGGGTTATGTGGTTTAAAGCACTAAATAAATTTAATACAGTTAAATGATGCAGCCTAACAACTGAGCCCAGCTCAGCCCAGCCTTAGATCTAACCATTACAACCCAACACATCTTAAACACTTATGGTCCAAGTTTTATTCATCATGACATCAGATAAGAGGATTTCCAACAAAAAGCTTTGTAGAGAGGAACCAAGCTTTCCATCTCATAGAAATAGTGTTGTGTGAGCAAAAAGTCCTTTGGTTGGACAAAATTGAAATGCAAAATTTGAAATGAAATGCCGTCTTGAAATGCAAAAGCGAAGTGTTATATCCAAGAGAAGTTAAAAAGTGGACCACTTCAATATCATTAAAACCTTTTGTTCTAATTTCTGTATTTCTACAAAATGTCTCACTTAAAGAAAAACCACAGCATTTTTGCTAGGAAAATATTTTTCAAAACAACCCAGCAAACTCCATTATTTTCGTGGTGAAAACAAATGCTGTCTTCAGTGCTGTCACTAGAGGACTGATTTGTTAATTTGTCTGGCTGACTTGAGCAGAGGTCATTATAATTATAATTGTCATCAGAAAGGAGAACAATAAGCCAGACCACTAGTCTACTAATAATCAAATGTAATTGATTTGCAATCATGAATCAAATTGAGGTTTATTTTGTTAGGACTCTATTCAGAAAAATTAAATCATCTACTTCTGAGTAGAATAGACTTTCTTAACTGCAGATGGAGAGTTCAAACCCTGTTTCTTCCCCCTTTTCTCATGGATTTACGACCAGATCAGTAACAGATAGTACTTTCAAACATTCAGAACTACTTCTGTCCTGGACTATGTCTCCCATTTCGCATTCAGCTGCAAGCAAGTATGATTATTCCTGCTTCTGTCCACCATCTCCTGCTCTGATCTTGTGCTACACCTCTAACTTTGGATGTCTTCGTTCTCTCTCTGCTCCACATGTAATGAACCTAATCTGACTAATTTGCCTTCCATACTTACAGCCGTGCAATCTGGGCCAAGTTGTCTCTATCTGTCAGACAAGGAATATGGTAATTTACTTGCTCAGACTGCATTTCTGATTATCCTGAGTTTCCAGCCAGTGAGAATTTACTTACCTAGAAGCTCTACGTGCAGTTCAACCAGTGGAATTACTCTGAAAAGGAAAGCAACCCCTATGACCTGCATGTTTTTCTGGTCAGCCCCTAGATCTGCTCGTCCTAAATAAATAAATAAATAAATAAATAAATAATCTTTGTTCTGAGCACAGAAATGGTACTGGGCTCCATGTGCCTTTTATGGTAAGTTGCTATTTGCCTTAGTTAATTTGCCCATCCTTAGGAAAATCTACACCCACATGGGGCAAGAGAGGCAACCTAGACAAAGCACTGCAACATTTAACAAAATCGAGCCCTTAAGGAAGGAGAAACAAGGAAAAAAATGTGTCACTTATTAACAGAACAACAATAAAGCATTGACTTCTTTGCAAAGAACCAAAGTATGAAAACAAAGAGCATTCTTAGCCTAAGAATTATTTCTCGAGGACTCACCAGATTTTTGCCATGAAACCCTCCCTCAGACTCAAAGCCTGTACCATTTCAAACTGACAAGGGGTAAGGAGATGCCAGCTCCCATCTGTAAGTCAACTGAAAGAAGAACTTTATTGAACATCTGGAGGGGAATGTGACCTTCCCACAGCAGGGTTTCAAATTCCAGAATCTATCCATCCCAGATCTAAGAGGATATCAAGGCCAGATGCTGCTATGGATAGTCAGCGTAAAAAGGTGATAGTATTTTCCTTCCATTGGCCTTTTGAAGCACTCAGATCTTTAATAAACCTTGATAAATTAAGCCTTTCAATATTGTTTTCATTTTAAGAATTTTTAAAAATGGGGCAAACTTTGATTCTGGACCCTAGAAAGACTGCAGAATCAAGCAATTAACACGGTAATTCCACTTTCTGAGTGTTTACTAAATGTGTTCAACAAACCTGCTAGTTCTGTATCTGGAGAGTCAATCTTTAAAGTTTTTCTGCATTTCACTCACTATCTACATTGGCAGACAGCCAAATTCCGAGTTATTATAGGTCCCATAATTTTCCTAGAAAGACCATAAGCACAGATACCCACATACACAATGAATCATTTGCTAGACGTTGTCTTAAAGAACTAGAAATTATAATACTGCTTCTCACTGCTCAACATCCATCTAACAGAAAATTCCTGTTAGTCTTATTCTTTGCTGCTTCATTGATGAACATACATTTACTTAGGCTTTCCAAAATGTTTTCTGTTGAAACAAAGCTTTCTGCATTAGTTGAATTGCTTGAATTATTCATTATAAGTAGTCCATGCAATGTTATTTTTTATTTGCATATTAGTCTAGGCATCTGCAAATGCATCTTTTTACCCAGTGGAGAAAAACAGGCCTTTGCAGGGTATGAGTCATCCAATCTATCTCAGATGTTCCTTTTAGGAAAAGATACTCTAAATGCACCTTCTTCTGTCTTTTGACGGTAAAAGAATTGTGGGCTGATTAACTTAGCTGTTGACATCTACATTTAGTTACTTGTATTCTATCCATAAGGACTGCAGCTTCTGACTGAATACTAAATACTTCTACCTATTGCTTTAAAAGCTCCAGATAAAGACGGTAGTACCTGTAACTCAGTTGTAGACACTATGTTCAAAGCAAGGGAACTTCACCTAGAAATTCTGAGGTTGACCTCATGTCTCCAGAATGATAAACTTCTCGCCAATGAGTTTAAAGCATGAATTTGGCAAGGGGAAGCACAATATATAGCATCAAACCATGCTATTAAGGCAGGAGATAAAACATCCTATTCTCATCAGGCTTGTGAGGGACACCCAACAGTCAGCTCCACGTGAAATGTGCAGATAACAGAGGAGAACAAAGAAACTCAACTATTGAGCACATCCCTTACCTGTGAGGAATATTAGCTGGCCTATACATAGTCTTCCATATTTATGACCTCCTTATTTAAGCAGACATTAACAAAGCTGCACTGAGTCCCATGAGAGGCCATATTTGTGAACTAACACAAAAATCAGATAGAAAATAAACAGATATTATAAAATTCTCCCATTTTAAAACAGCACTTTCTTCGTATACTCTGGCTGTATACATTAGTATGCAACTGCTTTATAGGTGAAATCAGTATCTTTTGGACTTTCATATTCTCCCTCAGAAACACGGAATTCAGGTGGAAGAAAGGGAAGAGAGGTTGGAGAAATTAGGAAATTGCTATGGGTTTCCTATAGCTGGCAATCCACTCAGCGCAGTAGCGGTATTTCCAGTTGGACCGCCTGTAGCCAGCGAAATGGCTGTGCATGTACCATTTATGGACAGCAAGATGAAGATGTTGTCTATTGTTCATGAATGCGTTTGTGCTGGAGCACTGGCAGGACCAGTGTGTCCCAGGCATCAGGCAGCCTGGCTGGAGTGGGAGCAGCATCTCCGCTCAGACTGCCCGACACCAGGGAGAGAGCTGTGCCCGTGCAAACCTGCCTCTTCTCACTCAAAGGTCGCTACTCCCTGTGCGTTACTCCCAGATTTCTGTCCAGGACTTTCTGGACATGAGTACAGGCACCCTGTCCTAAACAAAAAGAGAAGAACAGGAGCTTTAATTCATCCACTCAGCAAAACTGAGAAACCTCCGTTCAATGAAATCTACCGTATTAATTTTATAGTTTCTATTAATTTACAGAAAGGGAAACAAGGTGCTTCATAGCTGACTGGTTTGAGCACTCAAACTGGCATGTACAAAGCTCGGGTGAGACTTTTGTTCTTCCCAGTTCCCAACAAAGCACTAAGGGAGGACCTGCCACCAGCCATGTAAGCATCATAATTTCTTGGCCGTGGCTAACATTTTGTCCAGAGTCACAAAAGAAACCAAGCATACTTTTCTCCTATGTAAAACTTTTCATTAAATGAAATTTGACTTTACGGATGACACTAGTTATAAATAAGAGTTACAACCCTAGGAATCATCTGGAAGTCTGGAGCAGTGCATCCCCTTCAAAGATCCCTTATGGGAACACATCCGGTTATCTTTTAGTCGGGAGGCAAAGAGGAGCCTGTTTAGCTAAAACCAGAAAATGCACTTCACAGAAGACATCTGGTTCTTAGAAGAGCTGGATGACAAATGGAAGATATAAATTTGGAAACACTTCAGAAAGGCGCTTTGTGCCTGTTCTTTCTGGGAGACACATCTACTTGGCGTCCTGCAGAGGTTAAAGGTGATTCCTTCAGTGTATCAGCACTGTGTGACGCAGGTGATGCAGAAACACCCAAGCTAGGGTCCCCACACTCATGCCATGCTCTGCAAGCACCACCACAGCCGTGCGTGGACTCACCAGCCTCACGGCCACACTGGAGTGGAGCTCTCCCAAGCTGTATCCCTTCTGCTTCTACTTCTGTCTTCAATGTCTCCACCATTCCACACCTACACAGCACCTAAGCTGGGGGGACAGGCAGGACAGAGCTGTCACAGGCACCCCCAGCCCAGCCCTGGTGCCAGGGCTGGAGCGGACATGGGGCCCCAGGGGGGATGGGGGCAGCCCCAGGGACACTGGGGCTGGGGAGCCCTCGGCACCCTGACACTGTGAAATTATCCCAGGGTTTTAAACTGATGTGACAAGAGGTCTAGGGGGGAAAAAAAAGGTTTCTTAGCCACTTTTGCTATAATACTAGAAGGGCAGCTCATAGACTAGAGGAATGGGATATTTTATTACTGAGAGAAAATTGATGTAAGCAGAATTACTATATGATTGGAAAGTTAAAAAAAAAATGGCTCTTTACTCTGTGGATGAAGCAAAGGAGAATATGATAAGTAAAGAGAGAGGAGCTGCAGGCACTAAATCTTACTTGCCGCACTGGGAGGACAGTGTGCTACAAGGTGCAAGAGAGGTCCCTAGGCTGCACAGACCGCTCTGCCCATAATATTTACATAATTACACAACTATTTTACAATGCTTCATGCATTGTCCCTTTCCAAGATGTAACTATTTTGTCCACCTGCCAGTGTTGTGGTCCCAATCAACCACAGCAATCTCTGATGGAGCGAAGAGCAATAGTGTCTGCCAGTTGCTTGACATCATCTATTTAGAGAAAAGATCAAAACTGTGGGTCACCTACTTCTCATCTAACTTCCCACGTGTTCATTTAACTTCTACATCTTCTTTAAGCTCATGAAAGCAATCCATGCTCCTCTGTCTTATAGCAGATTTTAGAATCAAGCAGTTATTTAATTTGCCTTCAGTTCTGATGGTACTGCAAGCATATCTGTCCCTAGTTTTTCCAAATATGCAATGACTTGGACAGCCATGTGTCTCCAAACCAGGTCTGTGCCTTACACATCCATGTTAACTCTCCTGACAGTGGACTTCCAGAACTCCATAAGATGAGCTGAAAGGTTCCTGGAGGCCTCCTGGCCTGGTCACCTCCAGGGATAGGTACACTACTGGGAAGTGTTTCATCTGGACAAAAAAAACATCCAGCACCACTCACCGGAAGAAACCCTGACTTGTGCCGGGGCTGCAGGGAGAACATTAGAAGCTACCTGGCCCTCTGGACAAAGTATTAGCTTGCCTTCATATGCAATACCATGATAACACGCTGCTGTTATGATATTGAATAAGATACTGAATAAGTACTCCAGAGTATGTATTTGACAAACACATATATACTTGTCACACATCTTAGTTTCAAGGAGAGCATTTCTATCTTCACCCAGATGGTGCCCTTCCACCTTGCAGAACTCATTTTGAATGTCTAGTGTCCAACTGTAGTGTCAGGCAATTGAACTAATACGGACACCTTGATATCACGATCTTGCAAAAGCCAAAATTATTCAGACAAAAAGGATTTTTTCTCTACAGCATTGAGAAGAAATACACACCCCACAACAGGAGCTATGTTGGGTCCTGAAACAAATCGCTGTGTGTGTTTAATGACACGGCACTGAAGTTTCCTCGGCAATACACTGCTTTCACTGAATGCATAATTCTCAGCAAGACTTCTGATATATGTTTTATTAGGGTGTTATTTTTTATCTTAGTGATCCCACTCTAATTAAAAAGAAAACTAGGCAAGGTGGTAAATACTACAAGAACTGTTTAAAAAGGATACGCAATATAGGGTATCCTGGCCATAAAGATTTTACCATTTAGTCTTTAAGTAAGCACGAAGGCAAAAGCCTTCTTGCAGATCTTGATGGGGCTGTGGCATTAACTAGGCCATCCTGAAAAAAAGACACATTTTTCCTTGCTTCAAAGTTAGTCTTTTCTTGTTTAAAAGTTGGTCCTGTGTGGTCATTTGCAATGAGTCTTTTCAAACTGGTATTATTAGGAGTTTATACACCAGCTACAAAGAACCTTGACATCAAAATTTACAGATGATTTAAAATTACAACTCCATTTGGACCTATTAACTTCAATCATCTGAAGATCTGGTCCTCAATATTAAATATTTTTGCTCAGTACTAAATAATATTACTTTGAGGCGAACAGAAAAATTAAACAATTTAATTGTGTTGTGTATAAGGGGACAGTAGAAAAATATATGGCTTGGGGAGAGAGGAGAGATTGCATCTTATACAGTCAGAATTAAAACACTTCTAGAAAAAAAATTGAGGTTTTGCTTAAAATCGCCTCAGTGACAGAAACATGTCAGTGCCCTTCTTAGCTTAATTTTCTTCTAATATACAACTTAAGAGGCCTGTTTGGTAAACATACAACCAAATTGCCTAGGGGACATTCCCTGTGTAATCACTGTCATAGGAAGCTGAAATAATCAGAGGTTTCAGGCAACTGTGAGGAGGATCCAGCTGGTTCTGGCAAGGCTACGTACTAGCCATATGTTAGGCCACGTTCAGCCTGATGTAAACAAGATAAACTGAAACAAGAGCAAAAAAGCAGGGAAAATACTGAAAAGGAAGACAAGACATGGTTTCCCCTTAAAAATGAAATAAGGACTTTACATGGTTACATTTCCAAATTAAACCCCAGTTAAAGTGTAAATTCAGTATTTACTGTTCTTGGTTCTCTATCTTGACAGTTTAGAACAAAAGTTCTTCCAAAACAATTTCATAACTAGATAATAGAGAATATTTTCATCTACTGAAAGCCTTATGTCCAGCTATTGAAGATTATATGTCCAAGAGCCTGCACAGCCCCAAAACTTAAGAAAAAGACCCTAGTCCAAGACATTATTTCACCATCATTTTTAAAGTCCCAATCTTTATGCATTTATCTGCTTCAAGTTGTTGTTCTGTTTTTTCATTTCCTTCTTGGGAAAACTTGAATGAATAGATTGCTTACATGTGTAGTTCCAGTCCCCATCCTTAGCATCGACTGACATGCTCTTGCAGCCTGTGTGTAGTATATTCTGGACAGTGAAAAAGCACAGCTCTCCATGTGCAATGGTTTCAGCCCAGTACTGCTGTCATGCCGCTAGCAAAAATAAAAACCAAGAATTTTGCAGGCTGTAAAAACGAGGAGAAGATTTTTAAGACTGGACAATGCTTATTCATGCTTAGTAATTGCTTAATAAAAATTTTAATTCAAATAAATACCCTTACACTTGAAAAAGACAGAGCTGCAGAAAGGGAAGTGCAAGAGGAGAATCTACCCCGGGCCCTGTTAGCAGAGGCAGAAGGACCATCAGTCAAGCAGGTTTTGCAGAAGCAGGACTCACTTCACCAAAATGTCATCCCCAGCCATCAGGGAAGGAGGAACTGGTTTGGATGCTGTAGCTCCAGAATTCTCCCTCTCCCCTTGTCCTGGTGTCATCCCCTTGATTCTCATCAATACAAGATCCATTTGGTTGCTGTGAAGCACAGCCTCTCCTCCCAGGCCTTGACTCACGCAATGGAGGATGATGACCAAGGAGAAGACAGAGGGAGAAAGGAGTACAATTCTTGGAGTATTATCTGCACCTTTCTTTTCTGTGACTATGGCTTGCTGAACACCTTATGAGTCAGACCATACAAAATGCTGTGGGCCACATGCTCCCCAACACAAGAGGCTTTTGGCCACGTCCCTGAAGCCCACGCTCATCAGGGCCCAGGCACAGCCTTGACTCAGGACACAGCTGCTGTATAGTGTACGGCCCACAACACTTTCAGCATAAGAACGGATGATGCACCAACACCACAGCAGTAGCATGATGCTAACCATGCATTACAACCAGGCACCCACACAATCACAACATTGATTATGGTAGGTTTGTGCCTCACCCTGCTGCTCTACATGGCCAAGTCAGACCCTCTTCTGCAATACTTGACCCTGCTGTCTCCCTGCCCCATCTTCTGTCTCCAGGCCATGACAGTGCTACCAGTGTGGTCCTTCTCTACTTTAGGAGTGGGAAAAGGAGCCAGAGCCAGGCTGCACTTGCCCTCCTCTTCCTCTAGCCATTGGTGCTCCTCCGTTTCCTGAGCAAGTTGCTGGAGCAGAGCTGCAGCACATACGGGATCAGTGAGTGTCCTGGGTGTGGGAGGGAAGGAAGTGCTCTTCTGTTGAGGAAGAAAGAGGTTTCCAACTATAGAAGGGAGCAAAAGAGAAGCAGCCCCAAGTCCTCAGCTGCACACTGTACTATAAGGCAACGTCATCCTTGGCGGAAGAGCCCCGGGGCTAAGTCAGAACCTCCTGGCAAGGGAACCCAGCAAAGGAGCCAGCAAGAGGCATTTGCCTTCGCTACAGTCCCCCAAAACTCACTGACCATTTTTAATCCCCCACAAATTTGACAGAAACCCAGCACTCAGTGGCTTGATTTTAGCCTTGGATGCTCAAAGGTTCCAGTTCTGTTGCCCACCATTACTGAGGTGAAAAGAGGACTCTGGCTCTGGAGGCCATGAGACCTCATGGCCCTGGAGAAGGCAAAATATCTGGTTAGCAAAACCTAATTTTTGGGGGTGTGTGGGATTTTTTGGAAAACCTGGAAACCCCATTAGTCCAAACATTCTGCCCCTTCATGCCTCCAAAAAGGAAGGTACCAAACCAATAGACTTCCCTCTATAACGGGTCTGTAGAAGTAAACCAATATCAAGACAGTACTGCATATAGTCTTTAGGTCTTTGCTTTCAACTTTTAATAGCTGCCAATACCAAAGGCACAAAACAAGTAACCAACAGGTCACAGCCACAGAAACTTAACTGTACATAGCAGCACTAAATTATATTATCAGGTGCTTGCTCCTCTCGAAAAACACACTGGATCTCCTATGTCTTACATACCTGATGTATAAACTTTCATTGTGTAAGTACAAAGGACCGCGTGAACTGACAGCAGTAGTCCCATTTGACATTGCATTGGAGAGGGAACGCCTCAAAGTACTGCCCCTGCCAATGTGTCTTGCATATTCAATATAAGCAAGACCTCTCACATCTTCAATTCACTGACTGAAGGTTAACTTCTGATTTATGTGAAAAAGAAGCAGAATCAGAACGTTAAAAATACCAGACAGCGGAAGGCCTATAAGAAAGGTATGTGGTAAATGCTTTTGCAGTTTCATTTCTAATGCAGCTAAACAAAATGTACTGAGCATATCCTGTTGTTCCTTGCTGCCCTTAGGCTGATGCTACAATGCCAGGATGCCTTAATGCCACTGCAGTTTTTATAGTTACCTCCTTTTCTTTGGTGGTTTATTTTTAAGAAAAATAAATCTATAGAAAGGCCTTAAAATCTGAGTTACCTAGGAAGCTCTAGATAAATCAAAGGATTTAGCGGGATTAGCTTCATTTGACTTGCAGTGAAGTTTGTTGCAATGAGAAAAGCCGGACCTGCTAGTCAATGTACAGCACTTCAGCTACCACTTTCAAATCTGGCTGAAGTGGAGAATGTTCTTGTCAGCTACATGCCTGAGGTGAGTAAATTATTTGCTGTTTAAGTGGATGGTTTGCTTTTATTCATAAATTATTAATTATTTTATATTTTTTTACTGTTTTTTGAAATTACAACAAAATATTTTAGGAAGATATAGCTCCAGGGAGAACTGTAGGTGTGATATGGATTTGTTCAGCAAGCTAAAATGAAAATACAGGGGCCAGAGAAATCTATGGTTTAAATATTCTGCTTATATGTATGCATAAATAGATATATATCATCTACTTTAAAAATAATAGCACTGGTCAGTTGATACAGGAAGGGTAATAACTACTCACCAGTTTTTGTGAAATAAAAAAAAATTAATATATAAAAAAAGGAGAGAAGAAGTTTTAGTTAAATGAAAATATTAATTTCTGCAACTCTCCTTTATGAGCAAGATAGTGTTTTCTTTCTGCTTTTCAAATTATCAGTTTGCCTTTAGAAACTGTAGAGTTAAGACTTCTAAATACATTTTCATATGAAACATACTTTTACTGCTTTTAGAGTTTTGTCTTGTACTGGCCTCAAATTCTCTATACTATAGGGGAAAAAGAAGTTGTTTCTTCGTTGTGGAGAGTTAAATCTTGTTTTCTGTTTCAGGAGTAATTTCACTGAATGTTAGATTGGTTTTTTTAAGCCGTTTCCAAAATTTTTTGTTGCCCTCTTCCACTACCAGCAACTCTTATTTATAAATGTTATACACTGTATATGTTCAGATTTATACAACATGCTTTTATGATGTGCATGCAATTCTGAAACCTGTAAGCACACTGATGGTGTTAACAAGGATCAGATGTCCGTTGCCGTTCTTGTATAGAAAATAAGAAGGTGGGAGTTCTGAATATTTGAAGAATTTAATCAATAGATCTTTAAACGTGATGCTTGATTTCATGTGTGCAGTTTTGTGGCTCTCACACAAATGCTAAAGACATTTTGTGCTTTAAGATTAATTCTAGCAAGTTTCCGAGAATGGTCATTCTATTTGTTGAATGAGGACAGCAAGTTCAGATAATTTTTTGTAGGGCAATTAGATCAACAATCTTCATTTCCAGTAGCTTTAAGCTTTAAACGGTAGAAAAGAAAAAAGAAAAAAAAAGGAAGAAAAATTTTTTGTAATGCTGGTTTTGTGAGGGATTTTCTTCCCTCTCTTTCAAACTCATTTGCAACAAAAAATGTACCGATTTATCTGAAAACATATGGTAGCACTACTGAGAACTGTCCAACAGAAAATGTTGTTGCAACAGACAGAAATGTGGGAACATTAATTGAATATTATGGGGTACTTAAAATCCTTTTCTATGTTTAGTTAGAAAGTAGGTGTAGTAGAACAATTAAAATCCACTTAGGGGGTTGCAAGATACCAACAGCACAGCCTCTTTTAATGTTCAGATACATCCCTCAAAGTGCAGTAAATCACTAAGGTGTGAAAAATGTTATGACTGTAACATGAATAAACAAAGCTATGAAAGTAGAATGTAAATTAGATCTTTAATTAAAATATTATTTTTCCTTTCATTGGTTGGTGACGACTATCATTAGAGCTTGCAATTTAAAATGCAAAAAATGTAAGAATTCAATGTAAAATATTGAAGCACTTCCCAAACCTCGTTTTGTATATATAGAATATAAGTATATAGTGCAAATATTTGACATTTTGTGGCATAGTGATGCACCATGTATTAGTTTTGCAGTGATCAGAAATACAGCAGGTACTTCAAAGAGTAATGAAAATTCCTTCCCTAAAAACATTTACAATTTGAAGTCCTGAAAACCTATCACAGATGTGATCAGAGCTGAAACAGACGCGACAAGTAGCATATCTGGAAAATATTACTGGCAGTAATAAACATATGTCTGCCACCTTTAAGTTTATGCCACTATTTCCTCTTTCTTCCCTGCACTATTTCTAACGCTTCGCTCTACCTGTTTTGCTCTTGCTGTCTTTATACTTCAGACAAGTGAAGAAACTTAACTAAGGACACATCCTCGAAAGTTTTACCATTTATTTCTGTGAAAGCAGGAGCAAGCCAGGGAAGTTTATAACACAAATTTGAAATATTTAGCCTTCACTTAAACCCCTTTCTGATTAAGTATGAAAGAAAAAAAAAAGAGGTTAGGATTAACTGTTCATGGGTGTTTGTCATTATTAAATAAACATCACAAAATATGGCATGGATTAATTTTTTAAGATTTTCAGTCAATACTTTGCCTAGTATTGTTCCAATCCAAAAGCTTTGACATTTTCAATATTTCTATGATCAATATACTCTCTATATTTCTCTTCTCTGAGAAATAAAACATTTAAATTGCAAAGCAAAATCGTATCTCATGTTGGCCAGAATGTTCTGGAAATTAGGGCAACATATAAAGAAATAAGGTCAAATCTGGCTGAAAGAGTTTAGATCATCATGAGAGTGAAAGACAACCCACGTTATGAATTTCCTAGGAATGAATAGGAATGAGAGAAGCTGTGGTACTAATGACCATAATATATCAACATGGCCGGGGCGGGTGTCGGCGGGTTTTTATGTTGCATAAACACAGCAGTAGATCTAGTACTAACCTGAAGCTGTGTTGGATTTTACTCCTTTTGACTGCTTCCAGTGAAACAGCGTTCTTTGATTTCTCAGATTTGAGGATAAAACATTAAATACCAGACCTCTCAACCCTAAAGATAAGACATTTTTCTGAACTGATCTAGTATTATTTTACCAAAATGTAATGCAGCTATTCACAATATTTTACCCAAAACCATAAATCGGATCAATTTCACTTGCATCATTCACGTGTCACTTCTCCAAACACGAAGGTTTCTCTGAATGTTCTCCAAATAGGCTCATCTTCTCCATTACTTATTACAGAACAAAACTCTAATTTATAGCAGTGCAACTCTGCAGAACTAGCAGCAAGAGGTGTACCACTGAAATAATAATGATCTTAAACTGCCTTCCACCGACTTTTGCCCAGCCAGGTGTGCATAAAGTGGTATTTCTGAGATTATTGTTACATCTATTCCCATACAAAAGCAAGAACTAGATCAGATATAATCTGTTTAACCAAGTGATCTGTTTTCAGGAGGGATCAGGACCTCATATTTAAGAGAATGAGAAACCTCACTGAGAGATGATAGCCCTTCTGCAAAGGAACTCTTTCATGGCAGATTGTATTGTTCGAACCTCATCCTATCATGGTGTTTCAGACACTTCATTACTCTATTTTTAATAATTTTTATCCACTTTGTCATATATAGATAAGAATTTATTTGCCTGTAATAATCTGTTCCCTTTTTAAAATATTAGGTATATAAGCTGCGAATTTCCACTCTGGTGTTCCTTCTATTAAGAGATTTTTGTTAGTTGCCAGTTATTTCATATTTGCATTCCCAGATCTCACTGTATCTGAAAAATATAAAGGTTTCCAATCAGAAAATGTCTGATTAGACATGTCATTGACTTAAATTGATTCAGAAAGCTTGTAAGGGTCTCCAAGTATGGAAATGCAGAAATTTTATTTTGCTCAGACAAGGTTTCCCATCCTTAGACTCCATTGCTGCCCAAAGACACATGTCTTTTCTCCCCTTAGAAGTGAGCAGCATGTTCATGTGAATTCTGGACTTGTCCCTTCAGATTGTCCTTCCAGCAAATATGTTTAGATCATCTGCCGACATTAACATCTCACAGAAGCAGAGAACCTTCTTCTAAAACCAGTGACAGAAATAACAGCAACTTTTATTTAAGATGGGCTTCTAACCTTCTTATTCATATATTAGAAAAAACACTTTAAGCCCAGTTGCAAAGGTTTTCAGAATAGCAATAGTTTCCCGATAAAAGCATTTGCAACTGAGAAAAAACAAATAAATTGGAAGTGTTACTTTATTGCATCATATAAATGCGGCAAAACAAGGATGGATCAGGCTGCTTTCTGTCACACAAACCTAACTTCAAAATCAAAGAGACATTGCTGAGAGGAGTCGGTCTCATATACCCGTGAAAAACATCAAATCCTATTCTAAGGTAGTATGAGGCAATTAAAAAATATGATGTGTAACTTTCCACAGACTATTCAATGGACTTTGCAGGTGATGGATGCACACTGATCCTTGTCTGAATGGCAAACAGACCACATGCGTAACCAGATCCTTATGGGAACAGGAGAAAAACTCCTCTTGTCTCATCCCAGTGCTAATGCAACTAATAAAACCTTGCAGAAAGATGTGCACGTGAGGGGGGTACCAGGTACAGGGAGGAGGTAGGCATGAAAGAGTCAGGGTGTCACGCACCACTATGCGTTGGGGGCAACAAACAGTGATGAAGGGTATGGTGAGGGAGCCAGAAGAAATTACGACGAGATGGAGAGTATGACAAAATGGGGGGAGCCGACAGAGAGAAAAAAACATGGATAATAAAAAAAATAAGGTGGATAAAGGAAAGACAGAAAAGAGAGCCTGAAAATATGTCAAAGAGAGGAAAGGGAAACAGTCAGATAGAAAAAGAACTGTGGAAAAATGAATGTCATAGAAGAGTATGTTCATGAGACAGTACAGAAGAGGAAGAAAAGCCAAGATGTGCCAACTATGGAAAGAAGGAAGAAATAAGGGGGAAAAAGGAAAGGCAAAATAAATACGTTTATCTTTTTGTAAACTTACAGTAGAAAATATAACGAGCCAAACAGGAAGAAAATGAAACACTGAGTGAGATCAAAGAGAGAAGAGAAAGACACACAAATGTGCACATACCCCCAATTTTTCTCAAGGCTACAATGGCTGGTACTGTGAATGCAAACCAGCCTTCCTACGTCGTGTCTGACAACCTAAGACATTCTCCAGAATTACAGCTGAGTTTCATTTCAAAGCAGCACAGAAAAAATCCCTGGGATTTCTTTCTTTTTTAACTGAGAAAATGAATTACATCCCATAAATGTCTACAATATAACGAGATGTAAATTTGGTGCCTCAAGGCTGGAATAGAGGCTAAGAGCAGAATTTGGCCCTAATTCAGATAACAGCGGTGTCTGAAAAATAGATTTTCCTTTATGAGAAATTTCAACTAAGTTATTTTTTATTTCAAATGGAAAAAAAAGATAAAATCAGAACATTTTGAACTTGAACTTTTGAAATGGCATAAGAACAGCTTTTTCAAAAGAAAGGAAATTGCTGATGATGTAAATCCCCTGCAGATAACAGCACATAAAGTTTTGTAATTGAAATTCTTTCAGTTGGAAAATTTGGTTGCTGTTAAAGTTTTTCATGTAATAAATGTCAATTTTAACAACTGAGAACAAATTCAACCAGTTCTACCGCTAAGTGTGCCACTTCGTATTCATCACCCAACAAAAGTGAAGCAACACAAGCAGAGAACAGTGAAGGAAAAACATCTGTCCTTTCAAAAGCCTCAGAAATATTTTATGTTCATGCAAGCCTGTCTTCCTCCTGCTGTTCTAGGTTTCTTCTCAGAGCTACTCTGAGAAGCTACTCAGAGCACCACACAGTTATTTTTGCTCATTGTGTTCATCTCCATCTGGTCCCTCAAACATTGCTTCTCAAGCATCGCAAGCACGTTCACATAACTCACAGTAGACACATTTTTTTGCCTACATTTCTGGTTGCTGGACACACCTTTCCTTCGTGTGGAACTCTGTTGATGGGTAATCACTAAGTGCTCCAGGATCCAAGCTAATGCTCTGGATGCTTTTTGGAAAAGCAGAGGCTAAGCACTGTGCATTTCCTCTAGTAGGAACAGAAATGCCCAGATGTTCTGCGATATAATTTTGCTCATATCTTAGGACCAAACATGGTAGTTTCTGAAAACCTTTTGGTCTTTGCTATATTTGTCTGTAACAACAGCTGAGCAACATTCAAACTGGTTCCAGTTACTTAAATTGATGTCACAAAATTTAGGTAAGGTTGTCTACACACATTTCAAATCAAATGGGGGAACTAACTTTCGGTTAGATATTCAAAGGATTACAAGCAAAATGGCCTATGCCCCAAGTATCCCAATCTTCCATAGTACAAGTCATGTCATTACACATATGCTTAACAAATAACTAATTATCTGTGTATCACCTGGCTGAGTCGTTGCCCATTTCTGCTGGCTTGCAAAGCACAGAGCTTGGCCACAAATGGCTGGTTTCACATTAAAAACTTAGTTCCTGATCACATCTTTTCACTATTACTGCCATACTACAGCAGCACATACCTTAGTAAAGAACATTAAAGGAGTGTTACAAATGTGCGGCTTAGTTACCTCTCTTATTGTGTAATGATTTAAATATTAGATTCTTAATTACTACTTCTTTGAAGGCACTTAGAAATTTTCATTTGACAGTATCAGGACAGAGAACGGAAAAACACATTTCTTCATATTTTGTTGCAGAAAGAGACATCTTGGAGGCAGAAGGTTTTCTTTGATTTATAAAGTTCTTCAGTTTGAAGCAAAAAGATGTTAACAGTCCTTTTTCACCCTGGTGGCATTTAATTTAAACGCTGAAAGTCTACATTAGTGCTATCAGTTTACTGCAGTAGTAATACTCCTTAGCATTGTATTTGCATAGTGATATTATATGGTTATATAAGTCTTCTGTGAAAAACTGATTTTTGGTCAAATTTTATTCTCCAAATCTAATCATCTCCATGTAAGACTGGAAGTGTTGCGTTATGACTTAAGTAAAACTACTTCAGACTTCTGTCTCTCAAAAAAAAGACCTTAAACCAGGAAAACATACAAGCCCACGGTCACTTTTAAGTATTTGAATAACTTCGTTCACTTTAATAGATTACCTACATACTTAAAGCACATAGTTATGTGCTTTTTGTCCCCTCGGAGTCTTACCGTTCAAATTTGTCTCAAATCCTTTTTTAAATTGCACAGCCATGGTCTGTTTATTGTTCTGTTTCACTAGGGAAGAGGAGAACTGAGGCTGTGATGCTGGAAAGGTAAAACCCCAGTACAAAAATAGAGAAAACAGTTTTTAATGGAGGAAAGGGAAAAAAAAAAAATCAGCCTACTTAGGGAATATACATACAATACTGCTAGCAACAGGAATTTCCTAGGAAATCAGTCATGACAGATATTCAGGACAATCACAAGAGCACAGTATTTTAAACCAGGCAAACAAATGGCTGCAGTCAGTGAAGAGTTGCAATAATTTACTGGAAAGAAACAGTCTGCAGTGTCTTAGCTTCCTCTCAGAAGAAATCTGTAATTAAATAGATGGAAAATGAAAGACTTTTCAAATATGGCAAAAAGTACGCTACGTACTAGACAGCGCTCAAAAAAAATGCAGCTTCACAATCTGTTAGTGCCTTAAATCAGAAGTAGTAAAAAAAAATTAATTTTTAAAATGATGTTTACATTTTCCAGTATGTGGGTTGTGAGGAGTAGTTCCAACTCCAAAGCAGCAATTCCCATTTCGCAAATGTTTCAAGTCCTGTAAAGTCAGCTTGGGTTACCTTAGTATCGTCTGTCTCACCTAAACTACCACATTTTGGGAAGCCTACCGAGAAAAAACAAATAATAAAAAGACCTCCTGAAAGAGGTATTTTTTCCAACCCAGGAATAGTCCTGACGAGATCCTGAGGGAACACTATAAAACTGTCTTGATAAAAATAGACTTGTTAATCACACAGAGAAATGCAAAGGGGCTTTCATTTATTTCATATTTCATATTTCATACCAGGGCCTTTCTTTTTTCATACAAACACTCTTGAGGCTCTTTAATCAAATTTGATATAAAATAATCAATTCCAAAACCCCATTGATGCTTTGTCATTTATTCCGATCTGAAACTTTTGGTGCCCTAGGCTGCAAACATGAGCTGTCTTGTCAGCAGCTAAATGGCTTAACAATTACTTCTGTCTATCCCTTCGCAGAGAACTTAACCAAGTAGGCATAAAAAACCCCTCATTGCAGGCAGGACATGCACATAACTGTAGATCAGCCAACAAAAAGTATTAATATACCATTGAAATGTATAATTAAACCCTTGAAATTATGAAGGGACATTTGATAAGTTCTGAATAATTGTGTCCACATTCTGGTAAACCCATTCGGGTTTTGTATATGCAGTTATCAAGCTTAAGAAAAAAGCCTTTCCTCCTCTGTGTTCTTACTTTTAGTTACTCCACAAAACTATCCCATTGTAGTGGAGTTAATCAATGAAAAACTCTGCCATTCTCATGCTTAGGAAACCGCTGAGGAGCTGCTCGTGCACATGCCCAGCATTTATAATGATCTTTCTAGGGAGCGACACTGCCAGATACGGAAATTTGCAGTAATGAGCCCTAAACAAGTACTAAAGAGCACAACAGATGTTTTTTTATCAGTAGGTCTTTTCAGTTGTTCCCCTGTTATGTACCTTTTTCTACCAGAGTGACAGAAAAAACCAGCTGCCGTCCGCTGAAAATGTCTCTGCTTGAAGACTGCTGGATCAGGACTGTCCCTACGGTTTTCAAATGGGGAGAAAGAGGGGCTGAGGGTCAACTTTCCACCAGATTTTTTCAGAACAACAGTGAAAGAGAGAAGGGAGGGGGGGACCACTGAGAGAAAGCAGAAATTCAAGCAGAAAAGAATAAGCTGACATCCTCATTATAATTTTGTCAGCTAAAATTCAGTAAAAGCTTCTGCATTGCTTTTGGGAGGAGGCAATATTTAAAAGCAGGCTGCTCAGCAGTCAAACAGGAGTACAAACCACTCCAAAAGCTTTGCCTATATTCTCTGCAGAACAGCAGAACAAGGGAGACCAGCTGTGCTGATTTTCATTAGAGCCTGATGTATAGGACAACTGCTCACTGTTTCGGTAGGAACAAAACATTTAATGTCTTCTACAGGGCATTTAACTTCCACTGTGTTGCTTGGACTCAAAGAAGATTGTGTTTTACTGCTACATGGCACTGGAGATATTTGTCTTCCTTTATGCTCGAATCAGTCCTGCAAATCTATCTCACTGGTCTGGGAAGCAGTAAAGCTTTAAAATTCTCTTTACTTTGTTATTTTACCTTTTTACTCTTCTGCATCTATTTGTTCCAGTTTTCTGTTCAACTTCAAATACTTCTTTTTCAGTATTGCCCGTGATGATTGTGTCGATTCTGTTTGATGTATCAGGTTCTGCAATTTTTTGTTGCAAATTTTGCTTTTTAGTTTAGGCTACATATATCTAAGTTTTTTTCAGAAATTATTTTAAATGTTATATTATCTGTATTCACTCTTTTATTGTGTGATTTTAATGTTAACAAAGTACATTTCCTAAGCTGTATTTTTACACTGCTTCAATTTTTTAGCTCAATTATTTTTTTTCCCTGTCCAAGCGAGGTAAATAACATCACTATATAATATCGAAATAAAATCTTAATTTTCCTGAAGCTTTTATAACTCCCGAAAGATTTTAAGGGTTTAGATGTTATTTGTTTTGGGAGTGGTAATATTTCTCTTCAAATTTTGGACTGTAATTATTTTTCTGATTTGCCCTGTAAGTTCTTTCTATAGCATGTCACAAAAAAGCAATTCTACGCTGTACATAGCCAAGTGTCTAATCCTCCATTAGTACTCATAATATTATATAATTTTATGCAAGTTTAGCAAGCAACAGTTGCTTTACATAGTTAACAAGATACGAAATTGAAAGGTAATTTGTCATTGCTGTTTGTAATACCAACATTTTTCTTCCAACCTAAATTTCTACAGCACTTCTATCGATTTTCTAGTGACTGTAGTAGTCATTTCGTTTGTTATTTTCCTAAATAGATGCATTTCTTACTGATTTTCATATTTTTGTCTACTTTTGTTCCTACTTTATTTCTTCTTGTATACTATTGTGGTGGGTTGACCCTGGCTGGATGCCAGGTGCCCACCAAGCCACTCTATCACTCCCTTCCTCAGCAGGACAGGGTGGGGAGAAAGTAAGACAGAAAAAGACTCGTGGGTCAAGATAAAGGCAGTTTATTAATGCAAAAGCAAAGGCTGTGCACAGAAGCAAAGGAAAACAAAATATTTATTCTCTCCTTCCCATCAGCAGGTGATGTCTAGCCACTTCCCAGGAAGCAGGGCTTCAGTAGCATAGTCGTTGCTCCGGAAAACAAACGTCGTAAATAACGAATGCCCCCACCTCCTCCTCCTTTCTCCTAGCTTTCATTGCGGAGCGGATGTCATATGGTATGGAATATCCCTTTGGTCAGTTGGGGTCAGCTGTCCTGGCTATGTCCCCTCCCAAGATCTTGCCCACCGCAGGGTACTGGTGGTGAGGGGGAAATGTTGGACAGACAGCCATGATGCTGTGCCAGCATCTCTCCGCAGGAGCCAAAACACTGGTGTGTTATCAACACCTTTCTAGGCCAACGCCTTTCTAGCTACCAATACAAAGCACAGCACTATGAAGGCTGCCGTGGGGAAAATTAACTCCGTCTCAGCCAGACCCAATACAATTATACAGCTCTCTTTTTCTTTTGACTTTCAGCCATATGAATGAAGAAAAGGATAGCTCATCGTGTTCAAAAGTGCCTTTGTTGCTTTGCTGGCAATTTCGTAGTTTGTGGGTCATCTTCTTAATATCAGAAACACTTCTGATTGAGACAGGAAGGGTTCTTTACAGGTGTTATTTGACTGTAGAGTCCGTCGTCACCCACCCCCACCCCCCCCCGTTTTATTTTGCATTTTATTTGGATAGTTTGAAGTGTCTCCAGTCTACATTTTGGGCAGTTTTATTCACAGTGTCTCTCAAAAAGGTCTTTTGAGGCTATTAGGGGTTGGGGCGGGGGGATTTTTGTGGTTTGGCTTTGGTGGGTTTTTGGGGCTTCTTTGGTTGGTTGGTTTTGTTGGTTTTTTTAAAAGAACAAGTCCCTTGCTTGGCTTTCCAAATATCGAAGTTGACCTTCGTTTGCATCTCTCACTTTACAGAAAAATTATTTTTTCTCCATTGAAGCAGGCTCAGAAAGCTTTCACAAGCATTTAGCCCAAATGCAAAAATACACAAATGATCACTGATAGGGAAGACGATAACTAGGGAAAAATGTTATTTTTCTTGTACATGGAAAAAAACAATTCACTGAAAACTGAAGAAGAATTTTGCCAGCTTCAACATAGGTTTTTATCTTTAGTATTCCTTTTATGTGTTATGCATGAACAGACTCATAAGTAGAGCTACATGCATGAATTAGCCCCCAATATTCTGCAGAGAAAAGACCTACTAAAACCCTTGACTAGGTAGTTAACACCTTGTTAATTAAGTGTGCATGCTCATGTGGTATACATATTTGCATAGAAGAAATATTGCATAACTTTTTTATTTTTTAAGTTTTAACATTTCTTAAAAACAGCAAAGTTAACAGAAAAACCCACTGACTTCTTGAATAGCGTTTTCCTATGAAATTTGTTTTTCAAATCACACTATTTCTCTTCAATCTTCTTTGACTCAGGTGGTTAAAATTCTATTTAATTTGAAATAAGTGTATTGAATTTGAGTTATAAGGAAGTAGAAGGCAGCACTGACCAGTGCTCTACTCAGGAAGCACTCACTACACCTTTTTCATTTGCTTCTCTCTGCATTTTTAAATGCTCATGCCATGAAAAAAATCTGAGATGTAGTCTCACTTACAAATACTTAGGAAGACATTACGTTAATAATAGTGTTTAATTAAGCATTTCAAATCCATTCAACATGATAATTTTAACTGTTTAGCAAAATATTAAGTATGTTTTCATCCTGTCGATAGAAGTATCCCCGTCAAAAATGACTAAACTGAGTGTACGCATATAAGCCTGTTTCTATTCTTCCCACAGAGTACACTTTTTAGTGGATTTTGCCATGCACTTTTCAAAGGTGGCTGTAACTGAGGTGTTTCCTGTACCAGTGTAAAGCAACCCTGAAATAAGGAGCTCTGCTCAGAGCAGCTGCAGGTCCAGTACCCAGCTGCTGATGGCAGCAGGTATGTTCTTTTAAGGGAGACCCTCTGGGAAGGCTGCAGCTGGTAACACACCCGTGTTTCTTGTTGGTGGTAATATGTTTGCTTAAAAGAAAAACTATAAAGGTGACTGATCCCACTGTGGGGAACCACCCGCAGTGACCCACAATCAATCATCGGCTGTAACATACTATAAAATGAAATAAAGCTCTGTGCTGAGCAGATCTAGTTCACTCCTGTGATCAATTAAAAACTTGAGTTAGAAAGAATCCATACAGACATCTTTCTGAGCCCAAACCACGCAGAATCTACAAAGACTTATTTCCTATCCTATTTTTGACACAAAGTGGCAGAGAAGCAACTTTGGGCAGATCATCTGAAAGCAATACACTTTGCATTTCAGGGGACAGAATGCATGAAAAAAATAAGTACATTGCAATTACTACATATTTTATATGTATATATATCCCTAAACAATGTCTGTGTAGATATTATTTAGTGATTCACCCTGAGCTTTTTATCATTTGCATGTTGAATTTCAAAGCTTGTAGTTTCAGTGTTCAGTGTTTTCTAAGATTTTGGAATGGGCTGCTTCCGTAGGTCTGACTCAAAGCCTGACACTCTGGAGATAAATATGATTTATTTTCCTAGAGCTAAAGAGGGTTCAGAGATCTCAGGATTTAAAAAAGAAGAAAAGCACACTTTAAAATAAGTAAGTGGAGAGGTAGGTCAGGTTGGTAGGAAAACTGTAGTGCCACAACTGTAAAAGCAACGTCTTTGTCTCCAGGATAATCTGTGAGAAGTGTGTCCCCAGCATGCCCTAGCTGAACTGAACATCCACGCTCCTGGCACAGATTCAGAGACTTGTAAGATCATAAATAAAACTGAAGGTCTAATCATTAGTTAGCACATAACACAGACAATGATGCAATTTCCAGCAATTTTGCTTAGAATTTGTATTTCTTAGTTAAAAAAATATATATATATACATATTTTAAGTTTCTATGGTAGAAACCCCATATTAGCCTTTGGATAGATGTTCTAAAGTGTAATTGTTAGTGAACCAGAACAGTCCAGATCTTGGAAATTTTTTAGACCTGGCTTCTACTTCTGGTGACTTCATCTCATTATACCTTTGTCATCTTGCTTGAAAACCCTTCTGTCACCTCATCCTCTCTCCAACCCTGCCAAGTAGGTTCGGGAACCGAGACACTCCACAGTTTCTCTTTGGTATTAAAGAGATTGAGCTTTGAGAGCCCTTTTTAGTCATACTTTTCCATTCCTTTGATCATTTTTACGGTTTATTCAAACTCCTTCCACTCAATTAGTGGTGTTTTTGGAGTGTCTTCCAGAAATAGCCATACCAAACTCAAATAAATATTCTCTCTCCTGTTGAAGTTGGTCCTATTTTGTCATTCAAGAACTACATTAGCACTTTTGACAGCAGTGTTACACTGTTGTTTCCACCACAACTCCCAAACCCTTTTGAGTCACTGCTTTCCAGAACAGTATTTCTCATCCTGAATGTACAATATTCATTTTTTCTTAGATGTTTGTCCATATTTTTTTTTATTCTTAGAATGCGTGTTGTTTTCCTGTGGGTAGTTTATCAATTAACACATACCTTCCAGACATTTGTCTTCATCCTTATTTCCCACTTATAGGCCACACATGGATTTCCCTTCTTCCATTAAGAAGGCTGTACCTTGCAGCACTTTGTAGAGACAGTCCACATCTCTCATTGGTCTTGCATAGATACCCAAGAATGCTCCGACATCTTTCTTCCGTATGGTACATGATGTCTGAGTCACTGATGCCAGGTTTTTCCTCACACAGACAAGAACAATGCAATCAATCTAATCCTTATTTTCTATTTCCTCATTTCTAAAAGGGGACATAAGTGCAAGAAATTGATTTGCATTAAGTAGCTGTAAACTTTAATGGCTCCAGCTGTTATTATTTGTCCATGCGACAGTCAGGATAACACAACCTTGCCTGGATGTGGAAGGAATGTCCAGAAACCTCCATTTCTCCCCATAGCCATCAGTGACCATGCCAGAAAGGTCTCCCCTCCCCCCTATTCAGCACTTTCTCAGCTGTGGCAGGCCAACGTGTCACCAATATGCAAGTGGTACCTTCAAGCAGAAATTATGCTTGTTACCAGACAAAGATTAACATGAGCCAGAACCCTCTAGTTTAGGATGTCAAGGATATGGGCAAGCAGAAGAGTAGGATATTTAGAAGTCCCGTTACACATGGCAAACAAATAAAAGACATTTATAATTCTTTTTTAAATGTAGCCCTTTAGTCATAGCCCCTTCAAGTTTCCCTTTTGCAGGTCCTTCTGCTAAGGAGGAATTCCTGCCTTCTCCATGGCATCCAAGGGAGACCCTGAGAAGGCATCTCCCAGCTCTTCCCCAGCAGCCTGATCCCAGGCTACAGCTGCGCCATATCAGAACCGGCCTCGAGCACAGGCAGCCAAACCGCCAGCAGCAGGGAAGAGACTGCGGACCCTGTTGGTGCACTTGGGGCCCCAACACTCTCTCTGATATAACATCCTGGGCTGATCACCCAGTCTGATCACCACAGCTGTACCCCATCTTCTATGCATGTACTACACAGTAGGTACCTCTACCTATACTACACAGCCTATTACTTTGCTTTCCATCCACTGCACATAGGTATCATATGGCACTCAGCACTTCTTCTGGTTCCTTTACCTTCACTGTGGAAACTCTCTGTCCTCTGACTGTCAAGCAAGTCGCTTAAAATTAATCAGCAGGAAAAGCCGGAGAGTGATTTTATTTTGGATTTACCATCAGATATAAACCGACCATGGTATTTATCACTTTGCCATCATTGCCAGAAGGATTATTGTTGCCCAAAGGATTTCTGAAGCTAATCCACCATCATCCTCCACCAGTCATAGATCAAATATTTCATAACTCATATCCTATTAAAAAAAAAAACCTTTCACCTCTTAGATGTCTTGATCGTAACATGAAAGCCAGTTTGTTCCTGAATGTACAAATAGAACAAAACCTAAGACAATAGAGGCTTTATAGTGAATACAAATAGGAAATCTCATGTATCATCTGTGGCTGTAAAGTCTGTATCTAGTCTTGCATAGGAAGAGAGTAGAAGGACGTGTAAAAAAAGTAATGTCTCTTAATCAAAACAATATGGAAGCTCTTACAAGACAATAAGGTGATAAGTATTTCATACAGTGGTTCCTCTAGAAAGTGAACAAGGAGCAACAATAGTTTCACAGCTTCCTCTTTCCTACAGTCTTCAAAGATAGACATTTTGCCATTTTCCCATCTTCCGAGAACATGCCTATCCTCCTAACGGCAGTTCCATAGAACTGGAAAGAGTTATAACTTACATTTCTTCCAAATGAGCTAGAAGAAAGGCTTAAACATGCAGGAAATGACGGGCAGCCTCACACTCACACTTAAAGAATGCTTTAGAAAGTGCCCTGAATCCCAATACGAAGTCAGGAGTACATTTTCAAACAATCAAAGAAAGAGTCCTGTCCCTGAGCTTCAAACAACTTAAGGGCCAGGAGAACACTGCTCTAAAGCAATTTTAAAAGGAGAAAATATTATAAGAGGTTGATGTTAGTAAAAATAAATCAGAAGATTAGAATTACTTAAAAACAGGAAGCAAAGTGATAATCTGTGGCAGGCAGGATTAAATTCCAAGTAGGGCCTGTAGAGTGCACAGGAGATAAGCCCCCTAATAATGCTATGCATCTATGACGTGATAGCATATGACTTGAACTTAAACCAAAAATAACAACACAGAAAAGGCAAAAGTTTCCAAAAAAATTATTCCATTCACTATTGGGGTAAAACCAGATATTAAAACCACTTTACTTTCCACCAGCCAATCAGAAGACAGGTACTGAAGTTGTTTTAAATCAACCAGTCTAAATAACTTGCTGCAAAGCATTTAACATGATGGCTGATGAACAGGGAGCTTCTCGTAACTGAGATGTACCTTCAGCATTGAGACAGAGGAGCACTCCTTCTCCCTCTAGTCCTTAAGGCAGGAATCCAGGATTCCTTCTGTAATCAGTGGATTGATCGATCAATTGATCGATCGATCAATCCACCCATCCACCCATCCATCCATCCATCCATCCATCCATCCATCCATCCAACCACAACCCCGTGGTTTCATCCCATACTGGTGGAATCTCTTGCTCCCTGAAGGAAGGCTAGATAACCAGTTTAAAGTAGGTGCTAACTGTTAAGCTGGTGAAACTGGGTGGGAAGCTCATTTTCAATAAGACATGGAATAGCTAGATAATTGCCAACAACTTAAATGACTACGTGGACAATAAGACCATTATATGTGCATTGGCTTGACTCAGATCCTAGAAAAATTTTGGAGTAGAAAATAGAGAACTTGATTAAAAATAAGTAGAGTGGAGTAAGGAGATTATTTGGCATTGGCAAGGTCGCTAAAGGAACACTACCTCTGCTTCTAATGAAAAATCAGAAAACTGAACAGAAGAGCCATGTGGATAACTGTAGAACTGGGAGGAAAGTAATTTATACTTAGTAATTCTACAGGCTCAACCTGTTCACCTGAGCTGGGAGAATATTAGGAAGCTACCTGCTCATCCAAGGACCTCTCCGGGGGGGGGGGGAAGAAAACAAATGCACTTTCCACAGTGAAGAGGAAGGTTTAGAAGGATTCAGTTCGTAGAAATTGAAATGAGACAAATTTAGATTAACAAATTACCAGACACTTTATCACTTGGTTTAATCAAGAATTAAGCAGTGAAATCCAGGCAGGGTCTATAGCCTGTCATAGAAGAAGTCAGACCATATGATCACAATCGTCTTGTTTGCTTTTGTAAGCCTGTAGCTTCATTATAGCTTTGCTCTCTCCCAGATATTTAGCAGCACATTGTTTATCCCATCCTATTGTAGGGGCTTCTGGCTACTTTCTCAAGAGCTTTTCTAAATCAACAGTTCAATAGTCACTTCTAAATCCATTGTAAACATACAGTAACAAGCACAATAGCTCTGCTACAGGCAGTATCCATGAAACAATTTACAAGAACCACATCATTTATACTGATCACTACAAATAAGCATAAAAATTATTGATTACCTGTGCCTTTTCCACTTAGTTAGAACAACAGCTCCCATCATTCAGAGTTGCTTCTTTTGACATTAGTTGTGTCTAAGCATTTCTATTATTACAGCCTATTTTTAGTATTAAAATTCACTCCATCCTCAGTTGTGGCATCTAACATCTGTATGAAAAATGAAACAAGGATCCAGCCCTTTGCTTTATATGCACCGTCACACTGGATAGTTTTTAAGAGGGTGTAGTTTTGCCTGGTTTGGGGTTGGGTTTTTGTTTTATCTGTTTTAGTTTTGATAAAGATAAAGGAAAGCATCAACATTCTTCCATTGATCAAATTCTGACTATTCTTAACAGGAGTAGACTGTAGAGGATGCCATCAGTTTCATATTGATGCTTTTGTAAGATATATGCATGATATGAGATACTCAAAGTTATGAAAGCTGTAAAGCCTCCTGCTTCAGTTAATTAAATGAGCATTGCCCCAAGCTTTGAGAACACCTCCCATCCAGAATTTAAGCACTGCAGTCCTCCAGGATTTGAGGACTGCCTTCCACCAGGTTTTGATCACTCCATTCCCCCAATGTTAGATTATGGTTATGTTTAAGTGAAAGTAGCACATTCAGCACCACACGCGTAGGGGATCTATGAATGGGGGAGACACACTGGAGTTCAGCAGCCGACCAGCGTGAGCAGCAGCACTTAACTCTCAATGCAAAGACACCCTGGACACACTGCTTGAGTCCACATGAGACAGCTACAGATGGTGCGATGACAGTGGTGATACCCTGCAGGCCACACTGCTGGTACCACCATGTTGCACCACCCAGAAGGAGGATATGGCCATTGGGTCTCAGATGCAGGGAGTGCCCCTGGAATCCCCTTGAGCCTCGCACCTCTGGGAGGTGCACACTGCTTGGGGTGCCACATCCCCAGTGAAGGATCTGCAGGAGGGGGTTAGCAGACTCGGTGGCATCCAGAATGCTGAACCCAATGTCTGCATCAAGAGGAAGTGGTGGGAGATAGTCACCAGAGACACCCTCTTGGAGATGGAGGCCCCTATCTGTGGAACACCAAAGATTTGTTGCTTGCTGGGGGCTGAGATTTGGGAAGTTGCAGAGAGACTGCCAAGGCTCCTCTGGACCCTTGTGCTATTACCCTTTGCTGCCCAACCACACAGCCACCAACAACAAAGCCAAGGGAGGCTTTGAACGTATCCAGAGTGACTCAAGCAGTCAGTGGAGCAGGGATATATAAAAAGATGAAGTACTTGATGTCTTCCCCAGGCTGATCAGGTCTGCTTTTGGCCTGAGCACAGAGGCAGAGCCTCTGGGAACACAGCATTACCCACCGCAGAGGAAGATACAGTGCAGAGGGCACATAAACGAGCTGGATATAGAAAAGTCCATGGGACCAAGCAGGGTGCATCCCAGGGTGCTGAAGATGCTGGTTGATGTTACTGCCAGGCTGCTCACTTTGAAAGGTCATGGCAACTGGAGGAGGCTCCTTATACCTGGAAAATGGAAATATCACATCCATCTTCAAAAAGGGCAAGAAGAGGATTCATGGAACTACAGGTCAGCTGGGCTGACCTCGGTCCCTGGGAAGGTGGTAGAGCAAATATTCCTTGAAGCCATTTCCAGCCACAGGAAGGACAAAAAGGAATTGTGAACAGCAAGCATGGATATACCAAAGGCAAATCATATCTGACAAACCTGATTGCCTTCTGTGCTGAGGTGACTGGAGGTGAGAATAACTGGATGCGTGCATAAATGGAAAGGAGAGCGTATTGCTCAATGTATAACCTGAATTCCACAAGGCCTTTGACAAAGTCTCCCATAATCTCTTTATAGCCAAACTGGTGAGATACTGACTGGATTAGTGGACCATAAGGGAGGTGGAAAACTGGCTGGTGCACAGGCTTAAAGGGTGGTGATCACTGGTATGAAGTCCAGCTGTTGGCCAGCTACCAATGGAGTCCATCAGGGGTCAAAACTGGGACCAGTACTGCTTAGCATCTTTATTAATAATCTAGTTGATGGAGTAGGGTGTCCCCTCAGCAAGTTTGCTCATCATACCAAGTTGGTAGGAGTGGCTGATACGCTGGAGGAGCTGATCAAATGAGAGGTTTTGTGAACTCTGTCCATGGAGATATTCAGGTCTTGACTGAATGAGACCCCAAGTCAACCTGATCTAATTTGGCACTGGTCTGAGTAGGAGGCAGGACTACAGACCTCCATATGTCCCTTACTGCCTAAACTACTGTACAGCTCAATGGCAAATGACTTGTCAAAGCTGATTTAAGGAATGCAGTTCCACAGCACCACAGAGACTACAAAAATATCTCATGTAATAGAATAGAGACAGAGGGGTGCATGATTGTTTTCTCCAATAGCTGAGCAGGAAAGGAAGAGGAGAGAATTCAGTACTGCAGGATAATGTTGCCACAAGGCCCATAAATATATAGTGGTAATGAATAAATTCAGGCTGAAAATTGAAAGGAAATTTAATTTCTATATGGAAATTAAGGAGGAAGACATGGAAGGGCTTTACAATTGGAATAACAGAGGTCTACCTAGTTTTGAACCTACAAAAAGACAAACATGCACTGATTGTGGGGGATAACAGTGTATTGGACTCAGCAATTCAAGAAGTTCCACTCAGTTTTTCTTCCTCCAGCCTCAAGAGCTAGAGGGTTAACAGTTGTCACTTTGTTCAAGACAGCAGGCTAAAATATTTGCCACAGCATATTTCCTCAATTGTTTCTCTATACATTCGCTTTCACTTATACTAGAGTAGCTAACTGAGCATTTCTCAGCAGCAGGACCCCTGAATAGCTTTTCATTTTTGTAGATAGCTCAGGGAATTGTGCCAGGAATTAAAACTTCTTTGGCACAGCTCTTATGGTTGTTGCATGTACACACCTTCCCATTACATCAAGCCACACCAGACGTTGTCTTTATGAGGTGAATGAGAGAAGAACCAGACAGGCACCTCTCTTCCTACAAAATTTCAGCAAGGCAAGTCATGGCTGTAATGTTTCCTCCCTTTTTGAGAAATAAGCTTCCCCTACCATTAACATGGGTGATGCATCATCACTTAGCAGAGTCAATGAAGGTGATAAAGATTAGAAAACATTTGGAAACTGAACTTCATGGGCAACCCCAGAGAAACCCCCCACCTCAGTCTGAAGTGCAGGCTGTGTAAAACAACCTGTATTGGTCCTCCTCCAACAACTTGAACAGTGTATCACAACTGCCAAGTTGTACTTAAAGCAAAATATTAATAAATCAGAATGCTGAGGAAAACATATTCCCTGAGGTACCCAGGAAATTAAAAATTTCTTGCATTTTTGTTGTTTTGGATGTGCTCAAGTATTTGGCTTTTGCAATTGCATTTGAAAAGCATGAAAACTTGATCCCCAAACACCCTAAGAACTCAAAGACCAGAACACAACAGAGGAACAGAAACGTGCTGTTATTTTCCTTCTCATGCTTCCAAGGGCCCACCTCATAATAAACAAAGGCTAGAAACCACATTAAACCAACCAGAATTGAGCATATGTTAAGTGTGTATACATACTACATTGCCACATTTTCATAAAGCTGCTGTTATTAGACTCTCATTCAACTTTTCTCATATTTCAATGACATGCAGAACAAGGGCAGATGTGTTGGGTGGGGTTGGCAGAGAGCTTTCCAGGGGAGCGTGGAAGAACACAGGAAGGGGATTGAGGAATTCAGGTGTCTACCCAAACACCAAAAACTTTCTGCAAGATTTGGCCCTGTGATCCTTCTCGCAGAACCTCAGAGGTATATGAGAGGTCCATGCCAAAAGGGGACCTAAGGTTTTCAGCCCATTCCCCCAACACTGAATGAAACACCCCAAACGCATTGAGATTCAGACTCCAAATAGGGCCTCCAGGTTTATTCTGTGGGGAGAGCTTTGCTTGCGTTCATTTTATTTTAAATTATTTTGTGGTTTGAGGATGAGTAGCAACTATTTCTTTGTATTCACTCATGTGTTTTTGCATCTTGCCAATGCCCTTTAAAGCCTTGAAAAAGCACGTATCTTTGCTTTGCATTCTGTGCAGTCAATCCTAACCTGCTGTTAGGAAACTAATACTGCAGAGGAACTGGGGTCAGCGGAGCACTGCCTGGAGCACTAGTGATTCCCATTTGTCTCAGGTGGATTCATTCCTTTTCCTCCAAACGCCCCTTAACACAACATTTCCCTTTTATTGTTATTCCGTTGCTGAAACCTGATGGTTGAGATGGGATTGCTCTGGAGACTGGATAGCATGGTTCTAGGTGACCGTGAAATAATCACTCAGAACCTCCCCAGTCATCCTATTAACCTCCACGTTTAATTTCCTAACTTCTTCAGTCTCTCTCTTAAAATCTCAACATCTTTCAAGGCATCCACTAATTCTTACTTTTTTCCTTGCATTCCCTCTTTTCCTGTCCTATCCTTTTCAAAATGGGAGCACAGCAGCAGAGCACAGGTGAAGATGTGTCAGCAAGTTACTGAGTGATGTAACACAGTTTTCAGCATTTTATATTTCTTTGTTCACGTACTTTAATATTTTATTTTCCTAAGCAGCTGTTTTCAGCTATTTACAATGATGGCGGTTTATTTATGAGTTGGCCCAAATTTATCAGACTTCCTAAGAAAATTTCAACTTGTCCCTTCCAGTGTTTCTGGCAGACTTTATGTATGAATGTCTCGAACTGTCATATGACTCTGTTGTCATATGAGGATAAATCTCCAAATAGAGTGAAATCAGCTGTGACAGGAAATGAGTTCCCCTCAAAAGTGTTGAATGTACAGGTTGTTTCTGGGGAAATCAAATTTCTTCATGAAGACTTTTAATATGACATCACAAAAAACGGATTTAAAAGAGACAAAAGCTGTTCCACCTCATCTGTCATTTTCCAAATTTACATTCAGGAAAAATGCTTGTGAGAGCTAACAATTGGGGCAAGTATTAAAATACCTTATTTACATATAATAAACCAAAGCACAGAGGAAATGGCATAGAAAAGGGTACTGCGATCCCTGATGATGGTGAAGAAACTTTTAAATGCTTGCTTTTGTTTTCTTTTTAAATGCAATTCTGTCATTCCCTTGACAATAAAGGGCACTGCCACACATTAACTATTTACTTACATAATTTGCTGAACTGTGGCTAAAATTCAGTGGCTAGATTTCAGTGCTGTGTAAGACTCAGTCCCATAAACAACAATTAAAAAATGTTAAAGTTCTCCTAGTATATTTTAGCTTCATTGAAGCAATAAATGCTAACCCTCTAAAGATACTACCAAAGCTAGGAGCTCAATAGGAAAATAAACTCTTTTAAAACTAAGTGTTCATAGAAAAGCAGATGTGAAGCTTGTTGGAGCCCAGGAAAATAGTTTGATTGCCTTAAACAGCCTCTGATGAGTCCCAGAAGGAAAGTTAGGAAAATAATGAGCAAAATTGAAAGTAAACCTCTCTTTAATGCCAAAAAAAAAAAA
>WAAD01037361.1:323604-375279 GCA_013389945.1 Fregata magnificens
GGCAAACTTGGGCAAGGGTTTTGTGATATGATGCAAAAGATGAAACCCAAGATTACAAGCACCTTTTTTCTCAACTTCACTTCTGATTCCACTTTCTACCTCTTTCATCTTTTCATGAACTCCACTACATATATCTAGCAGACTATGCTGCTCTAAGGAGCGTTACCTTTCTAGCCAGTTGGTATAGTTTTCAGATCAAATGCATATTCACCGATATTTGCATTTTCCATGTTCAAACAGTCACTCAAAGGCTGTAAAATTCCTACCACCTAAGTGCTTTTGGCAAAAAAAACCCATGTGCACAAGAATTCAAATCAACACACGCAGCTAGGTTTGCATTTAACACTAGAGCATGTTCAGATGTCACTCTGAAGTGAAGAGACGCAAGCTGTAAAATTTCACTATTTTATTACATTTGTGCAAGCACAATTGCATTCATTGGCAGTTTTGCTGAGATAAAGACAAGGAAGTACAATGGAAACAACATTTTGGGACAGAAGTTTATTTAAACAATATTTGGGGGCATGTTGACATGGTCTCCAGCAGACAGTTATGTGCCAGCTATGCCAATACTCCAGATGGGCAGCACACACTGATCTGAAAATCATAGGTATGTTAAAGAGCATATCCTGCAACTAGGCTAAAAAGTTGCTTAAAAAAGCAAAATCTGCAGCACGAATACCACTATGTGCAAATCTAAACAGCTTCCAGCTCACAGCTAGCTCTCTTCACTCCAGCTCAGAGCATGGAAAGAATTAGAGCCTAAATGCCTACATCTACCTGTCATAGACATGCCCTGTATCATAGAATCATAGAATAGTTTGGGTTGGAAGGGAACTTAAAGCTCATCTAGTTCAACTCCCCCTGCCATGAGCAGGGACATCTTCAACTAGATCAGGTTGTTCAGAGCCCCGTCCAATATGACCTTGAACGTTTCCAGGGATGGGGCATCTACCACCTCTCTGGGCAACCTGGGCCAGTGTTTCACCACCCTCATTGTAAAAAACTTCTTCCTTCCCTGTATGCCTATATCCTGCGAAAATCAGCATAATTAAATGTTAAGCAAGCTAAGATTTTTTAAGTAATATATTTTATTTGACCAACTGCATATTTGGAAAACATAGACAAGGTTTTGGGAACACAAGCCGTTATTCAGTTTTTTTGAATTTTAAGCTTATACCTAGAATATGAGCATTACCAGGGATACTCAGGTTGGTAAAATCAGTTATTTAAAAAGAAGTCCTAATTTTGACCTGACTGGTTATGGTTATGACCTAAATGGTTATCTACATATATAACTATGTGTAAGAACAATCTTTAGAAAGCATCAATAAATGTCACTCAGGTTTGGGCATCTTTTGTGAAAGGAGATGGGAAAAAACAATAAAAGGGTATCTCTTCTGCATGGAAAAAAAAATTTCAGGCTAGGTTCCTGACCTAACAAGTATTTTCCTGTACTTCCCATTATTCATAGGCAATTACCACAGGCAAAGGCTGAACTTCTGTATAAGAGTTTGCAAGATCAGAGTACGTAAAAAATGAAAACAGACGTGCCATCTGGATTCTTTACTAAATTGCAACAGCTGAAAATTCAAGCCCACAATTTTACCATCACAACAAATTTTCATGGCAGGGCTTGTTCCTTTTGTTTATTGCAATTTTTATTTTCTTCTAAAGAAGATGTACTTTCTCCTCTAGTAGGTGATTTATGATCAAATTAAAGACTCCTGCCATCTCCTATTACAAAATTTTAATCAACTCATTCAAAGGATACGTCTATCTGCAGTCACGACTGTGATCCAGCCTGGGTCTCAACTTTCATACCAACTTTGAACTACACCATCTGCATATCATTTGAAACACAGACATAGCAGCACTCAGTTCCCCACAGGTTAATCCCCCCTACTGTAAAACTCAAAGCTTAGATATATCTATTTCGGTTGCAGCTCAAGCAGATGTCTAAATCACAAAGGATCTAGCAGGTGTGCCCCTGCAAATCCCAAGAGACTCCTGGGTGCATATCCTCATGGCAGATTTACAACCTGCAATAAAAGCAGTGTTGATGTACCCAGCACTGATTTGTTACACGAGCATGGCGTGTAGAACAGACTGTTTTAGAAATGAGCCCAAGCACTTGGAATTAGAAGCATAATATGTGACATCTCACAAGGAAGAGTGGGTCAGTGGAGGCTATAAAAGCAAGTGCAATACAGACTCAGTTTAGCAGCAGTGATTAGACTGAAGCTCTTCCAATGCAGAAACTCCTCATCTTTTAACTCACTAGTAATTAAGTCATTACCGCCAGATTAATTGCTCAAAACATTTGGTTTCACTCCCTCTTTTTACTGCTACTAGTAGCTTTTCACTGACAAAAAGGTACCCATAAATCTGGAGGCTGGCAATGCCTCTGCGGGAAGGCTCCCGTAACTCTGACACAGCATAAGACTAATGCGCATGGAAATAAAAATCAACTTCTAATTTCAACAGCGTTAAGAATCTACAAGAAAAGAAGACCAGGCTGGTGATACGCTCTGTGTACCCTGTATAGCTGCACTGTGTCATGCAGAGGTTGGCAAGGGCCAGTGGCTTTCTTCCAAGGCATATGGCCACATTCTGCAAAGCTCAGGTTTTTCCATAAGTATGCTCAAATCCCATAAACTTTGTTAAATTTTAGAAGTTATCAAGTTGTTGTGGTTTAACCTGGCAGGCAGCTAAACACCACACAGCTGCTCACTCACCCCCCCAGCCACAGTGGGATGGGGGAGGGAACCGGAAGGGTAAAAGTGAGAAAACTCAGGGGCTGAGATAAGAACAGTTTAATAATTAAAATAAAATAATAGTAATAATAATAGTAATAATAGAAAGAAGAAGGAAGAAGAAGGAAGAAGAAGAAAGAAGAAGAAAGAAGAAGAAAGAAGAAGAAAGAAGAAGAAAGAAGAAGAAAGAAGAAGAAAGAAGAAGAAAGAAGAAGAAAGAAGAAGAAGTAGTAGTAGTAGTGGTGGTGGTGGTGGGTTGACCCTGGCTGGATGCCAGGTGCCCACCAAGCCACTCTATCACTCCCTTCCTCAGCAGGACAGGGCGGGGAGAAAGTAAGACAGAAAAACACTCGTGGGTCAAGATAAAGGCAGTTTAATAAAAGCAAAAGCAAAGGCCACGTGCAGAAGCAAAAGGAAAACTAAGATTCCATTCTCTAATTCCCATCAGCAGGTGTTATCCAGTCACTTCCCAGGAAGCAGGGCTTCAGTACGCGTAGTCGTTGCTCCGGAAAACAAACGTCGTAAATAACAAATGCCCCCCCTCCTCCTCCTTTCTCCTAGCTTTCATTGCGGAGCGGATGTCATATGGTATGGAATATCCCTTTGGTCAGTTGGNATACGTAATAATACTGTAATGAAAAGGAAAATGACGGGGGGGGGGGCAAAAAACAGGAAAAACAAATTATGCACACCCTCACCACCCACTGACAGATGCCCAGCCCGTCCCCGAGCAGTGATCACTGCCCCCTGGCCAGCTCCCTACCATTAATATACTGAGCATGACGTCATATGGTATGGAATAGCCCTTTGGCCGGTTTGGATCAACTCTTTTGGCTGTGCCCCCTCCCAGCTTCTTGTGCACCTGGCAGAGCACGGGAGGCTGGAAAAGTCCTTGACTAGTGTAAGTACTGCTCAGCAACAAATAAAACATCAGTGTGTTATCAACATTATTCTCATACTAAATCCAAAACGCAGCACTGTACTAGCTACTAGGAAGAAAATTAACTCTACCCCAGCCGAAACCAGGACACAAGTACGTACTAAACACTAAGGCCCATAAATGCTTTTCAGCACTGGGGCCTTTAAAACTTGCATGAGTTACAGCTATGATTCACTATGGGATCAGAGCAGCCACAAGAGGGTATAATAAAACAACATATTTCTTCATGATTTATTTTTAAATGAAGAAAACTAATAGAAAACATAATTTGTGGTTTTTTGAATTATTGTTATTTTTCTAGGTTCTCTAGCACAAACTTGTAAACAAGATTTTCTGGGAAAAATCTGATGATGCGATTGAGCTGGTCAAAAGTGACAGCAGAAGTTCTTCTCCCCTTGGTCATGCAATAAACAACACTAAAACTCAGTGGGGAGAACTCACACACAGCTTTTGGGAAAGTAAACCTTTTGAGAAAAGAATCAGGAAAAAAGAAAAAAAGACCATCTGAGAGTTAGATTTGAGATAGCATTTTTCCACTCAGACAACTGCAATCTTAGGTATTCCGGTATCAGAGGCAAAGCGCTGGAAACAAAAGTATTGTCAAAGGTATGTTGCTAAAGCTGCACAACATTACAGAAAACCATTGCTGAGATTTGTATCCTTGCGTCTCTTCTACATGTAGGTTTTGACCGACTTTGGTTTTCATGACAACGGCATTTTTCCTCCCCAGGATGGAAAGTAAGAACCTCTTCCTAAGCCTATTACTCTGCTACAGTTTGCTCAGAGCTGTGGATTCTTATATGGTAATTGAAGAGAAGACAGAATGCAACCTGTCAAGCAGCAACAAAATGAATCTCCAAGATCTCCCACCCATCTCCATAGTAGGTTAGTAAAATCTGCCACTTGGTGCCAAATTAACAAGAAAATAAAATTGTTGATTAATATGGATTATTTGGATAGCTTACTGCAGCACTGCAATTTCATCCAAATGCCTTAGTAGTATGCAGACCTGCAGTGGCAATGCAGCCACAGCATCCAAGAATGGCAACGTGGCAAACCACACTTTAGAGTAAAAAAAAAAAAAAAAAAAATCAGACAACTTATTTTCGTTTTACAGATTTCATTTCAGGTCCTGTCATACTGTAAGTCTTTTTATATTGAAGAGAAGTGTTTTTCCATTAACATGGCCATTAATCTTCCTTTGAAAGTCCAGTGCAAATAGAAAAAGTGAACATAACTTTTTTTTTTTAGGATCTGCTCTTGTGGCAGAGAAATCAACAGTTCTCTAAGGTATTAATATAACCTCAGTTTACCTGTGTGCCAAGCAATCTCTAACCAGAGGAAGAAAAGAGCACTGCAAGGGAGAGCCAGAGGTCATCTATTTATCCAAGACACGGCCAGCTACGTCCCGATCATTACTGGCAGGGGACCATCTGCCTGTTAGGGAAGGACCTTGTTAGGGCAACACTTAACCCTTTTCTTCACAAAATTTTTTCCTAGTGTCTGTCCTAACTCTTTCAAAGTAATTTAAGCCAACTTTTTTCTGCCAAGAAACTTACAGGTGTTTGGGGACAATTAGCTGCAGAACGTCATTCATAACTGTGTCAAACTTTCCGTAATTAATGGCGCTGGTGCTGAAATGAGTGGGAAGACCTGCTAGAGGGAGAGAGACTCCCTTGGAAGCAGTCCTGCAGAGGATGGAAACAGGTCAAAATGGGAGAAACTAATGCAAACAGGGGAAAGCAGCTGGAAAAAGCAGCCAGACAGGAGCAGGAAGGGCATGCGCAGAGCTGGCTCCTCCAGCGCTGCTGCTGCTCCCTCTGCCTGCAGCCCCAGCAAAACCCCTGCAACGCTCAGCAGGCAGGATGAGGCCACACGTGGTAATATTTCTTATAACAACAGTGTCATGGCAAAATGCTGACAGGCTGGTCTTTCCCATCACCACCACAGAAACAATTAATTTAGAGCAAATATTAAGAGTGTGTTTAAATAACCGCAGCCTTCTCTCCCCTCCTGATACTGTCAATTTCTTTACAATTTATCAGTTATAATTTGTCATGCTGATATTTTTGTATAAGCTAACAGGAAAATTTCTTCTCAGCTTGATTTAAACTTTTTGGATAGAGCTTCCTATCTCAGTGACATTTTCTTATACCAAGTCCTGTTCCTTCTGGTTGGCTACACAGAACAGAGATGAAGGCACTCATGTTACAGCTCAGTTTTAAATGTTGCTGTAGCCATACTTGAGTAATAAAACTCATTTGCAATCAGCTGTTTACACACCTGTCCATCAATCACAGTGCTCACGGTATCAAAAGATGATATGTCTGGCTCAAATTCAATAAAACCCAAGGCTGGAGTTGAATCACATCTTACAAGGTAAGCAGAGGATTTGCTAGCATCAACTAGTAAAACATGCAATCATCTAATTAATACATCATTTTTATACCACTTCAAATCGCAGTTGTACCAACAGGGGTTAGCGGGGTGTGTTATCAATATTTTCACAAGCCTGTATTACATTTTCCTGTATTGTCACAGATGAGGTTTGTAAGGAGCTCGTCAGTTGGTAGAGCATGAGGAATATGAGATTAGAGGCCAGCTGGGAAAAGCAGGTGTTTTACCCAACCCAGAGGAAGTACAGAATAGACAATTAGAGCACTCACCTGTCAAAAAAAAGCATCTCTACATTTCCTTCTCATCTGCCCACGGGGCATAATTTTCTTCTTTACCGAATTCCCTGAAATAGTTAAATTGCATTTACATCACGCCAATGTTTAAATCTCTGTTTAATGACATCATATACCCTTTAACTGAATGTTATCGAAACAATTTTATAAGCAAAGCAATCCAGACAATCCCATACAACTGTACTATAGAAAGTTAAATTAACGTAGAATTAAATGGCTTACAAGCATCTTGGTTACCGTCAGAAAGTTTCGAAGGGCAGCATAACAAAGCCAACATAATCTGCCAGCAGGAACTGGATCTAAATCACTAATCCTAGTTAGCGCAATGCCTTTTTTAAAATGTGCTCTTATTAAGTGACAATAACTTTACATGCTTGAAGTATAGTTTTTCCTCCCACTGTTTATTAAAGATGTATAACCCTAACTATAATGATGCAAGGATAATAAATAAAACCCCCCAAAACAGCCCCAAATGTGTATTCTTCATTCTGTAATTCTGTAAATCCTGGCAATTTTTAAATATTCAAAAAGGTATGGATAGCAAACACTGGAATAGACAAGGAACCACCATTCATCGGTGGGCATATGTAAATTTTTTATCCCAATCATTCCTTACATACAGGTAGTGCTTCTGACAAACCTCACACACGCAGAATGAAGGTATCAAAAATACTGTAACACATTAGTGAGCTGGGAAGTGTCTCACACCTTAACAGATTTGCTGTGTTAGATCCCAAGACAAGTCTTAGTCATGGTTTATATGTAGTAATAAATAGCATTAGGGCTGATATGATAATAACAACAACTGCAGTAAATGCTACTAGCCCTCAAGGGATAATACGAGGAAGTTCACAAATACTAGTGATTTGATCTGAAGAAAAAAAAAGTTACATCAGGCATAGTCTGAACACCCCTCCCCTAAATTTACCACGTCCAAGATTCAACTCTACAAATATTCACAAACCTTTCACAGCTACGGGCACATTAATGAAACACCTTTGCAAGTAACGCTTTGTAAAACAAGATAGTAGGTGAAAAAGGAACAAAGAACTGAAGAATGAAAGGTGGCATTTTACAGATGAAGAGTTTATGCCAAATCAGCAAAGAGTTTTTTTGCTCGTGAAAACCAGCGTGCACTTGTTAATTCCTGCCAAAATTATGCAGGTAACACCACCTTTTAACAGAAAAAAAAATGGAATTCTGAAGGTTTTTCCAATTTTTGTTCATTTGACTAATGTGCATGAGTACCCCCATCTTTTACACTGAGATCTTTAATTTTATTTCTCTGAAATTATTTTCCTTGTTCACATCTGACCAAACAATGTGTAAAAAAGCCCTCCTAAAATACAAATATCAGTGTTCTTCTGCTTTGCACGAGCAATAGTGACAGCACGAGTTCAGACACACTACGTGTAAGTGAGGATGGCTCCTCGAAATGAACGTCTTCACTGCAAAACATGCAGTGATGAGGTGGCAATGCAGGTTATCTGCCTTCTCTCACACAAAAATAGTATTAAGCATCCCAAATCAATTACATGTGCTGTAAAATTGATTTAATATTATGTTGTTCTATTCTCTTTGAAGATTTAACTCAAAGATCCCGGAAAGTCAGCAGGAAAGAGGCAGAGAACAAGAAATCTTCCAAGGTAGGTGGCTGTTCAGAAAGTATTGTTGAATTAGAAGGGTTTATTACTTCTCTAGTTTTCCTCAGTGCATTGATTTGCAAGGCTTTTACAGCCATTCCCCGCTATAAATAATTTACATACAGTTTGAAGCTCTAAATACTGTAAAAACAGATGCAAAACATTAATGGTGGAAAGAAAACTATGTGATCTTAGATTAGTTAGAGGTTATTGTTTGGGTTTGGGGAGTCTTGTTGGTTTTGATTTTGCTTTTGTTTTTTACAGTCCTCTCTTACACAAAAGGTACTTTAACCTTGAGCTGGTTTAAGTATTTGTAAAATTATTTAGGTATCCGCCACAAAGAGGTATCGTTCCCAGTCAGACGGTGTGGGTTAACCGTACAGGCTCTGCAGCCCAGGGGCATAAACTCACTATCTGCTGATTTTTAACTACAGGTGCCAAAAAATTAAAGTAGAGGCATACAAAGAAGTTGGTATTTGGTTGAAAATCAGTAGATTCAGACGGATAGATTTCCTTAATGTGATGTTACCCATAGGTCTCGAATGTGAAGTATTACATGGGCTGAACTCCTGTGTTTTAAAGATTGTCTAGAAGAGTAGAAAATAGCATTTTTGCTTTATTTTTAATAGGTCGTGATAGCCATTTATAGCCAAACCAGTCATTGCTGCAACCAGAAACATTGAGAGCTCCTTCTTTTCCTTTCTAATTCATGTCTTGTGTGGTTAACCTTCCCTGAAACACTTCCTAAATTCGCAGGATAACCCAGGCTGAAAGGGGCCTCAGGACATCGTTCAGTTCCACCTTCAGCTCAAAGCAGGACGTTCTTGCAGTCAAACTTTGTCAAAGTATTTTGGCTTAAAAGCTCCTAAGGCACTTAGAGACCACAGAACATTTTGCCTTAAAATTGAAACTCCTGAGAAACTACCAAGTTAAAGTGCATAGGGTGCCTGTAGCTGGAGGGCTCCAGAGATCTCTCCCACGTCCCAGGCACGTGCTGATCAACCCAAAGTTTTCCACCTTTCCAAATCACAGACAGAGAAGCAGCACTCCTTGGGTAGGCTGAGAGATCTTTTTCAGCTCACTTACCTGTGTCTGCAGTTAAGGATTCCCATGCACAAATCTGATGTACAAAGGATTACCGAGCTCCAAAGGCAGCTTGACAAAAAAACCAGGCGAGGCGGAGCATTGCCAAGTCACCCCCCCTTGCCCTCAGCCTCAGGAAACAAAGTGGGTACCAGCCCCACAGACTGACAGGGAGGTTTCACTCTTCCATTTGAAAAGTTTTGGGATCCAAGAGTAATTCCTTACTTTGTTTTACTGACAATGTCGTCGTCTTCGCTGATTCTTGCATCCCTTTCTTCGCTGCTGCCACATTCTCCCCTACAGAGCATTTTCCAATGCTCTATCCAGTCATGTTTCTAATTGCTCAAAATATGGGGCTCATGAGGTTTACCATTTTGCTCAGTACGTTGGTCTCAAGCCAGCATTTCCCGTGAGCCAGTCCCACCACATCTCTACATTGCTACTAATATAGGTCTCACTGCCAGCAACCACCTACTCATCTCAAGCCAGAAGCTCCCATGATTCACTTTTCTTTGCACCTATGCTTTATTATGACTCGTTATTATTATATTATATTATTATTACTCATATTACATTTACATGAATGTCCATGTTTTTTCTTCTAGAAAAATGCTGCACAAAAGACATCCCTGAAACCAAGGCCAATACCAGCTGCTAACTGTGTGCCAAACTTCAAAACCTGCAAACCATACTTGAATTCTTGTTGTAACTACTGTGCTTTGTGCAAATGCCGAATTTTTCAGACCATCTGCCGATGCCTAATGTTAAACCCAAAGTGCTAACCCAAACTGGGAACACAATAAGGCTTCTGTCTTTCATTAGCTTCTCAAGTGTATATTTCAAACTGTCCCATGTGTCTAGCAATCAAAGTAGAGAGCTTTGAAGCTGGAAGCTTGGGTTTGCCCATCTTAAAATTAAATGGACACTGGTTTTTTTTTTCATGGGGTTAATGCTATCATAAACAGGATTTTTTTTCAGGGAGCAGACAGCCAGGGAGGTTGACATTGAACAGGTATTTTTAGCAAAACTGACGTGCATTTTAAGAAGAATTCTGGGTTCTTGTTGGTTTGGGGTTTTCTTGTTTGTTTGGGGTTTGGAGGGGTTCTTTTGAAGGGTCATATTAACCGCAGACTGCAGTATTGGCTAACCAGCACTGCAAAACATGCACCAATGGCACACAAACGGTCACACTAAACCAGGACTGGTTAATCCAGTGAGGGACCAAAGCCTGGGTTTGCCCACAACGACAGCACAGCACCAGCTTCCAGCACAGCCAAAATATCATGCTGAAAATGCAGGTTTCAGGGTTAACTCCCTTTTCAAACATTCAACAAAATCAGGATGAGAATTTATATAGGTTATTCTACCTGAAAAGACAGACCCAAAACAATAGGGCAATTTTTTAATCATCCCCAGCTGAGCATCAGTACATCCACCTCCAGGGTTTTTAGTCATTCTACCAGTAACCAGTATGTCCAAGGTGTATAATATACATCGATATTTGAACCCTGAATGTATCTGTGCCTCATGACTTAAAAATCAGAATTTTTTCCCCAGCTGTATCCATAGGAATAGAGTCCTCAGCCCTTCTTCTCCTGCTGCCAGGGACACAGTGCATATAGAGCCCAAAAGCAGGAACAGAAACCAGGACTTTGAGGAAGAAAGGAAAGATCAGAAAAAACCAAATGTGTATCCCACATGTACATCTTGAAGAAAACCATTACAAGAAATCAGTCTCTTTCTTTGCCCGTTCTTATTATGGGCAACTCCCAGCAACTACCCCAAGCATGAATTTAGGTGGCAATCTCCATGTGCTGCATGCAACCAATCACCACAGGAAAAAAAAAAAAAATTATCGAATGCTGTATCAACCCTTAAAGGCTCAGAAACAGCTCTGAAGGTGTGGATGGAGCTCAAGGCAGCAGCAAACAGGTGTCTAGAAGACACCTTTCTCTTGTCCTTGAAGCTCTTTGCCTTAATCTTGAGTTATCCAGGATGGCACAGGAGGAAACACCTCCTTGGCTAAACTACCAGGAGAGATGTGGGAGGTCACAGGAGAGCAAGGAGGGAGCAGACCCAGAAGCTGTCCCCAATATTAAAGACTCCTCACCGGCCAGACTCCAGCTCTTGCTTTCTACCTCCTCTGTTCTGTATCTACAATGTTCCTCTCCCCAACTCCTGTACGCTCTTTTTTCTTCTGCAGGCCCTTCTTGATTTTAGTATTTTCCCTTCGTCCCACTGCTATTACCAGTCACCACAGGAGCTATGTGCACTCCGAGGGCTAAAACCCCATCTTCCACGTTCACTGCACCTGCCTGCTAGATGACTGCACCAGTGTCCCTACCAATGCTCTCTAGCTTTCACAATCAGATATTTTCTAACCATGAATTTCTAATCCCAATCCTGATTTTTCTAATGCTTTGTGCAGGTCTAATTCAGAGGAAATTTCTTTACTGATTTATTTCTAAGCACAGCTGAGGGTTACAAAAATCTTCCAGGCAGGCAAAGATGATACAGATGACATTCTAAATGGGCTCAAGCCATATGAACTTTTTTTCTTCTAATAATCAATTCAAAGCCCAGAGCTCAAAACATAGGTCAGGTGTTGACAGAAATGTTTGTTCATCTTAGTAATATATACAGATGACAGAGATTAATCTAAGAAAGAGCCCAAATGATGACAGGATGTCATTGTGTTCCTATCTTTTATAAAATACATCAGCTGTCATTATGATGCAAGCTTGAATTCTTTTAAATGTACATAAGTAGGTCTTTTAATCAGATATGCTGGCTCAGGAATCTGTAAGCCATTCAGTTATGATAAAAAGAAGATGAGAAGGAAGAATGCTACATTACAACAGGCTTCGGAAAAAGAATTTGGCGCCGCCTTTCACTAGGCAAAGATGTAGGTTCCCATCAAGTTGTTTCAAAAGTCTCGTAACTATAAGAAATTGTCCTTGGTTGATACAAAAATCACATCAACAATGACACGACAACTTCTCATGGAAACAGTATCATTTTCTTACCAGAATGCCCAGCTGGTCAGAAAAATTATATTTTACCAGGGTGGAGGGGAGCAGGAGGAGAGGAAAAGGGAAGGAAGAAGAGTCAGAAACCAAAGAGCTGTTCTCTAGACAGCAGCTCCCACTCCAGCTTTGCAGAATCACAGAACGGTTGAGGTTGGCAGGGACCCCTGGAAGCCATCTGATCCAACCCCCTGCTCAAGTAGGGCCACCTAGAACTGGTTGCCCAGGACCACGTCCAGACAACTTTTCAATACCTCCCAGGAGGGAGACTCCACAACCTCCCTGGGCAACCTGTGCCAGTGCTCAGTCACGCTCACCATAAAAAAAAAAAGTGTTTCCTGATGTTTGACTCTCTCCAGTATGTCTGTGTATGTCTTGTACTGGGGAGCCCTGAACTGGAGACAGTACTCCAGGTGTGGCCTTAATAGTGCTGAGCAGAGGGGAAGGATCACCTCCTTGACTTGCTGGCAACAGTCCTCCTAACGCAGCCCAGGACACCATTTGCCTTCTTCACCGCAAGGGCACGTTGCTGGCCCACGTTCAACTTGGTGTTCACCAGGACCCCCAGGTCCTTTTCTGCAAAGCTGCTTTCCAGCTGGGTAGGCCCCAGCATATGTTTGTGCATGAGGTTGTTCCTCCCCAGGTGTGGGACTTTGCACTTCTTGCTGAACTGCATGAGGTTCCTGTCAGACCCTTTCTCCAGACTGTCAAGATCCCTCTGGGTGACCGCACGACCCTCTGGTGTATCAACTGCTCCTCCCAGACTTGCTGAGGGTACACTCCAACCCATCATCCAGATCACTAATGAAGATCTTAGCCACAGCTTGTGGCTGTCCACTAAGGAAATGGGAAGTGCTGAGACCCACAGTGAGGAGCATGGAAGCTGAACCAGTGAAGTACAGGACAGCGCATATATGCAATGAAGAAAAAGGAAAGATCCTTTCATATGAGAATGAAGGGATTTGTTTTTCAACACATATGCACATACTTTTTAATATAGCATTTATATGTAGTGCATTCTGACAAATTTGATTTATTAATAAGCCTTTTTTGTAACTGGAATTGATTAGAAAGGTTATGCTTTCTTTGCCATTCATCTATCACACTAAAGAATATATATAATAAGTACTCTGAAATTGGTATTAGCCTTAGTGACATTACTTTTCTGGGTAAAGATCACATTGCATGAGGTATTGATAGGATACAGAAATCAGTAAAACATGTACACCTAATATTTGCCTCCTGTATTTAGTTTAAGCAGATATTTATATTGAGGAGTTGTTTGTAAGAGTTCCCTAAGGGACCTATCTGAAATGTCATCAGCACACAGATGATACAACATACACATGACAAAGATGGAGTGTTTAATTTTTAGTTGTCACATACCAAAATGTCTCCACTGAAAACTTATTGGAATTCAAGCTTAGAGACAGACCCAGTAATGGTTCATGGCAGAATCATTCTGCTCCTAGAGACTAATGGAATTTTTACCCTAATTACAGCTTAGTAGGATTAAGCACAAATAAATCACTATTACCTTTTCCAAATATTACCTATCTTGTGTGAATTTAAAACAGATACTATATGTTCCCATTCAAAGTCCTGACTCGATTGCTCATTGTCACACTCAAAGACCCTAAAATCCAAGTTTATCCTGATGGATAAAACAAATGGTAGAATTAACATCTTAATGACTATACCAAACTGGCTCTAAACATCTCATAGTTTTCCAAGCTAATTACTGAAACTGTCTAGGAGACCCCAGAAGGAAAACAAACAACTCCCCCTGTCAGTCTTCAGGATCTTCTCATAGAAGGAAAGATTTGATGGAAGGTAGAACAACTTTTTCCCAGTTCTGTAGGTGAGTCAAGAGTATCTGTGATGCTGCTGTGGCTGAGGGTGATAAAAGATTCAATAAAGTCCCTTTGAAATGCAGAGGTAGTGCTAACCTCATGATGAAATGAATTATAGGAGAACCAGATGGAGATTTGTATAACCAAACTGAGGAGCCAAGGAAGAACTTGTACCTGCCATGCCCAAAGCTGACTCTGTGGGAACTCTACTTTACAGTGCAAAAATTCCATCACCTTAGTCCTACGGCAAACATGTTTCTCAGAGTATTGTGGGACATGCTATTCATGAGATAGCTCAGTCTTGACGTCCCTCACTGTATGGGTATAGACATTAAATGACATCCAAGGCCAATGCAAGAAAGCATTTAATCATAACATTTTTCATCAAAGCATTTCAAGTTGAATTAGACCATTCTATGGCCAGAAGTGATGGTATAAACACACTAAATAGACCAATTCAGCATTTGTTCACATCCAGCATCCTTTTTAACTCAAAGAGACATGACTGACTTGCAGAATAGGGCTGAAAAAGAAAATAATTAAAACCGGACTCCCCTAACAAATGCATGAGCACTTCACATTTTTTTCTGTCTACTTCTGAGCTCTGAACTGTTGCCCTTCTGGACAGCCTTCTCCACACAGCTATCTCCAACACACAGAAGGAAACACATGGGACGGCCTGTTATGGTTACTGCATTGCAAAATCCCAATTGCCACTGTAATACCTGGAACAGATCGGTCATAGACACTTAATTTCCAAAACTGAAAGTGCAGAGCAAACAGCTATTCATTTCCAAACAAAAACATCATCTTAGATTTTTATACTACATTTAATAGTTGAAAAGAAATAGATGCAAGCCACCTCAACCACTGCATACTTTGCTAACTGTGGGGATGAGACAAAGTCCCATGTCACTTTTGATGGGCACCCCACCAAAGGCAATGAGTGAAGTCCCCCAGTCTGCTAAAGGCTATGGTTAGCAAGTCACAATGTAGTCATAATAATGCAACTGGGGGCATCACAGGTAGGCCCGCACATGGGCAGTGCTGGATCTTAGCCCTCCATGAGTGGTTCTTTCATCTCTGTTCGTACAATCTCCACTCTGAGTTCTTTCAGCTTTCATTTTGCCAGTATCCAGACTCCACTAGGTATTTTTCAATGGCATCATCTGCTCCTCTCAATGCAGGTATAGCACAAAGCACAGGAACACACCCAACAGACCCGCAATGCATTTCCTCACTCTTAGTAGCTCCTTAAGCCTGTAAAACGGAAGTGAAATCTTGTGGCTCTTCACCCAAGTTAGTTACATAGCCAGCTACAGGACCTGTTGTAATATCCCAGTACTCATAACATGCTTAATGCCACTCCTGAACACAACAAAAACACCACCACCTTCTCCAAAAAGCTCCATATTAGAGATGCTGAGATGTTCTACTGATAACTTAGCTAACATGCTTTAACAAGGCTCCTGATTTCTTCAGATCCAACAATATATTGAGGATCCTGAAGTCAGCAGGAGCTTGCAGCTTTGTTGTTGATCAGCTATTTCCAGTACAATCAACAGTGAGAGAAGTTTTATACCTAGAGAGGATTTGGTGGAATTTTCTTCCCCAGAAAATTGCCCTGATCTGGGGGTCAAGACACCCAAATGTAAATCTGGCATGCCAGGCTACTTTAGGTTCTTCTGGTCCTCCAGAATCAACACAGGTATTTTCTGGTTCTTGCACAGTTATATTTGAAGGAGCTAGGAGGAGGGACATGAAAATTTGCCCCTTTTTTTTTTCCTCTAGTAACTGACTTTCACAAAAGGACCAGTTCAGCAGCATCAGCTAAGTGCCCAGTGCCATCTTAGACACATCGGAAATACCCATGCAAGGCTGGCAGATGTGACATGGGACCTATAGGAGACCATCCCCATCTGGAGCAGCAGCACAAGGCCAGAGACACACCAGGCTGCCTGAAAGAGCAATTCATCACTCTCAAAGTGCCCTTAAATTTAGGCTGCCTGCAGATTACTTTCTGAGGTAATACAAAGATTTTATTGGCAAACTTCTCAGACGATATACAGATGGCCAACACATGGCTAAGCCCCTCTCTCACCTGTCCCAGAAGAAAAAGGAGGCTTTAGTCATTTCTGCAAGATTTTCCAGTGAAATGAAAAAATATTACAATTGCTGCATGGCATATGCACATGTATTTCTATTCAGGAAATCCTTTGAGATGAAATCCTGGCCTGAAATACAGAAGCCCTAAAACGGCTGTAATAACATCATAACACAATTCACACGTGGCATTCATTTAATACATATAAAGGCAGGAAAAGAGAACAAAATAGCCTCCCTAGTGATGCAGATCAGGCCCCTTTGAATCAGCAGAAATCTTCTATTGACTTTAATATATTTTAATAGAACACCTTCATCGCTCACTCTACCATCAGGTAGATTTAGCTAATAACAGCATTCTTGTGGCACCCTTGCTATTTTTGGCAGTTTCCTCAGCTAAAATGTCATTCATTATCTCATATGGGCTTCCCTTCACCCTGCACAGCTGCCTCAAATAGGTAAACAACAGTATTATAGAACTTACACCAGTAATAGCCAGAAATCAACCATGAGAATATACAGTCTCACTCTTCCTTGTGTTCCATAACAAACAAGTGTGGCATTTTAAAAAAAACATATAAACTCATTAAAGGTTAATGGTCTTTCACCTATTGGTGAAAGTCAGCAATTCTTTAAGTCTTCTAGAATGGAAATGGGAGCAGATGCATTTAAAGTAATTCAACAGCCAGGGGCCCCTCGCTCTCAAAAGGCCTCAGAAATATCCGGCAGAGCCAGACGACTTTAAGCTAGAAGGTTTTAGTATTTAACAGACCTCCTTGCTATAAAGTTGTGATTCAATGCATAATAATTTCTCCATTTAGGAAACAAATATTTGGAGCACTAAATGAGCATACCAGATGGTTTACTTCCCTTTATTCTCTTCAACTTGTTCAACATCCCTCCATCACTACTGGTTTCTTCTAAGTGCAAGGGTTTGGTCAGAGATGTCGTTCTTTATCTACAGAACGGCATCTCGGTGGCAGGTCAGACTATCACAGGCAAAGGCCTTCACTGCCAAAAAGAAGTTTGTATCCAGTTGTTAATAAAATACACACAGGAAGCAAGTTTTGGAGGGGAGGAAAGACAGGACCACCAAACGTTTGTTCCAAGTGGAAATCAAGTTAATGCAAAGCAGAGACCTACAATAAGCACTGGTTCAAAGCAAAATCTAGGTGTCAGCCTGATTACTAGGCATTTAAAGGTGCTTCCAACATCTGCAATATTGCAACTAAGATGCTGTTCAGTTTACTTCCAAAATGCTGCTGTTCCATCAGAGAAAAGGAGCACATGCCTATGAGTGTGGCCCATTTAATATTTCCCTTATGGAAATTATTTCCCAGTTGATGAAACCAAAACCAGAGTGCTACAGAAAACTAACAGGTTTGCTGAAAAGTGTCTCTGGAGTCTACAGATGGAACAAGTAGTAAAAACTTCGCTATAGACTTTCTAAATAATCTAAAGAGTTTAATCTCTCCACTAGAGAATTCCAGGGAATTGGACAAGCAGAAGGGATGTCAGTCCCCATCCAGTTCAAAAGGATGCTGCAGAACCTTAAACCCTTTTTGTTTTCACCCTAATAACTTCTGGAAGTATTTTTCCACAGGACTTTTTCTTTTCCTCCTTTCAGTCTTTTGTTTGTTTTCGCTTTTTCCAAGTTGGCATGCAAACCACAAGCACTCACGAAAGGTTAGTGATTTTAAAAAAGGAAAAAATACTTAATTGTAATTGATGCTTCTTACAGTTGTGCAAAGTTGTCCAGTGGCAAACAATCCTACTGCAAAAACTACTGAGGCTTTACAGTCTGATTTATCTTAACAAAAAAAGCCCCAAAGGCTAAAAACCACAATTGGCTTCTGAGAAACTTCATATCATCTTCAAGAAGAACCACTGCTATGAAAACAAGCTCAGTCATGAATCACAGAGTCATCAGGGGAACATTCATTTACCCATCCTTTGTTCTCCGCTTGCAGTGATCCGTATTTCCTAAGGCTACCTGTGTGCCTCCATCCATCTCCATTTCACAGAACATCTAGCCATGCAAAAAAATAAAGAGCAGGACCTAGCAAGACTGTATTGCAAATCAGTTGCTTTTTAAAAATCAGGGAGACTAGTGTATCTGGCTGAGTTAAATGGACAAAAACCTACAGCCTGTACTCTCTTATCACTTCTGACTCAACAGTGGAGGGAAAACAGGGGCAAGAGTTGCCATATTTAAAAGATAATTATTTTCACTGGCAACAATAAGGAAAGCATTAACAGAAAATGAATCTGAAAGACATTTGAGGAAATATGTGATTACTCTTCTTGGCCAAATCAGAGACCTGTCTAAAGACCAAGAGTACAATCCTTCATCACTAATTTCATTTTACCACCAGGTTCAATCATTGTGCAGGGCCAGACTGCCCGAGAAGGTGGTGCTCGTTACCATCCTGGGACAGCCTAACAGCACTAAAGGCAGTGGCCCGGTGGAAACTACTGAAGATGTTAAAAAACAAACTGAAATTGGACATAGCATTAACCAAGAACTTCTCCCAGTGTGGTAACCAGGTCTGTTTTAGCACTGCTTTATTACTGGGGGTTTTTTCCTGATCTACTTACAAATCCCTGTTAAATTAATAGCTAGGAATGGCTAAATTTGAGGAACAGTTAACTAGAGTGGACTTAGGCATTTCCCAGTTCTCAGCCAGTGGTTGCCAATATTTGGGGGATAGGGGGCAGCGGAGAAGCTGTAAATCTGAGTCAATTCCTATTTTATGAAAAAGGGCACACACGACCTCTCCACATTCCTCTGACATACTGTACACACTTTCCCAAGCTGGACCTCATTTATGCACAGTTGGAAATCTCACTTTTATTTTTGCCTTTCAAAATGAGCCTGCAATCAAGAGTGGAGGAGGCAGCTGATGAACTGGAAAGGCAGGGCTGCTCTAAGACTTACTACTCAGCCTGGTTGAGGACATGAGCCCAACGAACACCACAGTCAAGCAGCGTTCCTCGCTGCTCCGCGACAGGCTCCTCGCAGTACCTGTCACAGAGAACGTGTGCAAGCGTACAGTTAAGTGCATCACCCTGCTTGCCCGTACAGCAGACCTGTTGAGTTTCACAAATTTGAGTGTGAAACTTGTATTTGTTCCCACTTCACACTCATCCCTGCCCGTGCGAAGGTCTATATATTTGCAATATATTTGCAATACGGCACAATGACCAGTCTCTGGGATCCTGTGTGTCAGATCCAGACAGCCTGCGGCCCACATCTCACCCCGTCTATGTGAGATCTACTGCGCCAAGTCACCCAAGTGAGAAAAGCTGTAGTTTGTCACTGTCATACGACTCACCATGCCAAATGTGGGATGTTTCAGCACTGAGGGGGCACTTGTGAGCCTTGATACCTACAGATGCTGGGCTCTCTTTGATGCTATTGTTCTTCATTCATTAGCTCCTATTAAAACCATTGTAAGGTAATCACAGTGGGACTGACAATCCGTATTCAGGGAATCAAGATGCTTGACCTCAGGCTAGACTGAATACTGAATTAATTGCATGTAGATTAAAAACAAAAAAAGAGGAAACAGCTAAAAATTAGTTGTAAACGATTTAGTGAAACTCACAGTGACAGCAGATGTGCTCTTGCCGATAAAAAGCAAGCAAGCAATAAGGCTGAGTGATTTCATAGAATCATTTAGGTTGGAAAAGACCCTTAAGATCATCGAGTCCAACCGTAAACCTAACACTGCCAAGTCCACCACTAAACCATGTCCCTCATTGCTGTGTCTTTTAAATACCTCCAGGGATGGTGACTCAACCACTTCCCTGGGCAGCCTGTTCCAATGCTTGGTAAGCCTTTCGGTGAAGAAACATTTCCGAATATCCAACCTAAACCTCCCTTGGCGCAACTTGAGGCTGTTTCCTCTCGTCCCATCACTTGTTACTTGGGAAAAGAGTCCGACACCCACCTCGCTACAACCTCCTTTCAGGAAGTTGTAGAGAGCGATAAGGTCTCCCCTCAGCCTCCTTTCCTCCAGGCTAAACAACCCCAGTTCCCTCAGCCGCTCCTCATAAGACTGGTGCTCCAGACCCTTCACCAGCCTTGTGGCTCTTCTCTGGACATGCTCCAGCACCTCAAAGTCTTTCTTGTACTGAGGGGCCCAAAACTGAACACAGTACTCGAGGGGGGGCCTCACCAGTACAGGAGGACCATCACTTCCCTAGTTCTGCTGGCCACACTATTGCTGATACAAGCCAGGATGCTGTTGGCCGCCTTGGCCACCTGGGCACACTTTTCCTTCAGTACAGATCAGACACCTATTGAGAAATTAGCAGGGAGTCAGGACATGAGACAACAATATACATTTTTTTTTTAAAGAAATCAGCTGCTACACCAAAGGTCATGTTTCAAAGTCTTCCATCCATTCTGGAAAGCTTCTGAAACAGAAGTGAAACCTGCATATTTTACTGTAAAGGTTATTCAAAATTGCCCCTGAGGAAGAGTTCAAACTGAAGCAAGACATGAGTTTGGCCCAAGTATAGCTCATACCACAGCAAGAGGTAAGATGACCCCATTTAGGAAGAGAGGCTGCTAAGCTGTACCTAAACAATGGCTATGCAGTGCACAATAACAGCTGAACAAAAATATCAAACATCCTTTTGCATTAACACTGCCAATTCACAAACTGTACTGTTGAACAGGTACCGGGCATAGTATTTCTTCTGCAGGCAGCACTAAACCACAATTGCACTGCAGGGAGTGGGAAGGAGGAACAGAAATTCTGGCAACAGCTTTATTAGGGTCTCTGTTTGATCTAGTCCTCTTCAACCAATAAAATAGAAGATCTAGCAGAATACATTCCAAATATAAAATTTTATATTTTATCAACTCAAACCATGTTTCAAGTCAAATTCCCACAGGTAACTTGCTCCAACTACTTACTTTCAGCAGCAAATCAGACTTTCATGAGTTCAATCAATGAAAATGCTGTGCTAGGAAGTCACTAGACAGTTCTCTTCCTTCTCACACTCATGCTTTAGTGCTTTACTGCCCTGGCCCAGGGCCTTCAAAGCAGACGAGATGTTTCAGACCTGGTCAAGCTGCTGGTGTCTGGACACTCCCCTGACTCGTCTATGAAATCATGATTTCATGTGCTTAAAGCCTCTGGAGTTTGAACAGGGGCTAAACAACATGAATTTGCATTGGGCTCTCCAGGCATAGTTTTGCACACAGAATCTCTCACTAGAAATATTTTCAGAAACTCAGGAGCTGCTGCCCCTGAGCCTGATGTTTACCAGACTTCCTAAGAGCTCCAACAACCAGGAAACACACGACCTCAAGTCTTCTGAGGAAAGCCAAAGATGTATATGTATATACACACACGAACAGATTTCTCTACACATTAAACACATGAATTCTGCAAGCAATCTGTAATGAACATACAGAAATGTGGAAAAAAAAGATCTGACCCACTACCCAGCATACAAAATGACAACAAAGCATCATTGACCACTGGTTGCTAGGCCCCGCTCAAAAACACTCTTGACAAATCTTCCCGAAACACTTCAAACAAAAGCACACTATCATAACACACTATGTTGATCACCCAATGGACTATCTATTTAGATAAATTCAGGGTGTCAGCTAGCCCTTTCATCTTTAACCTCTGTGAGACTGCAATTCTTTGAGAATTGAGTCAAAAGTTTCTGGGTTAAGCATCAGAGGACAGACCAACTCAGGTGGCACTGGGGTGGACACCTGACAAAGACAACCTGACCAGAATAGGAAGTAGCTGAAAATTTCTTTAGATAGCTGGAAAAAGCCTCTTGACAGCACACCCTGGCAGACTTCATCTCAGCCACCCTGGCATCTGCTGGAAGGGCAATAGGTTTGTGCACAAGCAATCCAGGAAATTTATGGAGACCATCAAGGCCAATTTCTTGACAGAGGTGGTCAATAAGCCAACTAAAGGAGATGCTCTGCTGGATCTGTTAACTCAAAAAAGCCCAAACAAAACTCAGAGATGGAAAGGTGAAGGCAGCCTCTCCTCCAGAGTCTGTGAAGCGTAAGGTCCTGACTGCCCATGCAGTAAAGCAGCCAAACTTTATCCAGAGCTGCACCAACAAAAGTGGAGCCAGCAGGTCAAGACAAGGGATCCTTCTGCCCTGTTTTAGCTCTTTAAAGACACCTGCATCCAGTTTTCGCTCCCCAGTATAATGACAACATTGACATACCTGAGAGCATCCATCTGAGTACAGAGGGCCACCGAGATGACAAGGGGACTGAAGCATAGGACGCACAAAGAGACTAAGACCTGCGTTTATTCAACCTGGAGAAGGTGAATGGGTATTTATTGCTGCCTATGACCACCTAATGCAAGCATGTAGTGAAGATGGACCTTCTGAGAGGTGCAGGGATAAAATGAGAAGCAGTGAGCATAGGCTGCAACACAGGAAATTCCAGTTAAATGTACAGAAAAATATTTTCATCTAGAGGGTGGTCAAATATTGGGAAACAAGCCTAAGGAAGTTATGTGATCTCTGTCCCCAGAGACAACTGAAACTCACCTGGGCAAGCTGATCCTCCAACCTGATCTAATTGGCCCTGGTATGAGCACAGGGATGAACCAGAGACCTCCAGATGGCCCTTCCTAACTAAATCATTCTATGAATCCATGATCCAAGTCCAACAGCAGAATTACAACCCTGTACTTCAGGATAGCAGATGCTCAGCTGAGAAATGGGTTTAGAGAAGCCAAAGCCAGCTAGAGGAAACTAATGAACAATAAGGACAACACCCAGCCCTTGTTTTTCTATTGCATTTGTTCTACTACAGTGACATCTTCTATTATCATTAGTCTCTGCCACATGCAGCTATGCATGACACAAGGTGACCATCACCTACATTTAGATGTGTACTGCAACTGTGTATGTCTATAGACCTCAGTGTATATATGTAAGTTTAAAGAATAATCACCTTTGGGACCTAAATTCAGTTAAAATTGGTGCTTTTTAGAGGTCAATGCAAAACAAAGCAATGAAAAGAGTTGCATACTGAGCCACGCCTTGTTTATTCATCCCCTCTTCCTCCTCCTCCAACAGTTAATACTCTACACCATGTTTTAATTGCTCTCTGACATCACACCTGGTGCTCGGATATGAATCTCAGAGCACTTCAAGCATGTTTTAACATCATACCAAACCTTGCATTTTCTCACATCCAGAAACAGAGGTGGCCCACTGCATAACGTTGACTGGAGGACAGTGCCAAGCGAGGACTTCCATGACATATACAGAGATAAATCTGTGTGGGCAGAGGGGAAGAGTGTTTCTCCTGTAAGATTCAGCCCTTCAAATACTCAACCTGAGGAGCAGCTTTTCCCAGCTCAAGCATTTGATGCAGACTAGCCACAGCACTGGCTCTTGTCTTGACAAAACCCCATGTGGATGCATTAAATATTTTCAGTAGCTTAAGGATCACACAAAAGTAAACAAATCCATGGCAAAAACCCAAAGCATCTCACTATACAAAACAAGTCAGGCCACAGTCAGATCTTTAATAAAAGCACTTTGAGTCAGTGACAAACAAGATACAGCAGACATGACAACTCAGAAAATCCATTTGGGGGTAGAAGTGTGCTGCTGGTGTTTTCAGAGGATCAAACAAGGTCCCTAAACCTAACCATCCCCTCAGTGGCTCCTCAGCCATTCACGACACACTAGAAGGCTGCAAAAAAAAAAAAAAAAGCCACTCTTGCCTCACCCCTCCTCGAGTTGGTACGGAAGAAGCATAGCAGGGTCTTTGTTCTGACCAAAACTGAAGGAGTAAATTAACCCAGGAAAAAAAACTCCAGCTCTAATCTCTTGAGTAGGAGATTAAGTTATTTTACAGGAAGGAGACCAAGCAACCTATACTCCTCCCTACTTCCTCCAGTTTCACAACATGCACTCCAGCTAGGGCACCTTTGCTGAGAGAAGCCTGACACTGCCAACCTCCTAACAGGATTCATCTAATTTGAGCAGGGCATGGGAGAAAGCATCTCCCTGTAGAAACCATTCCCCATCTTATTGGTTAGTCTGTTCAAAGAGGCTGGTCAGCCACGTTTGACATGACTGCATTTTCATTTAGCAATCTTCCATCCTGCTCCCCTTACTGGGACATTAGGAGCTAATAAAAGGTGCATAAGATCGTTTTCACCATGATACTAGCTAATAAGTAGCCAATCCTAATTCCAAGAGTCAGAGTGATCCTCTTTCACTAACAAATAAGGCCCTGAAGCTCCCTTGGTAAGGAGAGGGGTTCTGCAGCACTGAGGGAAGTATGGCAAAGGGCTTGTTCTCAGAAGCCCAGCACACACAAGAGCTTTGGAAGGTTGTATCCCTGCACTTTGGTCTTTGGGTAGTGCCACCTGCTCAGTATCTGTAGTGGTCTGGCTTGAATGGCCCATCTCTTGATAAGCCTAGGTATTTGGCCTGCTTGTCACTCAGCTTCGTCAGCTTCACACACAGTTTATCCAGATGAGCAGCAGCCACAGCTTCATCCAGCTGAAAAGCAAAACATTGAGACAAGAATATTAGCAGAATGGAGTCCCATTAGTTCAAGAAGTCATGGTTAATAGTGAGAAATTAATATGTGAAAACCAACAGCAGCCCCAAGGAGGACTTAACAGACCAACACAGAGGAACAGTCAGACAGCTCTTCTCCTGCCAACATTCCTCACCTGCTTGAGCACAGAGGCATCTGCTTTGAGCACAGAAGTGCGTTCAGCTGGAAAAGCCCCATGCTTTTGAGGGAGTCAAGTTAAGCTTAAGTGAGACAGGCAACTTTATATAATCAAGCCCATTTCAATCTCATTTACACATTCACATCCATCCCACAAGAACAGAGATCAAACTGTTCAGAGATAAGAATATCCAGTTTGGTAGAATGGTAAAGCCCCAGTCATGTTTCCACTAGAAAGACACCTGGACATACTAGACTATCATCTTACAATTTTAAATACGTTCTAATATTGGAAAAAACAAAATGCATCTCCTTTCCAGATATCCCATCTCAGGGGTACATGTATCAAGAAATTCATTCCAGAATCACTAATTCAGCAAGAATACTAGTATTTATTGGCATTGTCTTCATGAAGAATAAAGCCAAAGTGGGCTGTAGGACATAGGCTCAGAAATGTTGATATACTTTCTTTATCCCAGAGGTGTCAGGCAGACTTGCAGACTCAAGGGATTGAAAAATGTGTACAGTTATGAAACAGTTAAGTGCTACAGGAGACATAAGAGTTAGAAAACAAACAGTAAAATGGCAAACTAGCTGCTCTGTCAGACACGAATGTACAGCCGTAAAAGACATTCAAAGATAGAAAGGACAGCACTAAGAAGGGATCACGTGCTGCTGAGTTACAACAGAAGGACAAGTTTGACCACCATTTGTAATTCCTGCAAAAAACAAGTAATCATTGCTAAGGAAACAGATATAAGGTAAGTCTAAATTCCAACAGCACGGGAAAGACTGGCGATATTTCCCCCATACTAAATAGATGTGAAAGGTTGCAATATATTTGAAGGGCAATAAATCAACAAAACAATCAAGGGCCAGATCTTCAGCTTGTGTGAACCAGCATGTCCTAAATGATTCAATAACTAGTCCTAGATTTCCCACTCAAAGGGAGTGTGGTAACAAGCAACTACTCTGAAGTAATCCCACTGTAATGAACTAGGTAAAAAAAGCTACATCTGTACAGAATATATCCACTGCAGCTCAACCTGCTCATAGTAGAACTGCCAAAATCTCTTGAGAACCAACACAGCCAAAGATGTACAAGACAAAATCAAAAATATAAGATGAAGTGGTTGAAGAATGTGGAAGTGAACCATGAAAGCTACCGAACACTACATAAGAGTCAGGAAAATCATGAAAGAAAGAAAAGCTAACTGGAGGGACTCTGTTTAGAGGGGAAACAAGTATTTAAGCTTAGTAGATCCTGCCAGAAAAAAAATAGGAGGGTTAAAAATTGAATGCGTATCTGGTTGATTAGACTGACATGAAGATCTGATAGGTACATTTCCAGGAAGTTTAAGACAGATTACACCCACTTGAAAAGGAGCTGAGTCCCTGATATTTCCCAGATCAGGTTGTCAAACCGCAGCAGAGATAAGTTATTTCACAGCTGCTTCAGCTTGGGGACTTCAAGATTTAGATGAAAAGGTACACAAATTTAGATGAAGGTAAGCTGACATTCTTACTTTAAAATCAGATAGCTGAGCATAAGGATGAACAGATTTGGTGCCAAGAACATGGACACAACAGTTTGCCTAGAGTTCCAGGAACACACATTGCAGAAATGCATGCATGTTTGTAATAGCTGATCATCAAAGCGATATTCTTGCAGTCAAAGAAAGTGCAGTATAAGGTACTTGGTAATTCTTATATTTTACATTTGGACCTCAAAGCTACCACACAGAACAAGGAAGATACTAGCTAGAAAATTATCAAAGCTCTTCTGCCCATCTTTTGTTGTTTCTAAAAGGTGACTGCATTATTCTTTGAAATTCTCTATGGAGCACAGAGGGCCAAAAGAGCATTTTTTCACAGTATATAAACCTGAAGAGATCACTGCCATATGTTCCATTAACATGCAACTAAGTAATTGATCTGGGCATTTCTTCTCATTTCCAGTTCAATTATGCTCACTAAAAATTGTTATTCAGGAAGTGGATGAAGCCATATTTATTAGCAACATTGGTCTATCATTTGAGAGAATTGTCAACAGAACTTTTCTTTTGAAGATGATTATGTGTCAGCTTGCTGATCAACTCCTACATTGTATTTCTGGTACACTTCGCTTGGTCATTAATGGATGGTTTTGGAAGCTTAAGTCCTTCAGCAAACACTTCGTAAGTAAGCCCAAACATCCACATTCTATTCCAAAATGAAAAGTATTTTCACATTTAGTCTCACACCTGGCTGCATTCCAAAGGCAGTGGGATTTAACTCCAGCATCTTTTTCAATGACCATCTCAAATTCTCAGGCTTGTTTTGGAAAACTAAAACCAGGTTTTATAAAAGGAATTTGTGAGTTGTGACATGATCCAGACTTTTGCAGGAACAAAGAATGCAGAGGTAAGTTTAATGGGAAACCTGAGGGAATCTGTCATTAATATTTTGTGAAGCTGTTAGGACCAGATTGTGATAAGCTCTGCTTAGGTGCAAATGGGACCCAGACTATCAACCACAGTAAAAGTGATTCCTACTTTCACTCCAGCTTCAACTCTGCCCCACTGGACTTTGCTGCTGGATAGGCATGCGAAAGCTTGCTGTGAATGCTGACATTCAGCAGAAGGAAGAAGTTGGTTGGGAGAAGCTCCCTGACTACCCTGAGGCAGCACAGGGCTTCCCAGCACCTTAGGGAAGAGCCCCAGGTCAAGCCAAAAAGTGACTGGTCGTTCCTATCGCATGTGACAGACAAGTCCCAGTTCTGCACGACAGGTTAGCCACAAAAAACAGCCCACTTCAGACTCAGCATGACCAAAGCCAAGCATTCACTGAGGGACAGAAGCTCCTTGCAACAACAACATTAAGTAGGAAAATGAACTCGAGCACAAACAAAACAAATCTACATGATCACATCTGAAGTTGGCTTCCTTACAAGCTTGCATCTTTTTGCTATTCTAACTCACCTTCTTTGGCAGGAAATGGACTCCGACAGAGTATTTGTCACTATTGGTCCACAGCTCGATCTGTGCCAGCACCTGGTTGGTGAAGGAGTTGCTCATAACAAAGCTAGGGTGACCCATGGCACAGCCCAAGTTGACCAGTCGGCCCTCCGCTAGCAGTATAATATGACGGCCATTCCTCAGCGTATAGCGATCCACCTGGGTGGGAAAAGGCAAGAGCACTGCAATGTCAGGGTAAAGAGAGCATTTTAGATCATGCAAAGCTTGGTGGGCTTTCTTCCCACCTCAACAATTCAGCAGTGGGCTTGCAACGCAGACTTTGATCACAACCGAGACACCCCTCCCTCAATTCCCAGCTAGTGTTTGCGAAGCCTGCAGCTATTCTGACTTCGCACAACACGAACCTTAGCATCTGCTTCATATGTAACTGGTTATCCAGTTCTAGTTTTTCCACATGCATGTTGTCTCAGATGGCTGTGGTGGGGAGCATGAGGCTAGCAGTAAAATGCAGTTCATATATGCTTAATGGTAACAACTGGTGTGGAGAGACAGGAGAGAAGGAACACCTCTGCATGCAACAGCCCGGAGCCTTTGCATCTAACACAGGGGTAAGAGGCAGAGTCCTCAGCCTGCTGAAACTGCTCCCCTGTGACTCTTCCCACTTCCGTAAGGCCAATGCTTTACAGTATAATAAACATCTGTCCTGGCTTCTGGTGCACCCTCCTTTGCTCTCAGGGGGCCAAAGACATGGGCCTCCACTCAGACTGATTTCCAAGCTATGCTGGGGACAACAGGACTCTGCACACAGAATCAGGTCTCAGATGGGCTAAGGAGACAGGTCTTCAGCTATATGAGAGAATCCCACACAATTCAGAAGATAATGTCACTTAATATGTGCCTCAACTGTCTGGGCCAGACCACGCTCCTGCAATGTTAAAGTTAACTCTGCTTCTCCTTTCCACCAGTCACTAGGCTCTTCTCTCCCTGCCTTCACCCCTATAGGAGGTTACAATGAAACACCAATATGGCCTGTAAATTACAAGAATACGCAGTATTCACTGGTATGTATTGCTCATGTCACACCAAGCACATGGGAGTAGAGCAAACCTTTGGAAATACTTAAAAGACAATCAACGACCACTTTGACAGAGGGTAATGCTTTAGAGAAGTCCGTTTATCTTATGCTGTCATAGCACAGCAATTGTGAAAGACCTCAAAGAGTCCCTCCCCACAGCTGTATTTATACTTTTAGTCTCAAAAGTTATTTAATATGAAGCAAAACACACATCACTTTCAGTTTTATTCTTAAAGTTTTGGCCTGTAAGTTAAAAGCCATGTGGGACGAAGCTTTAATTGCAGAAATACCATCTTCTGAAAAAACATCTGTGCCAAGTCCTTAGCAGAGATGTAATAAGTAAACCAACAGAAACCTTTTTATTAGAACAGGTATTTTTGCTTTCAGAGGAGGTCTGTGCCTCTACCTGTCTTCCCCAGCTATGTTTCAATCGCAGCATTATTTTTTACTTCTTGGGTTCATATAACAGATTATTGTTTTCAGCACAACACATGCAGACAGTAACCACCTCAAACAGAAGCCCTAAATAACATTCTTAATTTCTCCCGTCCAAGAACAGTACAGCAAGGTAGGGTTAGTAAGAACACTCTCCAGTGAGCAGTTGCAGTATTTCCTATGGATGCTGATTCTCCGTTGTGGGCCACCAGTGACAGTGCTCAGTCCACCCAAAAATACCATATGGGCTATCATAAGATTATGGGAGGAAGTAACGAAACGAAGGAAGCAGACAGAAAGCAGAACACTAAAACCCGTAAGAACAGCTACAGCATTACTTAAACATATTTACAAGTTAAACTACTACAAGGTAGCAGTTAAGTAGCATTTCAGTTTTGAAGTCTGAATCAGGTAGTTTAGGTGTCAAAATATTATATCCATATAATATCCACACAACTTGCACCTGGACAGCTGCTGGCTTGTGCATGAAGTCACATACCTTCAGCAATCTGCTGACATAACTCCTTCAATGCACAGGGTAATGCAGAAAATGCAAATTAATGTCTTTGCACAGAAATAAATACAAAATAGTAGTGGTACCAGCAGAGGCTTAAGTCAGTACTGTGGAAATACATCTCATCTATGGGCAGATACACAGGCTGATTCATAAGCTCAAGAAATTGCTACAGAGGTAGAATTCAAGTTATCCAAGCATGAAGTTAATCTCCACACTTATATAAATGCCTCCTCCCTTTCCCCAACAGCATTTAGCTTGCTCTGGACTTTCTGGCTGCTTTGCACTTCCCTCCACACCATGATATGTGAATAATTTCTTTTCACAGCCAAAGTTCATTGATCACACCCTGACCTTTCTTTCCTCTCTAGAGTTGAGCTTGTGCTACACACCAGTCTCTAATACCAGAAGGCAGCTGAGCAGGACTGCAGTGCAAACCCATATCCAAAACAACCTGCCAGCTTTTCAGGAATAAGCCTGTTTCCTCCTTAACTGTACTTCGAAAGCAACAGATGAGTCAGAATGGCACAATAAGACATTTTCCTTTCCCAAGTATTAAACATTTCTAATACCAGCTCACCACTTGTAAATGGGGACCATATGGTACTGAAAACTACCATGTTGGACACTTTCACAATTACTCTGCACCTCTAGCTGAAGTCTAGCAACCCTCGGCTCTGGTATTAATCCTCTGATCACGAGACAGATGTCTTCACAGGAGGTTAGAGATTTTTGCTCTTGTACCACATTCCCCTCCCTGCTACAGGATCTAGAAAAAAGCTGCCAGGTCTTAGTAAAAATTTGACTATTTAGAGAGTTAGTACTTGGTATTATAAAACATTGGAAACCTCACCCAGAACATAGATGTGAAAAAAACATATGTTATTCTAAGGATAAGTGCAAAAATCTCCCACCTTTAACACAGGACTGACCTCCCCTTGAGGCCCCCATAAGACTGGGGACAAGATGACCACAGAAGCGTCCCTTTGATGAATGTGAGCAACAAAACTGAGAAACCAGCAATGGCCTAAGTGGCAAACTGATAATTTCCTTCCCAGACTTCAGTGTAAGAGCAATTCCATCAATTATTGCAATGACTCATCACTGCTGCCCTGAGAAAGGTCCCAACACAGGCAGATGAATTCCCATGCGGGTGGTGAGGGACCGAAGCTGCAGGATACCTGCTGGGAGCTTGTTTGTAAACCTAAAGTTAATGCATGTCCTGGAAGTGTTACGCAATTGCAGTAAATTTCTACTCAACACCTTTTAATTTGTTTCAAGCATGGAATTTGGGGCTCTAAAGTCACATTTTGCCTCCCAGTCCTGCCTCTCCCCCTTTTGAAACAAGTAAGCTGTTAGGATGTGTATTAGTCCACTCCTGCTCAATTGCCCAGACACCACGGCAATCAGGCACAGAGGATGAAAAAGAAGAATGAAGCTTTTACAGAGGAGAACTCGTTCACGTAACACCTGCTCAGCAGGTACCTCCTTACCTAGTCATGCAGGTCTGAAGTCTTTAGGGACAAGAAATCTAAACGGACACAAAATGGAGCATAGGGTATACTACTAGCACAGTGCAGCTACATATAGCATTAAATACACCAATAACAGAGTCCAACTGGAGATTTAAACCAGTTAACAGTGCTTCAGATTCGCTGCTAGAAGTCAACAAAACCCAAGTACTAACCTGAGTCAGGGACCAGCTTTTCTGGGCTTGGTAATGTACACATCTATAGGCCATACTCACTTCAGTAAAGCTTCAAACACATGGAATGGCCACGTAAGATCGGATTTACCTCCAGGTACATCCCATCTCCAGCAGTAACCAGTAGATAGGTAAGAAAAGTACAAGAACAGCCCAAGGGTAAAGTGCTATTTCCTCCAGTAAATCCTCTCGGCTTCAGCTGTGCATCAAGCTGAGACAGAGGTGATCCACTCAGGGCTGTCAGAGACACTTTTTACAAACTTTAGCTAATGACTTTTAAGCAAACACACTTGTGGCACCCACAGCATGCTGGGCAGCTATTTTCACAGCTTTTGCTCTGTGAGCAGGTATCTCCTTTGTGTCACTCTGAACACTCTGCTTGCTACAGCAGTGGTTTATACAACAGACCAGAAAGGTTCAGGGTAGGATGTAGGTCTTCAGCATTAAACCATATGGACCATCTTGACCCTAATTCCATCCTTTTGAAAAGGTAATGTTCCATTTTTAACCAGAAACTTGTTAACAGTTTTCATACCTTGGACTAGACTGCATCTCATTGCACCTAGTAAATCTGTGACAGACTAGCTCCTTCAATACAGAGTCTAAAAGAAAAAGGGACTACTACCTCTGCCAACAGTGACACAATTTTTCATATGGACTTTAAGAGCCACGTTGAATGGCCATGTGCGGGTAGTTTGTGTGTTACAGTATTAACATCCAATTTAGCCTTCAACAATGTTTACTTTTTGAGCAGTCCCATTCTTAGTTTTAAAACCCAAGCTACCAGAAAGCAAGCAGCTAGCTGCAGGCTCCTCTAGGACAGGAGCTGTTGAGCAAAGTCAGCTCCACACTAAGGTCACGGGCAAGAACAGACCTGAACATAGTGAGAACTTGAGGGTATAACTTCATACCTAGTTGAGCCCATGCAGAGTGTCCCAACAGGATACTGAAAAGACTCTCACAACTGCTTCATAAGTGTTTGATGTGGGTGGCCAATAAGCCGCAGGGGAGTTATGAAAAGTGGAAGGGCAGATTGAAATCTACTAAGACATATGCTTGGGTGTGGTGTTTTTAAAAAAGTAGAAAACCTGTCTCAGAATCCTGCTATCAGCAAGCACACTCCCTCTTTAAAAGGTAACTAGAAGTCCCATGCCAAGTCAGACAAAGCCTGGTTTCCTTTACGTGATGTTCTCCCTCAATGCTGGTGTTACAAAACAGTTTTGATTTAGTTTAGTTTTGTTTCTCTGCTTTAGGACACGCAGCTGAAAAGCTGAAATTTTTAGATCCCTATTTTCCTGTGTAGCTGCAGCCATACTTTGAAGTAAATACATGGTGGGAATGCAAGCTGAGCAAGGATAAAACATCTCGCCTTGTCTGCCCACACATAGACTTCTGGTCTACACAGGGTTCTAAAATGAAGCCACTAAGTCTGGAAGAGAAGTCTGAGTTTGGCAGAGCTCCCGATAGGCTTTCCTGAAGCTTCAATCTCCAAGTAAAAAAAAAAAAATGCTTTGAAAACCAAGAGGTGTGAATTTTTTCAAACCTTCACAGAATCCCAGAAGACACTCCCTTGAGAGTCACTCTAATCCTGGCACCCTGCACCAGGACCAAGATTGTTCTGGTGCAGAGCAGTACATGAGCAAGCAGCTTCCTGAGAGGAAATTCAGATCAGCCACCAGGCAATCTATAGGCTCTGTTCTTAAGAAATTTTATACAGTCTCTAATGGTCTGTACTGTATCCATCATCTAACTTGCTTTTTGAAACTGAGTTATGGCACTGTTTTCAGCTGGGGGCTATCAAAGAAAGCACACTTCCATACCTCCTCACCATACCCCAAACAAAGCTGATTTCCCGTATGGAATGAACTTGATGCAATTGCCTACACAGCCACCACTAAGGGGTAGGCTCCTATTTGTCAAGGAAGTAGGAAAATATGGAGAAAGATGGATCCACACCAGGCACCTCTCACCAGAGACCACGCTGTGCACTTGGGCACTGGCTGGAACCAATTACTTTAATACCAACACAAGAACGTGACGTGCAGCTTGTTCCAGGTTAATCAAGGAAGAGCAGAGCAGAATCAGCCCAGAGCAACACTGGCTTCCAAGAAAGCTAGAAACACAAAGTCCCCAAAGAGAAATACCCCCCTTTCTGGAAACAGAGACTGAGTAGCTATTGCTTCTTTCCAGCAGGTGAGCTTGTGCGAGGGCTGTCTCACCTGAGGTTTAACATTCACCGCCTCTACAGCATTTTCATTCAGCCACTTGGCATCAACTTCCACATCAAAATGGCCAATATTACACACTATGGCATCATCCTTCATCTGCTCAAAGTGCCTGAAAAAAAAAGTTATATCAAAAATTAATGCACAAAAAAAATGTTTCTTTTTCAGCACCAGAAGATGCTCTGGTCCATAGCTCTGCTCAAGGAGAAGTGAAAAGTGCCTGGCTCGTTGACTGCATTTGACTCTCAAGATGTGTGGGTCTGGTAATCTTTTCAGGAATGTGAAGTCTATTGGAAAAAACTCTCAAGCTTCTAGGGGAAGGACACTTCCCAAGGATGTAAGAGAAAATTGGAGAGAAAATATTTTCCTAGTACGGAAAGTAAAACTATTTTGTTTAATTGGTCAAAACTGAAATACCTGCAGTTATTCTCTTTCCTACACAGAAGAAATTGTTTTCTTCATGACCTTAAAGCTTCCAGCAGTTTTACGTCTCTAGAGACTAACAGCTTTACCTCCTCCCACTTAATCTGATCTTCCACTACAATATGTGCAATCATAATGGCAAAGGTAGGAATGAGTTTCTGTAGAGTGAAGGGGCTGTAAATTGAGATCTAAGAAGCGATAACAAAAAACTACAGGGTAGTTTATTGAAAACAGGCTAGTTTCAAGTCTTCTGTATGTAATCACAGATGGAATCACTTTCCATCTTTACTTTTCAACCTTTACCTACGTCCTCTTCTGTTCACATTCATCCGTCCTAACACAGAATTTAGCCCTGATGCTCTCATTCTCCAAAAGTCTATCTATCCCTCTACACCTTTTGTTTCTTCATCATTACATGCTGTAAGACAAGAATAATTGCAGCATGGCAACATCCAACAGAACTGAAAGACCAAAACACTGATTTCTCACTAAACTGATGCTATATTCTCATGTCCAGAAATGACACTGTGTGCCAGCCCTCACCATACTGCTGACAAGTTATGGCTGTATTTAAAAAAATCTAACTATACAGGTATGCTTTCACTAAAACAAGTAGCTAGTCCATACCTGCCCTGAACAATGTCAGTGCAGCCGGTGGTGGTAACAAAGATATTGCCTTCTTTGCAGGCCTCCTCCATGGTTGTAACTTCATAACCTGAAAAGAGAAAAAGTTATTCCTCTACCCAACCACCAGTGCTTGTTAAAAAAATGGGCTACTATATTACAAGTAGAAAAGTACGGAGAAAGAATGAGTAAGAGAAGTCTGTGCCAACACCTGACCTATGGAGGACGCAAGGTAGCAGGCATTCTTGTCTTACTAAATACCAACGTGGCACGAAAATATCTATCCCTCACCTGTTTCCAATCTGTAGATCTATACATTCAATGCCTTATGCCCATAGGCGTAGTATCTGTCACAGCACAGGGGGTCAAGTTTGCACAGGAAAGCGCACCCACAACACCTGCAGGTTTTAGTCAGGTATGAATAGAAATGGGATAAACTGGTACTAAGATGGTTACATGAGGCACCCAAGAAGAGAAGGAGCACAGCTCCCAGAGCACGCCGTGAGCACAGCTGGAAGGGCAGAGAGCATGGCATTGCTCTCCAAAAACATCTACTGAAGGTAAGGCCTGGTGTTTTATCGTGGAGATAATCTAGTAAAGTCTTAACCCACACTGGAGGTTAGAGTTGCACAACTTGAAGATAATGAACCCACTCCAAACCAGGCTTACAGCATTATGAAATGGGGGCCTTACCCCACTATGGTCTCTATATCCTTGACTCCAAACACATCTTCAAGGCCTATACTAATAAATTCCGCCCCTAACGATAAGGGGAGAACTCCTACAGTTAAACTGAGTCAACTCTACCTCAACAGGGACAGGGCTGAAACCCACTGAAACGTTCTTGGCCAGCTACCATTTATGGCTCTACACTGACACGCTGAGACCCCCATCAGATGCATTCGTTTCTGCATCTCCTTCAGTTCTCACCTTCCATGGCTGCCTGCAGTGCGTTGATGGGATCGATTTCAGTGATGATGACTCTGGCTCCAAAGCTCCGCAGGGCCTGAGCGCAGCCTTTACCCACATCACCGTAACCTGCCACGACTGCTACTTTTCCAGCAATCATAACATCTGTAGCACGTTTGATGCCATCGATGAGGGACTCTCTGCAACCGTAAAGGTTATCAAACTTGCTCTGAGGAAGAAAAAGGAGCAGTTTCAGAACAGATGAAAGTCACTCAAGTAAAAATACCTTAGAGAAACAAAATGGACTTATATGCAAGTACTACAAACCAGGAGGCTGACAGTCAGCTAAACACTTTAACCACAACGAGGGATGGCAAAAGAATAACCTGGTTTGATGTTTTTATTTATCCAGTTTCAATCTATATCGCTATACCAGATACAGGCTCCAGCACACCCCTGGTGAGAAGCATTTCATAAATACATTGTGTCTACTGACTAGGGCTTGGAAGTGTTAAAAGCTTGTTAGAGGTAACCTGAATTTATCAAGTAAAAACACAAACAATTCTTGGGTACGGAGGTAGGTCCGAGTTCCTTAACCAGATGTTCACCAGTTCTCTGCTGCTGTTTATCAGACAACAAACTGAACCAAGTGCCACAGGTAGGCAAAACACGTCAGCAGAATATCTGGCCAATTGGTTAACACATATTCTTATCTTTGCAAGACACATGCACCCTGCAGAAGCAGCAAGTTGCCCACATCAACCATGAGAAATTGGTTCCTGCAGGTCAGAAGATCAAAATTTCATCTTCCCCCAGGAACAGTTACACTAACACTGCCAGACCTCATCACTGCTCAGATCTAGAAAAATCCAGCAAGCAGCCATTCATAATACCAGTCACTGCAACCAAGAACCCCTGGATTTCATCTCCTAATGCCCCACCGCACGACATCCTCCTACTGTAACATTAACACATGAGCTTAACAGCCAGACCTCCAGATCAAAATTCCCCGTAAGTCATATGTCAGATAGTACTCCACTTGACCATCTTCCTAAACTCAGAAACACATATTGCTCTACTGATTTTTGTAATGCTCCTTTTCCTCCTTGGGCCCTTTGTTTTGACAAGGAGGATTGGCCATATAAATAGATTTGATTATCTGAAGAGTTACAGAAGCCAAGAATTTAAAAAAATCTGGCTACCGAAGTAGTGCTATGCTTCCCAAGGCAGGGGTATAAAGAGCTCGCCATTCACAGCAAAATTCTGGTCTCAAAGCCTGCCCCATGCTTTCTACAGCCTTAGGTCACCAATCATTCTTGCTTTCACTTAACACAGGTAGCACTCTGTCTGCTATAAGCAATCTTAAGACTGCATACCTAGATGTGAGTAGGGGCACTGATCTTTCAAATAGGACCTACCTTGCAGCTATGGCTGGTGCCCTCTAGCACATGTAAGATGATGCTACAGTTTGGTTTTCAGTCTACAGCTTACAACTATCCACTACAAAATTTTTATAATAAAAAAATGCAAAGTCCATGTATAAAAATGTTGCAGCTGCGACTCCAATGCATTATCTGAGCAAGTTACGAGGTATAGAGGCATATCGCTCCCAGCCTCAGAAGCTGGCTGATGACTAATGTGTAAGAAGTTATATTTCAGATCCAGAAGTTCCTGACTCAGTGCCTGTAAGTCTTATCACAGGCACATTTGCCATTAATATTTCAGAAAATTTGTGTTACCAATCCTTCAAATTCCAAAGCTAGTGTCAGTTAGTAATTCTCTTTTCCAGTCCTCCAGCAGATTTTCCTTGCAGTATAAGCCTTCTTATGGAGAAAAGCAGCATGGTCAGATTTGATTCCTCGTCACCAAATCCCCCAAGTGCAATCAAAGCCTTCCAGGTGCCTGTGCATTCCCATGCAGGCAAGGTAGCAGAGTGCCGATGCAGACATCTGTCCCACCCAAAAATACATGTGAGTGGCAGCAGGGAAGAACAGAACCTGACACCGCCTGCCTTCTCTCTCCAAATACTACTATAGGAGCCTGGCACCAACTGAAAATATCAAACTGGGAGAGCAGAATTTGTCAGCTCAGTTCCATGTCTTCCTGGAGATCTGTAACTGTGGTTAGTATAAATCTTTTACTACACAAATACCAAACAGTACTTGAAAATAGGCACTTGTTTGGCACTAGAATAAAGTGAGCTCAACCCAAATCCACTCAAGAGGCTTTTTTAGAAACATCCGAATTTCCAAACCTACTAAACAGTATTAATAGTTATTATGCAGGAGACAAATCTAGGTGAAAAGGATGCAGAGAAACAAGCTTCTTCCAAGATCAACTGGATTCCAGCCCACTAGTTATGAAATAAAAATGCCAGATGCATCTTTGTGAGCAGAAAGGAGATACTCTTCAGATAGCAAACTGCAGAGAAAGCAGGCCAAACAGTGAGAACTGCCATGCCCAATAGGATAATGTCAGTACGGTAACTGAAATAGATTTAGCAACTAGATTTAAAAAACATCTAGATGCATAAACCTTAAGTATGCCTGAAATGCCCTCTATAATTCATCTGCATCCAAAAAAGCACCAGCACCCTTTAAACACCATTCCCCGCCATCCCTCCATTCACCAGGATTTGTCTTGGGAAGCAGCAATATAGCTAGGGAAGGAATAAATACCTCCTGCCCTATCCTTTGCAACTGCTGCTTCCAGAGATACCTTGTCAGATCAATGGACCTTTACCAGCCACAAGCTCATGTAGGTCACACTCTTTTCCAGCTGGTACCGACCTGTGGGCTTTAAGCTACTCAGAATGAGGACATGCCCCTTGCCACAGGAACTGACTGTACCCCAGGAGCCACGATTTCCAAAGGTGTTTTCACACTATTAAAATGCAGAAGAATGCATGTCCTTACATGCAAAAAAAGCCCTTGAGGTTCTGAAAACAGGGTATTTACAATGGCATGTCCCATTAGAGACATCATGGGCTCACTTCAAGGATATGGTGAAAATCTGTTCAGTACCAGGTCCAGAACAGCTCAGCAAGAGAAGGAATACTTGCATGGGAACGACAACATCCCAATACCAAACTGGTCAGACAGCAGAGCATAGCAGAAGGGTTCTAGCTGCATTACCTTTGTGACAGAGTCGTTAACATTGATAGCTGGCACTTTCAGGGTCCCGTTGGCCTTCATCTTGTAGAGGTTGTGAACTCCAGTGGTTGTCTCTTCTGAAATACCTCTAATTCCTGTGGGGAAAGTAAAAGGATTCACCTTAGTTGGAGTTAATGCTCCTGCAAACCAACACATCCAGGTGCTGGGAGCATCCTCCAGAGGCTCAAGTTAAACAAACCCTTTGCAGGAAGCAGGGAAGAGGTGAGAACCCTCATTTGGATCCTCAAACAGTAGTTTGAAACTTCAAACCAGTTTCTTCCTCCACAAGGCAATTAAGAAAGCAGGACAAAATATTCTTTGGAAAAATGGAAGGGAGCAGCTCTAGACCAGGGAATCAGGAAAGACCCCACTCTAATCCGTTTTCTCATAAAATGATCAAAAAACTCTTCGGCAAAAAGGGCAAGATTTTCACCTCAGTGATGTTTCTACAGCCTAGTCCATTCTTGCAAGGTGGCTTGAAAGGAGATGATACCTAGATAACCACACTTAAATCTAAAGCACTTGGATCAACTGAAAAAAGTAAAAAACCTAAATACACAATTAAATTAAATACACTCCCAATCCTCCTGTTGTAATCAACTTCAGCTCTGATTCAACAGCTGACACCTCCCCAAAATCTGGATACTAGCTACATGAAACTTCAGTTTCATAGGTATTACTAGCACTATGAAAAACATTATTTCAAATATATCCTTGTTTGAAAACTCTCCAGGAGGCAGAGACCAGAGACAAAGGACTGTCTAGAAACACGAACATCATATAATGGACTAAGATCCTGATAACAGAGGAACTGTAATGGGGTTACCTCGCTCCACATTACACCAAAAAGCCAAAGCTGTAAAGGCACCCCTGCTTTAAGGGTCCTGACTCATCATGGACCTTTTGCCAGCAGCCAATTGTTCAGAAGTGGCATCACTGCACATGCCTTCTGGATATCTCTCCTCTCTAATGTCTCAACAATCTCGTTGTATATAAACTGCTTAGTTGCTACACTGGGCAAGACCCCGATTACTTAGAAAGCCTACCTGCACAAAAAGGTATGCAATTTATGCCAATCAGAATAAATCTGAAACTAGACTATCCAGTCTGGCTGAATTTCCACTGTAGAGGATATAGTAATTATGTTTGTTCTTTAACGACTGGAGGCATACTGCAAGACAATTACTTTGTTGAAGTATGAACTATTGGGGGAAAAATAGAGGAATTCTGCCAAATCAGGCTGAAACCACCAACACAAGCAACATCTCTATAAAGAGATCCACATGGGACTTGGAGCTAATTCAGATTCACAAGAGAAAAATATGAAAACGATGAATACCAAGTTCTACGTATATCAGAGATTTATGCGGAGAAGATATTGCCCCTCCAGGCAAGTGACCTCTCATGTTGACCTCACAGAATAAAATTGAAAGGATGCTCGTAAGCAAAATAGTTTTACAATTACTTTGATAGAAAAACTCTAAGAAATAAACATTCATAAATTGTTCTGTTCAGGCCCTTTTACTAATGAAGCAGGTGAGAGCCCAGGTTATCCTATGTGAGTGCACATGAACAGACAGAAATATTGCTCCTTTTCATGTCATTTTTCTTGATTCCTCTCCCTCACTGTACAACATATAATCACTCCCAATTCCTACATACAATTTTTTATTCACACTCTATCCACAGCCCTCCTAGTATTTCAAAAAGGTGAGCACTAGCTTTTCTAGTTCACAAATAGCAAAAGCAGAGGGGCCAAAGGACTAGCCCAAGATCACCAGCCAGCGGCAACGGCAGGGCTCCTCAACCACAGCCCATGCACCTCCTCAATAACCATTATTACTTTGGGAATGGACAAGTGAGAACCAATAACAACCCCCAGCAAAATCCCCAAAATTATGTAGCCTGTTAATTCTGGGTATCAAAGAGAAGTGTCCAAGTGTCACTACCTCCCCAGCCACCAAGACCTATGAGAAGTTTATAGGACAGGATGAATAAGCGGAGAATCACCTCTCTGAACAGCACGCAGAACAGTCATCGCTGTTGTTGCCTCCCTACCTATTGGGCACCCAGGGGTGCTGTGCCTCCCGGGCACGGCTCCCCTGCACCCTCTGGGCACCCAGGGGTGCTGTGCCTCCCGGGCACGGCTCCCTAGCAGGCTACGGGAGCATGGCTCCTGGGAGAAGGCAGGCAGGTGCTTTGCCCCGACCCTTCGGGTTTCATCTGCCCAGCTGGAACAAGAGCCACGGTGATATGGTGACAGCTGCCAGGAACCGAGGTGTCAACCCCAGCAAGGCAGGGGGGCCAAAAGGGAGGAAAGGGGAATCCCAGATTTGTACCAGAGCTTCATTAAGTGAGAAAGAATAAAGCTTGTTAACATCTTCAAAGCTGACAGCCTGAGCCCTCAGCAAGGCAGCCCCCTGCCTCTCCCCAGCTCCCGGCCTGAGCTCTGCCCCCTTCCGAGGGGGGGGCCCACGCAGCCCCCCCTGCCCCGCCGCACAACAGCACCCCCAGTGCAGCCCCGCAGGAGCCGCCCCCACCCGCGTCCGCTCCCCACGCCTGGGACTCCCCCAGTCACACCCCATGCACGGAGGTGCTACTACAGCCCCCCCATCCGAACCAACATCGGGTTAGCAGCACGCAGATGCCGATTCCGGTTCAAACCCATCCCTACTGCTTAAAAAAAAGCTGCGAACTGATCTACGCCCAGATGAGCTACGCAAGAGCACGGGCAACTCTGGTTTAAGTCTGAGTGTGATTTAAAGCAGTTTTGAAACTCGAATTTGTACAGATGTCTCAATGAAGTCTAAGACAGACAGAGCCATTAGACCTGCCTTTCGCTTCCCAGACCACCAGGCAGAAGCACCAGCACTCTGTGTCACACGAAGGAAATGAGACCAACAACGCTAGGAGGAAAGAGAGCTCGATTAGGCTGACTTGTCCCCACGGAGGTCTATCATCACAGACCTCACACAGAGCCCTCGGTCACTACACTCCCTGCATGGTTACCTGCAGAGAGAACGAGTTCAGGCTTTAGCATACTTAGGGCTTGCTTGGAGGGGACAGGACAATTTAAAGAACATTGCCTGGGGCACACCAAAATACGGCATCTGTAGTAAGTCTCCCAGAAGTACCGATTTTCCAGTGCAACTGCCTAGATCAAGTACAATCATCCCCTTGTGAAGGAAATTGGGGGGGGGGGTATCATGGCAGAAACCTCCAGTTCAAACCTGCCCTCTCTCTTCTGGTCTATCTGGCAACTAAGAGACATGCTCATCATCCTTCAAAAGATCTCCAGGCTGACATTTTTAAGCTTAGCAGATTGTCTTTAAAATTGCACTAAGCGAACCACACATGTACACCAGCAGCATCCCTTCCCTGAAGGCCACCTGCCTCCTGCCCCCAGGCGACATTTATAGCTGCTCTAAACTACTTTGCAACTCTGCTAAAAGAAGAGCTGCCTACACCACTCCAGTTCAATGCCTGAGTGACTGAAGTGACTGGAGAACAGCGAAGGGCCTACAGCAAGGCAAAGGTTGAATTAAATTGAAAAAGCCTTGCTAAACGCTCAGATCTGCTTTGCTCCCCTCTATTTCTTACCTGATCAATGAGTAAGTCTGCATCAATGGATCACAAATGATCCAGCCTCCTCCATCCTTTCTCAACAGTAGTCTTCTGCACAGATGCCAGAGACCTCCCTTGCACAAGTTCAGATGACTTTCTCCTTTGTTCAGTTCTAGTTTTCCCCCTCCTACTTTTATTTATCTTGGTTTTAAGGGCATTTAGTTTAGTGGAATAAGGCAATAGTACAAAGGCCATCCTGCCTTCTAAGGGCAATCACGATTAGGGGGAGGGGAAGCTTGCCAAGCATTTCCACACAGCTGTTTAACACATCTAGTTGAAGTAGACTTGAATGAGCTCTACTTTCAGCTGTTACTTGCACACCAGGACTGAACTAACTTCTATTTAAATAGGAAGCAGCCGAAGCATGGAAGACAGACAGTTCCCTTTGAAATTACCCCAGAAAACTTGTCCAGCCCTTGAATGGCAAATGGCGCTTTCAGATCCTGCATGCCAAAAGGTCTCCTGTGCTCACGATCCAGTCTTTCCACACACTGTGCAAGCTCTGCTAATGTTACTCTTGTCCTGCCTCTCCCGCAAAGAGGTCAAATATCACCACAAGCCCTTAGGATACACTAGCCTCTATTATCTTCAAGATGCAAAAAAAAAATGGACACTACACAGCTTCATTTAAGCAGACTTTGCAGCAAAGGGCTAAGTGCAGAGCTCAGTTTAAGATCAAGACTCTACTCAGTGGGTTCGATTCTGGAAGTTTTGCTGTTTCCAAGGAGCAATGGACTAGAAGGTAAAACAGACCAAGTTCTGTTGCCTTCCACAGAGATCATTCTTAATTAGTTTACTGAACTGCCGCAAGGAGGCTTTTCAACTACGGTCAGTGCAGATAGCGCACGCACATTTTGGCAAGGGAAATGTTGACAGGTATGGCATCCTGCCTAGACTCTTTAAAAACCCCAGTGGAAGAACCATTCCTATGAATTTAGGAAGCAACTCCAGGCAGTAGGGATGTTTTTTATCAGTGGCAGACTAGAGATGGATGCCAAGACAGGAGACAGTTCAACAGCCATTGCCCTACTGCACCATATTATACTGGTCCCTTCCACACCAGGAGCACAAGACAAGGAAGAGGGAGCAAAGGGCTGGAGGGGAGAAAGCAGCAGACAGCAGGAGGTCTGGAAGTGTGAAAGGAGCTCAGCACAAGGACCCCCAGGAAGAGGGACACCAACTGAGGTGTTGCATGTGCATGGCAGGGAAACAACCCTGCAAAACAACCTTTGACAGAAGAGGGGGGATCCCAGCACAGCTGAGCAGACACCAATGAAAACCTCTCATTACAGTTTAAATAACACGATGTTGACTGTTGGATTACTAATGACATGAGGTTGAGGATGAAGGAGAAAGTGAGGCCTGTCACACAGAAGCTTCCTCTCTTCTTTGTGCCCCTACCCACATGAGCACATGGATGGGGAGCAGCCCCAGACTCCTCCCCTCACACAACCCTATCCATGGCCTGCCGTCTTCAGATTTTTTTCCCCATAGTTTCCTCTTAAAGCAGTGCAAGAGTCAGAAGAGCTGATCCAGCAGGCTTCTACAGCAACCTCACTTCTGCAGACCAAGAATGAACATCAGCACACCCCACTGTATCGGTTTAGTTTCTACCCCATATCACCACCCAATTTTCTTCACATCCCAGACCAAACATGCCCTTCAGCAACACTGGGCATCTGTGGCTTGCAGCAGCACAGCTGGACACCGGCAGAGCTGAGGAGAATCTGTCATACTTGCCAGGCACAGATCAGCCTGCTACTGCAGGTCATGCCAAATTCCCTTCAGACAAATCTTTTTACATGTGCTAGCAACACCACACTGATCTGTTTTCAGCTTTACTAACTTACACTGAAGATAATAAGTCAACAAAGCAAGAGTCCCAACCCTGACTCCATCAGCACCTTCGCTGACATAAACTGGATGAGTTAGTGCCTTGTAGTTTATATAAGGTAGAAAACTGTTCTAAGAAAGGCTCAGGTTGCCATGACTTCATCCAGAGGTGCACTAAGAGGATAGGGAAGAAAAACCATTAATGTTAAAAATATCAATTGCAAGCAGACATTAAGCCATTTAAAACACAGCCCATTTCCAGGAAGCTTTTGGCAAGTCAGTTCTACCACTGGTCATTCTCAGGCAATGGGAACTGTGAAGGACGGCAAGAAGGACAGGTCAGTGTAGCTTATATACTACAGAGCAGAGATGGAAACAGCTCCTGCAGGTAAGATATTCTGGTCTTGGACTGTAAACAATTTTCATAGACGCGTTCATAGCCTGTTTGCACATGTCTGTCCCTCTTCCCCCACCCCTTTTAAACAAGCAGGGAATTCCCACAGAAACAGACTGCCTAAACAGCCCCCCAAGCAGAACTGTGCCTGGCAAAACAAAATACAAGTCACCTTTCAAGAGCTGTGGGTATTTGGTATGAACTAGGTTGGTAAGATCTCCACCATCATCCAAAATCATGTTGAGGGGCTGCCCATCCTTGAAGTACAGGGTCTGCTCAATGCACCACAAATATTCCTCGTCGGTCTCCCCTTTCCAGGCAAACACTACATGGGAACAAACACACACAATTAGCCAGTTTCTTACTCAGCATGTAGTAAAGCAGCCAAAGGAGATTTCATCAGCAGTTCTCAGTAGCAGAGCCGACAGACAGATGATTATCTGTGCCTGCAGGCCAGAAAAGACATTTGCACTAAAAGAAGATCTCAGAATTAACAGAAGAGAAATCATTTTACCTTCTGTTCCAGGCCATGAACTTGGTCAAGATTGAGACTTCACTGCTCTCGTTCTTCTTCCATGTTAAGAGGGAGAAGGCAAAGCAAACAAAAGCAGACTCATATCCACACCACCTCACATGCTCCCCTAACACACCCTACATTACCAGGAATTAGAAATAGCCACTGGATATATTGATACAGACAAATGAAAACACAACTACAGCATTTTCTAGCACAGCAGAAAAGAGGGACTAGACTTTAGCATGAGCTAAGCAGCAGACTACAAACTCTTCAGCAACTTTGAGTTTAAATTCTAGTCTCTAGCACAGCACTAAAATCCAAGATGCCGTGTCTTGTCCGCTCTTATTAGGGCATATTTCTATATCAGTACATCTACCACCAGCAACATGCTGCAACCACTAGCATGTTGTATCTAGCAGTATTTTTGCCTTCCCAGGCATTTGTACTGGCTTCATGCTATACTTGAGCCTCAGTGGTACTCAGCCATCCAAACATATATTAGGCACATGATTTACATGCCCCAACATTTGGCTAAATTGTCATGTTTTCACTGTTTACACAGAAAACTAACTCTTCAGCCACAAAGAGCCAATCATGCAATTGCCCCTTCTGAAGAAAGGTGCATCAGTATCTCATACTGTATCTAAAGGATTAGCATTCCTCCAAGGTCTCAAATTCAGTATGTGAAGTGCAATATTAACAAAAAGAGCAAGTTCCACAAAACAAGGATACTAAGGGCAGAGGTCAAAAACTTAGACACTAACACTCTACCTGTAGGCTGCTCTTCAGCTGAGTTTTGGGTGTTGAGAGCAGTGAGGAAGGCAATATCCTAACATCAGATCTAGAGAGTCCCGCCTGGTCCTTTGACATCACATGCCAGAGACAGGCAGAGGAGGTGATGCCTGCAGCTAGTAATGCCAAAGGAGCTGACGAAGGGACCACTTTCTTCTGTTACCTCAGAATGGACCACAGCTGGGGAAAGACGTACAGCAATAGCTAATTATAACAGAAATGAAAGGCACCTCCCAAAGCAAAGAACCAGGCTGCCAGAAATCAGATTTAGCCTCTGCTAACATCCAGGCTCAGGCCATGCAGTTCCCAGCACAGAGCCACGCAGACTGTATGTCCGTAAGCTCAGTAACACAGCAGACAGCTTAATGTGTTCATAGTGATCCACAAAGAATTGCTTTTTATTGGAAGGTGACAGGAACAGAACAGCAGCATCCTGATAAACCACTTCAGGGATACTAGGCAGCAACACAGCTGGCCTAGCTCTAGCCTTAAAGTATCTTGAGTATCAACCCTGTCACTGTAACAGGGCACACTGCAGTCAACATCCCTCCCCCGGCCCCTATTTAGCACCAAGCTTGCTGGAAAGCACCAAACACCTCCATCTACACACACCTACACACCAATCCATTTAATTACCCAGCCCATTCAATCATCTTAATGACCAGGCTCAAAGCTGGTAACACAGCCAGGCTCTTTCATAGCCTAACACCAGCCATTGTCAGGAATGCTATGCATAGTCTGATGCAATGTAGCTTGAATCAAATGTCCTGTTTTGTAACAATCACTGCTTTTGATGGGCTACTTCTATCCTGAAGCTTGTTCAGAAGACCTTGATTTGTACCACAGTTTGATTTAGCTAGAACATGGAGTACACCCCAACTCAGAGCCAAATTAGAACATGGAAAACTTACCAGGGATACCAGCTTTCGCAATAGCAGCTGCAGCATGGTCCTGAGTGGAGAAAATGTTGCAGCTTGACCATTGTACCTGGAAAACAACCCAAGTTTTGTTTGCTGAACAAAGTTCTGAGATATCAGGCACTCTCTTCCAGACACAGGAGTTAAAAAGGGAGCAAGAGCAGAAAGGCATGTTAGTGCAGATTCCTGCCTTTCTCAGTAGCTCTGCAAAGTTAAGGTGAAAACTAAGTATCTGACTAGGCCAGGGAAAATAACACCACCTCAGGAGAGAATGTAATGGAGCTTTCACCATGCCACATACTCAGCCATGTCCTTTCTCACGAGAGCTTCTGCCAGACAGCCAGAGCATACGTTCAGCTATAGATCTTCAGGAAGTGCACAGTAGGGTGGGTTTAGAAAGTTTTGGTCGATAAAGTTCAGATTTTCAGAACAGCCACATAGCGAGTGTCCACTGAGGGATATGGACATGCAGCAACGCACCTGCTGGCACGCAGAAGAGTCAGAAATGCAGCTGAAACACTACACATGATCAACAGGCATTCTCCAAGATTATGCTCAGCCAATTCCCACTCTGTGCTCCAGTCATGGAAGCTTTTCCAGCTGAGCTAAGCTTTTTCCACACAGATTTCATAACTAGGCTCAGGCACCTAGAAAAGCAACAGCATGTTGCTGAGTTGCATTGAAAAGTATCTGCATACCTACTGCAGCTCCCCAGCAGGAACAGAAACCACCACATCCCAGAGCCACACACAAGTTCTCACTCTGCTCCCTACAGGGCTGGCTGGCAGGTATTTGCATGCTTATTTGTAACAGACCTTGAGGGGACAGGGCAATAAGGCATAATCCTTCAGCCCGTTTTCAGATACTCATCCCACTTTATCAAGAATTGACACTTCAAAGTAAAGGCTGCCATAGGAAGCACCTCATCTGAGCCTACACAGCCAACACTTGCCAGTGAAAACACACCTGGAAGGAGCACAGGAAAACTGAATTCATGACCTTAAGCACTGCACCTCCTCACCTGGGTTTTTCTAAGCTCATCAGTACACATGACATCAGGAGGTGTCATGAAATTCAAAGTATACAGAATACCTATATATCATTTATACTTCAAGCATTTGATACAAGACATAGGCCACTTCAACTCTGCATCCTCAGATCTGTAACACCAGTTGTGATAGTGGCATAGACCCTAGAATAACTGGCATACCTGACAGGCTCAGAGCCCAATATTTACATCACTGGTTATGAAGTGGATGCATTTTTATCACAATTTTAGAACTTCTACTCTGCAGCACAGAGTATTTATTCCATCTTTGTGAACCTAGCCAAAAAAAGGATACCAGGATTACTATGCTGCAGTGAGCAGCAGAGGATGTATCCTCACTATGTAGGGTATGGTTTCATCAAAGTTTCACTCCTCCCTCCTGGGCACCAAAGTTCTGGCAGAACACATGAACCAGGGCTGAATCCAAACTCAAGTCAACATCTAAACTATTATGCAGGTATCAGGACAAGGAAGGAGCTAATACAACAGCACACATCTTAAAGGCACAACCATAACTTATGCTTAGAGGAACCAAGTCTCTGCAGGTACCTCCCTGAATGACTTGGATGAATCCCATACAACACTGATTTGGGGTTGTGCTCAGGCTAAAGCAGCTTGGCAATGTTTAAGTGCACAGCTGCTGCCTAGGCCAGCCATACTGGGATACAGCAACCAACAGGACCAGCAAGGAGCTTCCCAAATTTCAGTGGTTACTGCTTTCTTTTAAATCCTGGGGAGGGACAAGAGTTTCATACACAGAGTAGCTGAATAAAGCCAGGACTGTACCTCCACATCAAAGCTCTCCTTCAGCACTGCACCATTTGCAACTGTGGAACAGCTCTGAACAGGCTGAAGAACACCTGCACAACAGCATGTACCTTGCCCAGACTGACCTGGCATGCTGTCTAGACCTACCCCCTCCACTTTTTGAGGAAATGCCTTAGCTGCTACGGAGCGAGCTTCCCCTCCTCCCAGTGCCTTTTGATCAGCATGACACAGCTCAACTCTTCTAACCGTTCCCAGGGAGGGATCCCACATAGGGCACCTCTGGGCAGCCTCAGTTCAGGCAGCTAAACTTCAGGAAGAAGGAATTTCAGATCATATACATACTTAACATAATCCATCATCAAGTTCCAGTCAGCCCCCTGCTCAGCACGCAAGCTATGTGGATTGTGCTCAGATGCCTGGCTCTCGTCACACCCTGTACAGCGAACACTCAGCCACGGTGTTTAGACTTCATTCAGCAAGCCAGGCAGAGGACACAATGCAGTAAATGGCTTAAGTATCTCAGTCTTTAATATGGACCAGGGTAACTGATCCATAGTCACACAACAAATTCAAAGTCAGTGGAGTCCCCAGCCCTTGATCACTAAACCACACTGCCGCCCCGTTGTTTTCGTGCACAGCTCAAGGGCCAGCATGAGCTCTCAGAAAGCTTCATTAGTTTTTGCTGACTTTACCAGGGCACGGTGTGCCTCTTAATACAGGCTAATCTGTGCTGGAGGCAGTCACTAGAGCTTCAGCATTGCCAGCAACAGCACTGCATGCCCGAGCAGAACACAACTGCGTGGGAGCAACTTTTGGCACCTCTGCTCAGGGTGCTGTACACACAGCTGACAGAGCTGCTGAAGCCAGCGACCCAGCCCAAAACGGGCACTCATGAAGATGCAGCTTGTCCAGAGGGAAGACACATACCACATCCCAGAGGTACACGCAGTACAGGTGACAAGCTTTTTACTTAAGGAGAGAAGACATAATCCATCCACCTGGAGATTGCAGCACAGTCTCTTCCAAAAAGTACAGACATTTGCCAGGATCCCCTAAGGCAGTTATACAAGCAGAAGCAGTGCCCCAGGCAGAGCATTACCTAAGAGCACACTGAAGGAGAAATGCAGAGACATTTTACCTCAGCTCCCAGCTCTATAAGGGTCTCTATGAGAACTGCTGTCTGCACAGTCATATGAAGGCAACCGGCAATACGTGCACCTTTCAGCGGCTTTGATGCAGCATACATCTCCCGCATCTTCATCAGCCCTGGCATCTCATTCTCCGCAATCTCAATGGCCTTGCGACCCCAGTCTGCAAGGCTGATGTCGGCTGCAAGAGGAGGACAGGTGTCAGAGTTTAAATAGCTGAGACCTTGGTATCTGTTCACACACTTGGGGATAAGCATGGGCTGCAACAGCTGAACTGAACACCCAGCAACAGCTGGGAGACAGTTGTGGGAAAAACGGACCCCATTCCAGTTATTCCCTGCTTTTTTACTACGGTACACAGGCTTTCAAACAAGTTTAGACCAAACCTAAGAGCCCCTCTGGAAAAAAGTGTGCTCCTGTACGAGCATGTTAATCAACGGTGATCTAGCGTGCAGACATCCTGAAGCCCATTAATTCAGTAAGCCCCAGCCTTAAGCACTCCTCCTTACAGACACTGCCCAAGGGTCTGACACTGCCTATAGAGATTTACTTCCACAGTATTAAGACTTGCATGGGGGGGGGGGGGGGGGCGGCCTGCCTGTACGGCAACAGCTTCCCCACATGAGAACACACATAGCGTGCTTCCTGCCAAATGCATCAGGACCTGAGCCCAGCCCAGCTCCCCCTCTTAAGAGCTAAGCGGCAGGGCTCCTATCCCCTTGGATCCACAAAGACTATTTTCAGGGCACCATAACTACCTTAGTTATAAGTCTACTTCTGCCTTTGTAAAAAGGATCTATAGTAGAAAAGTTCAGGAAAAACTGAACAAAACAGACTGCCGACAGGCTAGCTTGGGGTAGAAAATACTGCGCTCACCATGGATGTCTGACTCCAGCCTTAAAAAGGCAAGTGTCGAACAGCTAATGCCTAGGTGCACCACTTTGCAGCATCGACCAACACCGAGTTTCCCTCTTAATTGGTCAGCTCTTTCAGAAGCTTACCATTTCACTTAAGAACATGGTCAGATACTTTTCTTTCACCTACCTAGCGAACACAGGCCACTTAAAGCACTTGGGAACACTAGGACCTCCGAGTCAGGCTGCCATGTTTAATGCGGACAAGGTAACTGCACTTTGCTCCAGAATGAAGCCTGAGGGCCACTGAAGCTATTGCCTACGCTTTAGCTGAGTGGTGCACAGCCTTTACACCAACGGGGGACTGAAAAAAGCCCAGGCAATGGAAGGACCATGGAAACAACTATATCGGGGGTGTGTGTGTGTGTGTCTTGAATCTTACCCCCCTTAAGGGCTCGGTGTTTTTACCAGGGCTGCTTAAAAATATATCCTGTAGTATTTTAGGTTTGTAGCCCCCAAGGCAAATTATTTATGAATCTGAGCCTTACAGACCGATGTTCTTAACTTTGAACTTAGCCTTCAATGAACACACAACTCTCTGTAAAAAAAAAAAAAAATCAGAGTTTTTGTGGAGTTTCAGGTCTATAAAATACCCGCCAAAATCTTTAGGGAAACGTGTAACACAGGTCCCGGATTTAAAGATACTTTCACATTCGGAGCAAAAGGCTGTCCCCAGCGAGGGGCTTCGGTGGGCAGCCAGAGCAGGAGAAGGGCTGGGGACGGGGCAGCCGGGCTCCCCCGCGCCGTGGGCGCCGGGCCGGGAAAGCAGCAAAATCGCGGGTGGAAACCCCACTCGTGCCGCGCTGCGGAAAGCGACAGCAGCTTCAGAGAGCTGCTGCACCCGCCGAGAGGCCCCCTTCTTCTTCCTCCGCGGGCATTTCAGCAGCGCGGCTGCAAGCG
>WAAD01037361.1:375700-387739 GCA_013389945.1 Fregata magnificens
CTCCGCCCGTGGGAGCGGAGTGAGCCCCAGGCCCACGCAGGGCAGGCTCTGGCGCCCGCCGGTGCCTGGAGCGGCCTTGCCACCCGCCAGCGGGACACGCCGGTGCCAGGGCAGGCCCTGCTCCCCAGTACCAGATCTGGCCGTGGAGCCGCTGTGGGCGCTGAGGGGGCAGCGCACCCCGGCCCACTCTCCTGGGAGGTTCCCCCAACGATCCCGTGAGCTTGGCAGCCGGAGCAGTTACTCTGTGGCGTACGGACTCCTCGCTGGGGCAGGGCCGAGGGCAGCGTACCACTCGGCCAGTCAGGCCTGCGAGGCTGGGCAGCGTGCTGGTGAGGTGCCACCCAGACGGAGCCGAGGCGCGGGGCCTGGGTCACTACTGGCCTGGACCTTGGACTTGGCTGTGGCCCGTTCCTCTTCCCAGCCTGCAGCCGGTTTGCAGGTGCAGGGCAGCAGCAGCGCGGGCAGGCCTGCCGGACCCTGCCCCTGGCCGCAGCCAATGCCCGCCGCACACGCGGGAGGCAGAGCCCTGCTTCAGCCTTGTCTGGGCGTCACGCGCACAGGCGCTCCTGTTCCAACACCTGAAATACGTTTTTCATAAGCCTCGGTCATCAACTGGGGCAAACTTTGCAACCAGGGTGTTATGCGCCTCTTCTTTTACCTGTGAAAAATTTAAAAGTGGAGATTTCCTCATACTTACCCATAAATTCCCACTGAATTATTTTGCAAAGTTTGACATAATTCTCAGTGCAGAGTTCACCCCGACACCCCAACTCACAGTGCTCCCCGTGAACGAGGTTCAGTATTTGTTATCTGAGCAGCAGCTGATCTTCAGTGACCGGTCCTACCGTGAACAGTCCACGTAGAAAGAGACGAGTCCCAGTGGGAAACCCGTAGCCCTACAGCCCGTAGACGTCCAAGTGGTAGCGTTTGTGCTCAATATTCGGGGTGCTGCAGGCACACCGGTGTTGTAAATAACCAAAGGGTTAAAACTTGCAGCTTGTGCCCATACCCACATTCGTGGGAAGAGCAAGCTGCCTAGGCCCCAATTAAGGCATGCTGATACCTTGAACAAAAGCTAGAAGATAAGAAAGTCTTAGCAATGAATGCCTCATTAACAAGAACCTTCTAAAAGAATACAATTCAGTAGAACTTCAAGGACTAACAGTAGAAACATCCTGCTACAGAGGAGGCTGTGAAGATAAGGGAAGGCCACAAATCAGTCAGCAGTGATAAGAGGGAATTTCTTGGCCCAGAAGACGCTGAAGCACAGAAACTACGGGAAAGGTAATTCCGGCAGGGGGAGATCGCGACCACCGACTCAATTGAGGGACGAAAAGAACTACCCCCCCACTCTTTGTAAGCATGCGCAGTGAATTAAAATCACACTGTAACCTTAAAACCGAAGCGAGAGAAATACAGGCCAATGGAAGAAGAGGATGCTCAGTCAGACTAATGATTATGTATTAGATAGGTGTGGTGTGTTAACTTTCCTGTATAAATGTCAAAAATGAACTGCAGTAGGTATGCACGTTAGGTGGAATGATCCCCCGTGCATCCGGCGCCGTAATAAACATACCTGCTTTATAACTCTTTTGAGTTGTGAAGTTTGTTTCCGCACGTCACCGGCACACCTGATACCATACCAAGCAGTTCTGTAAATCAAAAGGTGCCCAGAGGAGTAGCATGTCCGTTCCCCTGGGACAGGTTCATCTAAGTCAGTCATGCTTTCATTGGTTTACATCACCAACAAGCTTTTTGTCACAGCTCAACTACGCTGGCTTGCAGCAGCAGGACAGGATTTCGGGCTCTGGCAGTTCCCCACCTACTCGTCCGAGACACCAAGGTTATATCGCTGGCAGACTGCAGTTTCTGCGTGCTCCTGCACGCCTGCCTCTGCCGACAGGCCAACGGGGACTTCCTGACAGCCCTATGTTACACCGTGTGACCCAAGGGCAACAAACCGCTCCAAATGTGCCTTGCGTTAGGTGTCAGCCCGCAGCCTCCCTAGCAAATCTGATCATCAGTTTGCCAATTATAGTCAGTGTCTTTATGCACTAACCCACAGCAACCCCTACACATAAAATGTCCTTCCTAAATGAAGGAGCAAGGCCGGAACAAAGATATCATTTCATATAACTCCCACTAATTTCAGCTCAAGGTATACTTCCCTGTGAAGGCTGAAAGGGACCAGCACCTGACTACAGCTAAGCCGAGGAGTGGGTGGCGGGAGCTGACAGTATTTATTAAATGAGGACAGATCAGCTCCACCTAGCGTCAAGGTGCTCCAACGCTTGTCAAAATATTCTCAGTTCTTTATAACCGCGTAAGGAGTGCTTAAAGACAAGTCATGCTAGTGGCATGGTTTGCCCTGACCCTCTGATTTAGGAGATTAATACCTCACAGCACTGTATTATACTGCTTAATGCATAAGTAGTCTGTGCCTTGACTACTCATATACACCCTGGTCCTTTCATTGTTGCTGTCACTGGTGGATTTGGGACACCAGATGGCACAAGATAGGCACAAAATGGAGGGAATAGGATGTAGTGAAGAAGAAGGAACAGGAAAAAGAACAGAAGAGTACAAAAAACCACTACCTAACAGAGTACGTGAAACAATAACAGGATGTTATTTGTGTTGTACATCCTGTGACTGTTTCATTTACTGTAGTAGTTCAAGCAGGGAAGTTCTGGGTTGTAAATTTAAATACCTCACAGTCACTGAAAAGCTGTGAAACTCAGGGAAAAAAAACACTTTTTAAAACAATGAGAATATGACATTTCTTCAGAACTATATTTTAAAAAAGATTGGGCTTACTGGCGTGGCTAGGAAATACTGTGGGTTTCAAGACTAGGAGAAAACATCAGTCTAAGCTTCTGCATAGTACAGGTAATACTTCACACAGGTACTCCATACAAAGCCCGTTACTTGCTTGACTGGGGCCATTTATATATTATATACATTATAAGAAGGATTTTGTGCAATCTGATACGGTTTTTTTATAAAAAGAATGCCCCTGATTTGTTCAACAGGATTCTTACTTGACAGTGCACTGCGAGTATCTGTGCCGAGTGTGAATTAGGAATCTACAGAAAATGAGGCTGTTGTTCACAAGACTTCATTTGTCACAGCAGGTAGAAGATGGACGTCAAAGAGTGGCAAGAATAGTCTGACAATTAATGCAACGCTGTGGGAGGATGGAGAACTGGGTTCTACCCCTACCATAACACATCATCCCCTTGTGGTGCTGGCTCAGTCCCTTAGGACAGGCTTTGCATGAGTGATTATTAATTGCATACTCATTTTCTAGGTGCCCATGACAAGCATCCTCTGCTTTTTCCTATTCTTTGACCAATGTTCTGCCAGGCTGCGTGGACTGAAGTCCAGAGTACATCACCGACCTTAGAAAATGCAGCACAATGCCAAATACTCTGACAAAACAAACCCTGCATGTCTCAAAGTGGTACCCACAAACAATGAGAACATTTAATGTTATATTCTGTACCTCTCAGTTCACCCTTACCCATAAACTGCAGACAATGATTTCAATTTCTGACAAACTTACCTACACATTGCAAAAATAAATTCATTTCTGCCTGTGATGACTACGATATTGTGGTGGCAGCATTCAGGAGCAGCCTGAATTGGGAAACTAATGTTGTTTTACCCTGCATAGAGGTTTGATGAGGAGTGAAGAAGAATCCCCGCAGTGAATGATGCAGACGAAAGAGGTGTTGCATAACTACTGTTCCAGCTAGCGCAAGCCATTCTGTGCAGTGAAGCAGGTACAGTGTTTGATGATCCAGTTAGATCGTATCATGGTAAATGTCACAAGGTGCCTAACAGAGGTTGTAACAGTGATGTAACACTGGCGTCTTCTAAGTGCTTTGCTCTGTAGCCTTACCCGCTTGTGAGGGCCCCAGCCAGCAGCTGAAGGTTGCAGCAGCCTTCTTACACGCACGCTGGATGACTCACACTGCTAATTTAGCTTAGCAGGGGTCCCCTGTGGACCTTTTTGTTCATGCCTTAAATTGACTTTTAATATAGTGCTGTTACGGGTAGCATAGACATACACTTACAGTATTCACAAATGTGTTACAGCTCATGCCACAAGTAAACTCTCCCTACCTGCCTCAAGCATAAACTCTGAGACATGTATTGCCTTGTGCATTTGCACAAAGTCCTTCACAACGTGATTTCCCACTCACTATCATCTTGTCCAGCAGTACAGAACACCACCAGTGGGGATCTAGTTCAGTTAATGCTATCTCAATCCACAGCAACATTTATATTACTGTAGCAAGCATTAGCATTACGATAATACCATTTGCCCCAGTGACACTAAATTCAACACATTCCAGATTCACTGCAGCTAACTTTCTCCTCCCCTCTCCTCAGTAAAGACTTCTGCACTTTACAAGGTCCTGATTTTGTGTTTATGGTACCATCCACTTTCCATCATTAACTGCCCAACAGAGAGCAGAGAGCGCCTTCGTTTTGACCTCCCAGTGAATGAGGACTACCAACATTTAAATAAGAGTTTGGTATGATCAAGCTGGTGCCTTTGGGGTGGAGTACGGTTGGTCCAAGGGTTAAAAGGAGGCTATGTTTTTGTTGCAAGAACACTAGAAATTATTTACTTGTGAACGTGCTGTCTGTACACCCAGTGTAAGCATGAACTGAAGCAAGAGCTAGAAGATAATAAATGAACTGGCGTGAAGGGAAGTTTGGACTAATTTTACCTCTTGCCTCTTATTTTCCTTATACCCCCAACAAGAGAAAAAACACCAGGTTTTGTTTCTTAGAGGAAGCCTGGGCCCAGCCTGTTACACAAGAGGCTGGTTTAGTCCCCGAGAGCCTGAGGCTCTGGGTTGGTGGTAAGCCAGTACAACATCATCTTCTCCTCCCTCTCGCAGCTGTAGTGAGCATGAGCATAACATGAACTGAGGACCAAGCCCTGAGCCTTGCAGAGCAAGTTTAACCAAGTAAGTTCTCCCTTAATCCAGTCTGGGAAATTATGAGCACTGCACCTGGTATGTTAATGGCATGCGATGGGACTGGTACAGCAACCTTCCTGCCCCTTGCTGTTACTTACCTTAAGTTTGCAATTCAGCTGCCCAGTTACTTAGTGCACGCTGAGTATAAAAAAGGCTGGATAAAATAAACACAGTGAATGAGCAAGATTACTACTCAGCAAGGGATATTCAAAGCCTGGGCCTGTTAGCTTCCTTGAAGTCCAAGACCGGAGGTTTGGTTCAGAGTTCTTGTTCAGAAGTGTAATGCTGCAGCTCCAAGGGACAGGCAGACTTAGTGAAACACACAGCTTGACCTCTTACTCAACAGGATTGATAGGTCGGGTGGTTTTGTTCTTTTTAGTGGAGGGCATTGGGGTACCCTGGTACAAGGGACTACATAAAGTAAAGAAGGTGCGGCCCCCGAAGCTGATAAAGACTTTTAAAGAATTCACAATGGAAACCAGTTCATTAGCTTTATTTGGCTTTGGATCAAGCCCCAGGTATGTACATTGTACCTTCTCTCTTTGTGTTAGTTTTGACATTACATAGCTTTTTATCAGCATCTGTTCAGCTCTGAAATGCAAGCTGATTTATACCAGAGCAATTTGCAAGAAGGTAAACCACTCAGGGGATGAGCCAGCCTTTCTGATGTAGACAATTTACAACTGTATAAATGAGGGAGGTTATCGGGGTGGGACAGGAATAAACCTGGGTCTAAACAAGATGAAGGCTCCCCCTCTACTACCATCTCCATTTCAAAAACTCTTCTCAGAGAGCCTGGCAGAAGCAGGCATCCAACTCACACTGACACTGAGCAAATGCATGTGTTCCCATTCTTTAAGAGTCCTAGATGCAGCATCCAGAGAGCAAAGCCGTAACTGGGATCCAAGTGGTGCCCGTGGGGACCCTGCATATCTGCCATGCTGCCTCACCTCGGGCCCAGCTGACCTGACGGCTGCTTGCAAGGTCTCTGGGTAGACAAGACAGAGCCGTCAGTTAAAAAACGCATGGTGTGTCTCACATAGCCCAGCACCAGCATGTGATGTCTTTTCCTGACAACTCCCAAGCAGATTTACGGTATCATGTTCTTCAGTGCCAGGGAAAAAGAATGTTCAGCATTTTGCATGGGGAAGAGAGGAACAATTTTCCCAGTACCTTGTCTTTCCTTTAAAACATCTACATATCTTGGGTGTGTCATATCCGTTCTCAAGACACCTAATCACTCCCTCCCAGTTCTCTGATTATGCACTGTAGAGCAATTGAGTAATAAAATACTTAATTAAATAGCCACATGTCTTTGTTTTACCCTTTAATTAGATTCCTTGGAAATAATAATAGTTTCTCACCAACTAGAGGGTTTCGTTCATTCCTTCTCCAAGGTAACAGGAAGTAATTTATCTTTTCCTACTGATACTTTTCTAAATCCCAAGTCAAATTAATCAATTCTGATTTCAAAGTCAATTAGAAATAGATACACTCTGACACCACACTTATCTTCATGAGTGAAATAATGAATTCAGGCTCTGATAACAAGGCAGCACAACAAAAATTCTCTTTTTAGGGATGACAACTTCAAGATAATAAGTCTGATTTTAAAATGTAAAGCACTTGCTGCAATAATTGCCTAGTTAACAAAAAGCTCCAGAACACTTATTTATAAGAAGATGTACTTTATAGTTTTTTATAAAGTGCTTTGAAATCCCGTAATGAAAAATGATGTGGAAAGAAAATATTCCTGCATTTATAAATCACCAGCTTTACAAAGCCTTAAGTCAGACAGAAGTGTTAAGCCACTGTTAAAGATTTAAAATAGCTTAGCAGCTAATGGATGCTGATGACATCTGATGACTATTCAATAATGACTGTGTGATATTTGCTTGGGGCTGTGTCTAGCCCAAAGTGGGTAAGCATTCACACTATCAGAATTGCTTCCATGGAGCAATGGTCACTGTGGTCTCTTCAGCACCAGGACCAGCTTTATGTTGTCAACCTATACAGCATTAGCGGACTGAGGTCCTAAACGAAGGTGGACAAAAACCTCAGGAAACACAACAAAGACAAATGCGGCTGGTCAAAGATAGTTCTGTGTCTGGGGGGGAGTAACCCCAATTCAGCAGGACATGGGGTCGACTGCCTAGGAAGCAATGTGGTGGAAGAGGTGCTGGGGTCCTGGTAAACAAGTTGAGTAGGAGTCCACTGAGTGTCCCTGTGACAAAGAAGGGCAACTGCATCCAGGGCTGTGTCATCAAGAGTGCAGCCAGCAGGGTGACATGAGGGAACCTTGCCCTTTACTCTGCAGTGGTAAGAACCCATCTGCTAGTGCTGGGTCCAGTTTGAGCTTCCTGGTATAAGACAGGCACTGATGTACCAGAGTCCAGGGGAGGCCACCAAGATGATCAGGGATGGAGCACAGGACGTATGAGGAGATGCTGAGAGAGCTGGTTGTGTTCAGCCTGGAGAAGGAAAGGCAAAGGGGGATCTTATGGCTGTCTACAACTGCCTGATGGGGTGGTGTAAAGAAGATGGAGCCGTACTCTTTTGCACAGGTGCACAGGGACAGGATGAGGGACAAGAAGCAAAAGTTCCTACAAGTGAAATTCCAATCAGATATAAGGAAAAAAAATTCATTATGTGCGTCATCAAACACTCGACCAGGGCATGAAGAGGCTGTGGGATCTCCATCCTTGAAGATATTTCTCTCTCAACTGGACAAGGCCCTGTGTAACCTTATCTAAGTTGGCCCTTGTTCAAGCAAGGGATGGACCTAGAGGCCTCCAGAGGTTCCTTCCTACCTAAATTATTTTGTATTTACGTGATTCTGTCTGGATTTTTGTGTGTTTCAGCAAAATAAAAAAAAAAAAAAGATCATTAAACACTTGTCAAGGAGCTAAGAAACCCAGTTCTGTTTCCAACTCTGACAGCGACTTGCTGTGCAACATTTAGTAAATTAGGTAATCTTGGAAAGAATAGATCTGTCATATGTGAGGTCAATGGGGATCTGTTGGTTGAGAGTGGAAAAAGGGAGAGAAGGAAGGCAGGGTCTATTTCAGGAGAGGGGATCCCATACTCCAGGGATAGCAGAATAATAAGGATGTTCAGTGCTTCTGTTACGCAGTCCAGTCCAAGCCCACTAGCTGAGGGAGCCTAGGGCTTTGAGGTATCAGAGAGCAATCTCCATTTACAGACTCCTGCTCAAAAATCTAATAGAATTGCAATATTTTAATGATCCTGCAGGATTTTTTTATTACGACATGAAAGATTCAAACATGGAAGTGATTTATACAACTCTGCCACACAGACCCTTAACTTCAGTGGTTTCCCAGTCAACTCTCAGCACCAACTTAGTGTGCTAGTTCTGGCCGTAACAACACAGTTAGGACTGCATTAGTGATTTGAATATTGTTACTTACAATAGCCCAACTGAGAATAAATGCTATACATATTTTGCCACAAGAAACAATCTCTGTCCCAGTAACTTTGAAATCTGGATTCGACTGAGAAAGAATGGAAAAAATGTTATGAATACTATTAAATATTATCTCTCAGAAATTAACTCCGGGAAGTACTGCTTGACCATATCAAACCTAGGAAATCTGAAAAGCTGTAAAGTATACACAGTTTTCCTAGAAAGCCTTTGTACAAGATCATCCTGTGCAGTTGTAGCAAACAAAAAATCTGTTGGGGTTCTTACTAGTCAATAGAAAGTTATGACAGGTAATAGCAAGAAAATTCCATCCTGTCTGAGTATCTTGTAGTTATAGAAAGTATAGTGAAAAAGTAAATAATCAAGTAGTCTCCCCAAATAAGGAAACAAAAGAAAGGTAAAATCTGGGATACGTAGCTCTTCTGCCACTTGGTTATATTCATGTGTGCTTGCCACGTTGTTCTGGCGTTAATTCATTATTTGTTGTTCCAGTTCACTGATAGGCCATGGTTTGTAACAGGGAAAATGATCTCTGAAAGAGTGTGAATGTGAAGATTGCTCTACGTTCATCTTGTCCTGGCAAGCATAAACTAATCAGTAGTCTGTGCACGTGGAATGCATTCTTTTTCTCATGGATTTACAGAGCAGATAGCACCAGTGGAACTTGACTTGAGGCATCAGAAGCTGAAAAATAAAGAGATTAGGGTTGCTGGGGTTGAACAACAATCACTTTTCTGAAATGCCCGTTACAAAAGGAGGAAAAAAATTATAACACAGAAGACAACTTATATGGTGTCCTTGAAAAGAGACACTGAATGTTATTACTTCACATCTGCTTTAGCAACCTTTACCCTGGAAACCTAAAACCCAGTAAGACAAAAACAGAGACTGCAAATGGCCACACTGCCCTAGGGGTATACGCACATCTGTTGAATTCGATAGGAGTCACACGTATGTGTACTTGGGGTAGCGTTCAACTTCTCCCTGCAAACACTAAACTTCTACTAAAGTTAAAATTAATTCAGTCAGCTGAGGTAAAAGGTCATAGGACACCTAGCTGCAATGTTCCTATAGTTATGGGAATCAAACCACAGGCAATCTGCAAAAGCAAGCCCAATGTTATGAACCAGCTGGGAGACAGAACAAATACGCTGTAAAGGAAACCCAGCTATGCAGATGTGGAACTCCAGCTGAAGTCAGCTTGAGCTCTACTGTCCTGCCAGGCCAGGAATCTGTACTGCAACGATGGATGAGAGATGACTGTTTATGTAGGTGATGCATGAGAGACAAATTTCTGTTAAGTAATGCTTGCAGAACCATTTAAATATGGAACTTGTTGCGGAATAAGATTTTTTACACTGTTTTGGTCTAGCAGCAATTTAGGATTTATGAATATTTTTGAGATAGATCACAAAATTACGTTGCATAATTCTTAACACTTAAACATCAGCCAAATTAAAAGAGCGATTCAATGGAATTTGTTACCATCAAAATAGCAACTTAGTTAAAGATTTGAGAATGGCAAGGGTCACCTGAAACTTACAGCAGGGTTGCACACACAGATGGGGTTTAAATGAAATCACACGTATGCGCAGACAGGCAGACAAACAGTTTAAATCAAATGGCGCGCGCACACGCACACGTACACACACAGAAGTTAACCTGTGATTAAAATTTCCCTTTTCATGAGTTTCATTAATTACTCACTTTTATGTGCCGGCATTCATCAACGGACAGTCAGTGAACCTCGCGAAGTCAGGCCTTTGAGTCCTCGCGAAATCGTTGATGGACGATCCTTCAATCGTCGCGAAATCTATCCTGAGACGTGTCCCAGCTCAGGGGGAGACACTGGGTCACACAGCCCGCTGCAGTCCCAGAGAGCTCCAAAGGTCTCACCTTGGGATCACTGTTTATAGCATCTCGAGATGATTGACGTTGGTCAGTATTTCCTAATTTGGCCACAATTGGTGCTGAGTTATTCTGGTATACAATTCAGGCAGGAGGTGGTCCAGGTGTGGCCAGGGGATGCCTGACCACCCCAGCCCCAGACTACTGCACTTGCGACCAAGATAACAGCACAATGGGAGTTTTCCCAAAGCATGCATGGCTTATCCCAGTATCCCAGGGTATTCCTGATGTACCATTCAAGCAGCAGATGGCCCAGGTGAGGCCAGAAGGTGCCTGGCTCCCAAGTCACTGTACTTGTGACTAAGTGTGGGGCTGCACCACCACAGAACTGTAAATATATGTATATGTGGTCAAATATCTGTAAAGGAACGTAAAAACTTAAAGGTGCATAGAAAAGCTTTGGAGGAAAAAAAAACCAACTCCACAACTTATTTCAGCTGTTCAATTTGTTTGGTTCTTATATTGGGCTGTAACCTTGGCTTCAAACTTGCTTCCCGGGGACGCACACCTTTCTGACAAAGCCACACGCTTCTGACTTTTCAGTACGCACAGGCTCTGACTGAGCAGCATATATTGTTGTGTGCTGGAATTAAAGTGATTTCTGCTTGAAGTTATGTGCTTGAAGTTATACCTTGGTCAGTCATAACTGCAGATGGCTAATTGGCATTGAAACATGTATGTTGTTCTGTTAGGGGAAAACAAGCTCAGTTGTTTTCTTGCTTAGGCCTCATCAACAGAAAAGCTCACTTAATTGTAGCTGTGGGATCTTTCTTATTAGAGTTTATGTGTGGAGTAGGGAAGACAAGATGGATTTTCACATGTACGAAGATGCTAAACTTTGCACTTGTAAAGTATGTAATTTTCCTGATAATTAGTGAGGATATTCTCCTCCTTTTTGAAAATTGAGGAGTCTTTTCTCTGATTTCAGCGCATGGAAACTGAACTCTCTCATTCCTCACTGTCCGAAGAGGAGGTGTATTGTAATTTCTATGTATTCACTCATGCAATAGTGCATTCTGGTTGAGAAAAAATACACTTGAAACAAGAAAGGTTTTATGTAAAGGTTAAGTAATATCAATGGCTTAAGTGTCTGCAGTGGATCCATTAAAACCGCAAAACCTTAACTGCGTGTCACAAAGCCTGCACTGCTGCCAGTGTTGTCCCAGTTGCTTGACTGGTAGAAACTCAGATTACCCAGTACGACCCCCTGTGCTATCAGAGACTGCCAGTTATTAGTGTTTCTGTGATAACCCAGCGCCACGGACGGCCACAGGTTCATTCAGGTATTCCTGTAACTGCAGAGCAGCATTAGCCCAGCCTGCAGGGTTGCTTTGACGATCCACGATTTTTACTGTAGCGTGTGTACGCATGCATGTACACACACATATGCATACACTGTGTGCGTATGTCCACACGTAACCCTCTCCAGCGCCCCGGCCCAGAAGGCCGCTGTGGGAGGCGAGGGGCTGACCGGGCCCGAACGGCTCCCCGCTGCTCCGGGCGGCCTCACCAGCGCAGGGGCAAACCCCAGCTGCGGCCTGGGAACCGAGCGCTATTGCGAAACGTTCCCGTGAGCTCAGCGCCAAAGCCCAGGCGCAGGAACCGCAGGCACGGGCGAACCTCCGGGGAAGCACCGCGGGCGGGGAAGCACCGCCGGCGAGGGGGAGCACCGCGGGAAGGGCAGGGCAGGCC
>WAAD01037361.1:388143-405817 GCA_013389945.1 Fregata magnificens
TTCCCCGGCGCTGCCGGCCTGCGCTGCGGAGCCCCTTCTCCGCTCCGGCTGGCGGGGGCACCTGCCCGGACCCCGGCCTGGGATGCCCGTTTCCCCCAGCTCCGCAGCGCTTGCTCCGGTCGTCCCCAGCTGTATTTGCTTCCCCTCTCCGGTCGGACCCTGCCATCCTTTCCGGGCTCCTTGTCTCTGAGATCATCCTCTAAACCTTCGCCCTCTTAGGGCCTTGGGGATTCGCTCCCGTCAGAGGCTTTGCTTTCCGGCAGTCGCTCCGTAGCACAGCCCTCTTTCCAGCCTTTGTATTTAGCCCCCTCTAAGGAGCGCCTGCCCTCTGTCCCGGGGTCTCCTTCTAGATTAGGCTGCTGCTGCCGCTTTACGCTGCCTTTGTCTTGCCAGGGTACAGCCGTGCCTTGGAGTAATGTTTCCCAGCGATAAAGCATGACTGTAGCTGGAGGTTTATACTGAACTGTGTTCCCTCTTGTAAACACAGCAGAATGGCAACGCTGGTGCCACCGCTTTATTTTGGAAACACGTACAAGTTCTAGCTGTTAACCCTTCCGCTTCCAAACAGGGTGTTTTTGACCTTGTGTGGCAATAGTATCCAGATAAAAGCAGAAGAGGGTGTTTGAGGATGCCTTTATCTAAGTGGCTGTGATATCCAAGAATTCAGCTTGTTTTAATGGCTGTAATTTCTGATGTTAAATTGACGAACTTCACATCTGTGTGTGATGCAGGGAGAAAGGCAGGTATAGCATTTGGGGTATCTGTTGTTGGTTGTGTGGCATCCTTTACCCTTGAAGCTTCAGAAAACATCCCCAGCAAAACTTATCTTTATAGCTTAGTTATAACTGAAGAAATCAGGACCCAGGGTATTTTAGACCATCTTTTCCCAATATATTATTGCTTATTTTAGTGAGTTTCTCATTGTTTTGTTTGGTCTCTGCTACCCTGCCACTCATCCTTTTCAAAGAGAAAAGGGGAGAAATCGGGACTGATATTTGTAAGAAGACAGTCCGTGTTGAGAGAATGACAGTAGATCCAGCTATTGCTTGCTTGTATTTACTTGAAAAAAGGCATAGATGCTTAGGAATGAAACAGGAACTGCAAGCTGTCTTCGGTTCTGAGGATTTTAATGCTTTACAAAAAAATCTCTTTTGGGAAAACAAATTTAAATTCTTTTCTCTCTTCTTACAGTGAAAGTCCAAAGCAGTTCTAATTTAATTGCAGTTACATTGCTCTTTGCTACAGCCGTTTAAATCTGAACTTGGTCTAGTGTGCATTCTTAGTTGTGGTTTGGCTGACAGTTTTAATCACTACACTGAATGCGTTCACCTCCAAGTGATCATTGGAATAATATGTAGCGTTCTGATCCAAAGTGAGTTTTCTTGTCTTTAAAACAAAGAACTGGTAGAGCACATGTGAAAGATGATGTTGCAGTGGAAAATAACTGAGGCTTCTGAGTGCTGACTTTGAAAGCTTCTTACAGATTACACAGTTATTTTGGGGCTTAAGAGAGATTGAGAGAAGGTTATTTATGTGAATTTATGAGTTAAGCATTATCACCTCATCTTCTTCCCTCAATTTTCTCTCCCTTCTTAAAGTTCTGTTTCTTCTGTGGTGAAACAGACCTGAAATACGAAGTTGTCTTGTTTCTTTGTTTCTAAGTTTCAAAGGGATTGGGGGATGTTAACTACAGAATGAATAAGCTAATAGGAAGACAGGTAGTAAAGTAGCATGATGTTTCTCTTGTAGAGTTTAAATTAATCATTGTTTCTAAGAAAGCTTGCCTTAGGACTGCTTGAAAATGATGAGAGATTTACAAAATAAATTGATTTTCTTCTGTTTTACAGCATAAACTATAAATAAGTTGCTTCTCAACAGCATTATCAGTATCAGTCGATGATAGCATGTAAACAAACATCTTTTGTAAATTTAAGCTGTTTAAACAAAGCAGTAAGTGTTTTTAACCATAGTGAAGTGCTTTTCATGTTGCAGAAAAAACAATTTGATTTCTGCTTAAAAGCAAGGAAAAGACCCTGTAGAGCAGAAATAAAAACCCTTGCAAATGGTAATGGTGAAGCTTCTGGGAGTGCTATCACTGATGCTGTTTATTTTTAAGCCTTTCTGTTTGGCTATCCAGTTATGTTCGTGTAATGTTCTAATTTTTGTACAGTCTGCTGTAATTGAAGGAACGAACTACTTTGTGCCCTTACACCTAAGGAAAGCGAATGTGTGTGCATAACCTAGAGGAGAGTATTTGCCTCATTTGCTTACTGTAACTGTACTTTGCCCAACTATACAAGCACTTTGAAGTGTGTGCTTGCCTCAGAAGAGGAAGTAGACAAGCCATGATTATAGTCTAGCTTGGGAGTATTCTGTTTTTCTAGATATTTACTTTTTACTGTCTCACAGAGTATTTTTCAAGGTTTTAGGCAATCCTTCTTGGGCTTGGTTTGACTGTTACCTGAGCTAATTCTGTGTCCACATTTTGGACAGGGAAAGGTAGTTTTTCTTCCTCATCGCTCTCATCTGAAGAATAAAGCAATAAGGACTTGAGCATTTTCTGCAAGTGACTGGCATTCAGGTTTTACTTATTGTAGTGCAGAGTTGCTGCAGTTGAAGGACTGATCTTTTTCTATATAAAAATTGCAAATTACACTTAATAGAAATGAAAGTATTGTAACAAACTGGGAAAGAGCATTTTCAAGAAACCAAGGCCCTGTTTCATATGACCAGCTCTTAAGTTATGCCTGGAATTTCTACTTTTACTATACTGGGGCATAGAACAAACCTCCTGGTAAAACATCAAGGGCAGATTTTTTTTTTTTCCCTCTGAGGAAACAAGATACTAGATCTTGTTATGCTGGTTATTCAAATAGTTTTTTAAAACTTGGCAGTATGTTAATATGCTGCTGTTTTTTTTTTTTAAAAAGTTTTATTACAGTCCTCCCATTTAGAAACTGATAATGCCTGCCTTCCACCCACCTGCCTGAGCTATTCTAAACTGTGCTGATAGGAGAGGCTTATTGTTTCAGTCATGAACAGAACTACTTACATATGTGTTTGTATTCAGATCATTGATCGTGATGTTCAGAGCTTAGACTCAAATGGTATTGTTGTTGAGCAAGAAAAGGCCTATTCTCTTCAGGTGGATTGTTAAAGTTCTGTTGTGTGGAACCCTGTTTCTAATCAAGAAGAAGTGAAAGTTAGGTGACTTACCTTTTACCTGAAATGTGCAGATCTCGGGTTTTGGATTGGGTAGGTCACAATATGGAAGCTGAAGCTTTCAAGAAGAGGGTGTTAATATCAACCTCTATAAAGTCTTTATGCTCGCTGTTCTTTATAGGTCTAGCTTTTTGTCACGGGTAGCCTTTAGACATACTTTTTCCCTCTTAGTATTAGCTAGATACCTGGTAATCTTTTTAAAGGTTAACACTAAGGAAAAGAAAGATCAGTTAAGGTTTAAAGTGATCTTGAATAGAAAGACATAGTAAAGACAGGTGTATAATCTGGTTCTGATTTGTTCATTAATTCATCAAATGGATAGTCATTTGCAGTGAAATATCCATCAAGAATATAAAATTTGTGACTGGGAGCATGTTCGTTTACTTAAAAATAAAATGGGCTCTTTGATTCCTTCAGTTTCACATGATTGTGTTGGAACTTTTGCCTGTGCAAGTCATTCATAAGTGGTTACTGCCCTTTTTAGCTTTGCCTCATCCAGTACAATGAAAAAAGCTAAGGAAGACTAGATGCTGAGCAAGTTGAAGAGTACGTACTGAGACATAGAAGAGTGGATTGTGTTAATTTTTAACATGCTTTTGGTCAGTATCCATCCCTAGTGCCTGCTCCTATCCCCAGTGCTAGCTGTCTTTTAATTATATATTAATAATCATTACTCTTGCTTGACAGTTAGAGTGGTCAGATATCCAAATTTTTATTTCTTCACTGCTGGTTTCATAAACATTTGAATGGATTAAGACCTGTTGCTCCAAATACTGTATTTGTACTTTTCTGACACCTTAGTTTTTGCTCTGCCAGTGCCATGAGCTGCTCTGCTCTTGATTTATTTGCAAAGCAGCTAGATGGAGTGAGTTTGTTCTTTATAAGGATTCCTCAGCTTTAAAGTTTTTTTTTTTACTTTAGCTTGTCAGAGCCTGAATTAATTGACGTTTGGATCACTGATTAATTTGTCTTCATAGGGCTTTGCCTCTACAAGTGCATGTGTGCCTTGCGTGTATAGTGTGCCTTGCGTGTATATGTATGTGTGTATTTCCTACTGCTGTAAATATATAATTTCAGAAACTAGATAAAAAATGTGGCGATTAATATCTAAAAAAGTCCATGAGGCGATAATGTGTTTGGTCTAATCTTTAACCAGGCCTGCTAACTTCTGTGAAAGTGATGAGCTGCATATTTTCACTAGATTTTACCTGAAGTTGAACACCCTTTCCTATCTATTCAAGTTAAGACCTCCTGGGGCGATCCCGCGTATGAAGGGCACATCACTCTATAAAGGAAGTGAGAAAAAAGAAAATACAGGAGCTTAGAAGGTAAAAAGTGTGACACTGACTTGTTTTTTGTATAAGGATAGCAAGGCTGCTTCTGTTCTTAAATGTATGCGATTCATCCAGTGCGTGTGTTATCAATGATGCAGTCTTCAAAGCAGCTTCTTATTCCAGCTGTTTGAAGGGGGACTAATGTGTATAATGATAACAGGAAAGAGGAGGGAAATACTGAAGGCTTAGGAAAACACTCTGACCACCTCACTGTACATTAAAAAAGTTTCTATAGCTATCCAAACTAAATAGCTGTCACCTCTGTTTTCAGGGTTTTTCTACATTGTGTTATATAGTAAATACTGGCCATGTGTAACATTTCTAATTCCATTCCATTAGGTTCATCACCTAAAGATACAGGGGAAAATTTATGATCAATGGGCAGTACTTCTGCAGATAATTGGCATACTCCATTTTGTGCTTGTTGAATTGAATTTACCAGTAAGACATTAGAATCTTTTTTGTCTTTTGCAAATGTGGTGTGTGCTGTATATTAGAATGACCAATTTCCAGAGCAATGCTACATTTGTTAAACATTTGCCTGAACCAAATCTAGTTCAGGTCAGTATCACAAGGCAACGGAGTTCTCGTTCTTCTTTTTGTGCACCCATCGAATCAGTGTATGTAAGCCTTGTTCTGAAATCTAATTCGGGCAAGTGGATTTGCTCTGTGTGGAAACCTGTTGACGTTGCTGGTGGTTTATTTAGGTATTCTCAATGGTTTAAAGGTTTTAAACACAGTCCTGCGAGGTGTGGCCTATCATTACTTTTTTCCTTTCCCTTCCTTTCCACACCTCATCAGGCCCTCAGAACTACAAGACTGTGGCATTAGTGACAATTTGAGTTGTTAAAGCAAAAGATAACATTTAAGAAAAGTCTTGCTTTCATCTGGGATGTGAATGTCTGAACAAAATAATACTGTTCTGACAGTGATATTAGAGGTGAAAATGCTTTCGGACTACTGTGTGTTCACTTTGAAGCTGTGAACTTCCCAGTGAACTGTATGTTTGAGTGTAGAACATACCAACAAAATGAAATTCATAGCTAAGGGTGGATGATGTGGGAGTTGAGAGGGGAGGGACTCTGTAGACAGTAATCATAGGGGTAGGATCTATTATGAGAGAAAGCCTGTGCCACAGCTGGGATCTCTTTGCTTTTTGGAATTTCACTTCCTGTTTTTAGAATAGTAAACTCTGTATTTCTGCCTTCATGACTTATAATCAAATGCAATAAGGTTCTTATGCATTGCAAACTAAATTTAAAAAGTATCTAAACAAAATTTAGAAGAACAATTGCCAGAACTCCTCACATGACTTAGACTCAGGGTTTATATCTGGAAGAATGCTTTGCTGATTTAGAAGGTCATTATGTAGCATTCTAACCCTATGGGCCTATCCTTTTACTCCAATATGTGAATACCTTTTTGGTTTCCCACATAATGCATGGACAGGTAAGCCGTGAAGGGGTGTACGTATGGTGTAATAAGTGTGCTCACACTGAATTACCCTCCTTGTATAGAATATGTTGCCAGGACATGCAAAGTATGCCTATTTTATTTAAAAAAACCCAAAAAAATGTTTTGCAGTTATCAGGGGCCCTAGACTTTCTTTTTCCTGAAGATCTACTGAATTTAAACAGGTCAGTGAGTGTCAATTTAGCCCTAGAATTGGCACAAAGACAGGGAAGGACTGTGTGACTGGGAGGAGCGTAAAGGGGAAGGTAGGACCTCTCCTGCTGCAATATCAAGCTGCCAGAGTAGAACTCACCATCTCTGCTCCCGATAGGTGCGGCACCTGTATTGCCGTCACTCTTATTGTACAGTTACGTCTGGCTCACTCAAATTTTAGTTTAGGAGACAGCGCTAAGCTTCTTCACAGACCTGTGGGCTTTAAGTTCTATCCCTGCAATATGGCGATTCCCTTGAAATTGAAGGATGCAATTAATGTTTCTTGTTAGCAGATAATCCTGTTCTTTTTTTAAATGTGCAATTGTCAGTTCTTCATACAGAAGATGTAGGATGTAAAGACTGAAATTTTCATTCAGGAATTTCATTTATTACTATAGTCAGAAGTCTTGGGTAACCCAAGATTTCAGAAGAGAAGTCTACTTTCTCTTCTGATAAATGACAAAAGGGTTTTAGGGCAGCCCCACAAAAAACAGGTTAAATGGAAGTGCTGAGAATATTGAAATAGTGGTGCAGTTCTAAGCCATCTTTTTCCTATAGTTTCTGTTTTATTTTTCAGAAAGGCATGAGCTGGAATGTAGCAAACAGCTGCATTTTGCAGGGTTGGGATGGTCGTGTTGTCCACTCCTGGCTATGTTTTCATGTTGCCATCTGGTCACTCGCAAAAGATTCCTAGGAAGCAGGTGATGGACTTCTGTTGCAGTTAGAAAATATGAAGATGATTCCTCTGGAACTCAAGATTTTGCTTGCAGCAGTTTGCAGTTTTAAAAAAGAGTGTGACCCGTAGTAGAGTTTTCAGATACCTCAGTGTTTACTTAAATAATATCTTTTTGGGGTTTTTTTTTTTCAGAAATTCTCATTTCCATTACCTCTTTTGGATTTGTGTGCTTTAGTTCAGTAATACGTAATTTAGGTTGGAAAGATGCAACCTTTATTTCCAGCTGGCATTGAATTTAGCACACGAATATTACTTCATTTTGTTGCAAATACTAGATTTCCAGTTCTAGTTTCTTTGATTGTTTGTAATGCTTAAGAGTATTCAGAGAAGCAGCTTATTTTTCTAATGGGGTAATGTATGTATATTTATACCTTGGTAACTAGTTAACTGTAAGAATTTCAGTGCATTGGCTACAGTAGTTCTTCTCACAGCTGAGTCAAAGTTAATCAAGAGGAACTGCGTCTTACAGCATCTAATTTGCTAAAGCAAGTACAAGCAGCAAGTGACAAAGAACTTTCTTTTTCAAGAGATTTCAGATAATTAGCAAATTTCAGATTTGTGGTTGTCACTGGTAGCAGAGAATGATTCATCATTTCTTTGACCCTTGCCAGCTTGAATTGCAGATCTGTGCAGTCTGTTCTGACTTGGTTTATTGCTCAGGTACCTGCAGTGACAGTCTGTTTAGCAGGATAGTTTTTGTCAGGCGATACCATTTGCCAGTATCTTTCTACTGATTCCTCCATGGCCCTTTTTGTCTGCGTTTTTGGGAGCAAAGAAATGGAGGCGTATCTGGGGCTCTCTTCATCGTTATACCCCCAGAGAGAGGTACCTTTGTACACGTGTGAACCTTCAGCAGTTCTTGAGCACTCCTGAAACAAGGCGTGTTGTGTGCTGTACAGTTCTGTACAGAACATACTAAAGAATCATGTTTACTTTAATGTAGATACCAGCTTTATTATGCTTTTGAAAAAATGTATCTGCTAGATTTGAGTCTTCCAGGTGACAGGATCTGGGTTTGGTTCTGGGTTTATAGACTGCTAGTAAACACCACCCTTTCAAAAGGCTACTTTTAAAAACATTCTTTAAAACAACTGTAATAGTGGGTGAAGTGGTCATTCTTAGTAATGAATACGAGTAATAGTGTAATTTAATGGTCAAGCTTTCTGGTTTTTTCCATTCCCCTCAGAGTTAAAAACTTTTTGTAGGTTTGTTTGAATAAGGATGTGTATGAACCATTGATAATGAAATGTAGCACTGAGAATGGAATGGGGAAATATGCTGAAGCAAGCATTGAGCTGTAAACAAGAAGAAAAACTAACGGCCGGAGATTACAAAGTCATCTGTAGATGCTGTCCGTTGTTAATAACTGAATATATAATTGCCGCTGAAGCAACTTGTTTAAAAGCTGCAAGGTGGATGGTGAAACAGAAGGTGGTGGCCTTGTATTTTGGTTTACTGTTATAATATAGAGATTGTTTCTTATTGACACTTCAAAAGTAATGCCCTTGAAATACATTTTAAAACAGCTGTAATACAAAAACATTAGTTTTCTTCTGATGCCAAATCACAAAATAACCAGTCAAATTAGTTAAAGCTCAAGTGGTTCTCCAATATGTCTACTAATATCAGTCTTTTATCTTTATTCCCATGAGCATCAAATTAAGTTCTGCAGTTTCTGAAATTTGCTCATGAAGGTTAATGATTTCTGCCTCCTAAATTGGAAAATAACATAAAACTGTAATCTGAACTGTGATGCTATGTGGGTATTTCTGTAATAGTGAGATAGGGGAGCTAAATGTATGCACTGGGAACTGTGAAATGAGTGGAAGTTAGTGGATATGTTAAGACCATAAAGTGCTAGAACAGTACATTGATGTGAATTTATCAGCTTGGTATGCAGCTATATTATGCCTCCACGATCAAGTTACCTGTATATAGCATTGGGATTTTTGGCAGCATCATTTTTGTTTGGTTTTAGTATCATAAGCGAAACTCCGTTGCCATTGTTTCCCACTGAGGTTTGGATTAATTTATATAGATACCTGGGAGAAACTTTTAGAAACTGTTAGAGGATCAACATCCTTTAAGTGACACTCCAGCCCAAATTTGTCACACATGGGGCGTTTTAAATGTAAAATAGAGTAATTGGTTTGGTTGAAGGTACTGCAGAGATTGGGACAGAGGCTTTATAGATGCATGGGAGAGATACAGAGCAACATAAGGGTAACTGTCCAGATTTGCTCTGGGAAGTTATCACTATAGGAATTAAAATGAAGGAAATTCTTAAAGGTATGAACAGGTGGACACCTACCGATAGCAAAGCAAAATGTCTTTTTGAATAAATAGAGTATCAACCATGATATTCAATGACTTCCCCATTTCTGATGTTATATAAATAATGAAGGGATACCACAGGTTCCAAGGCAGTGATATGTGAATGTTTTATGAGGTTTCTTTTCAGGGCAAAAGAAAATTAAAATAAGTCAGGAAAGCAGTGTGCCTATGAAGTGTACAATAGCATTCTTTCTGTTGGGACAGTTGAACTTAGCCTTGTTTTTTGCATATTTTTCAATTTCACGTTACCTGATTGTCATTAATTGAAGCTAGCTAATGCTTTGGTATGCGCAGTCTTGGACATTTTGTAGAAGATTGGCTCAAGCTGTATTGCTTTGCTCTTTATAATAGAGAGCGGCAATAAGGTAAATGGACGTAGTTTTTTTAAAGTGAGAAAAAATAGCTAGTGTAGGCTTGTGCATTGAATTTTAATATAGGACTTGGGGAAAAGCTGTAGAAATTAAAGCAGATGACAGTCAAGATGAAGGCTACTGAACCTGAAGAAGGTGCATGCTGGCTTATGCAGTCTGTGCCTTTCTATTCAAACGAGTAAAACTTAAGCTGTAATCAATAACTGGGCACTGAAAGGGAACCTCAGTTTGAAAAAAAAAATATATATATATAACCAACTTGATAGATATCCCTTTAGAGGAGGAATCTGCTAGAAGAGAGAGACCTAAAGAGAACAAGCAGGAAGAACAGGACAGGTACAACATGAATTACTGAGTTTGTTTTAGGGAATTCAAAGAACCACAGAATAATTGAGGTTAGAAGGGACTTTGGGACATGGTCTGGCCCAAGCCCATCCGCTTAAAGCAAGGCCAGTTAGAGCTGTCAGTAATCAGTTGGGTTTGGAATATCTCTGAGGATGGTGACTTGGCAAGCTGCTTCACAGTTCAACCACCTCACAGTAAAATAAATAACTAAATCCCCTGTTTTTAAGTGGAATTTCCTGTATTTTAATTTGTGCCCACTGCCTATTGTCCCATCACTGAGCACTGCTGGGGAGAGTCTGGCTTCATGTTTTTTAACCCTTTGTACCCCCTTCAGGTGTTTATACACACTGGTAAGATCCTTGCGAGCATTCTCTTTTCCAGGCTTAACAATTCTAGCTCTCAGCCTCTCCCCATATGTCATGTTCCAATCACTTTATAATCTCCATGGCCCTTTGCTGGTGTCACTCCAATACGTCTGTGTCACTCTTGATTTGGGGAGCCCAGAACTAGACACACTAGCACACCAGATGTGGTCTCACCAGTGTTGAGTAGAGGGGAAGGACCGCCTTCCTCATCCTGCTAGTGATGCTTTTCCTAATGCAGCCCAGGCTGTTGGCAACCCCTTTTTTGCTGCAAGGAAGCATTGCTAGTTCGTGTTCAACAGGACCAGTGTTTCCTGCAAAGTTTCTTTCTGTCCAGCTGCCCTCCAGCCTTTGCTGGTGTGTGGGTTATTCCTGCCCAGGTGCAGAACTTTGCACTTCCCTTTGTGGAACTTTTGTTTCATCAGCGTATTTGCTGAGAGTGAGCTTGGTCCCGTTGTCCAGGTCATAAATTAAGAAGTTAAATAGTATTGGCCAAGTGTGTACCCCTGGGGTACAGCACTAAGGACTGGCCTCTAACTGGACTGTGTACTGCTGATCACAACCCTTTGAGCCTTGCAGTTCAGCCAGGTTTTCAGTCCACCCCACAGTCCTCTGTCTGGCCCAGACTTCATCATCTTGTCTATGAGGATGTTACAGGAGACAGTGTCAAAGATAATCAGCATCCACTGCTGTCATCTTAACTACCAAGTCGTCTTGTCATGGAAAGCTGTCAGGTTGGTCAAACATGATTTCCCCTTCATAAATCCATGCTGACTAATCCAAATCACCTTCTTGTCTGTAATATATTTGGAAATGGCTCCTATGAGAATTTGCTCCCTGACCTTCCCTGCGATTGAGGTGAGACTGACCAGCCTGTACTTTCTTGGTTCATCCTTGCTCTTTTGCCTTCAAAAGAGTGGAGTGACATTTGCTTTTTTTGGGTACCTGGGAATGTGGAGAATCACTCAGAGGAGTTGAGTGCCTTTTTTACTTTTACATGGCACAGTATGGGCTTCACTGAGCTCAAGCGTGACTTCAGAGATTTATCAGAAATTCTAGTTTTGATGAATGATTTTCTCTAGTGCATAGAATGATTGGGAAAAGAAACTTCAGTTTTTCAGCATCTCTGTAGGTGCTTAATACTTCTTGAAATTTATCCTCCTTGTAAAAAGAAACATTTGTATTTACACAAATAGTGGTACTCAGCTACTGGAACTGAGGAGGGTCTTCCTTCCACATGAAACAAGTAGTTCTGTGGTCCAGCTCATTGCTTAGGCCTCAGAGAAACACAATTTATTACCTATTTGAAGACACAAACGCTTTGTGCTTTATGACAGAGCTTTTTTTTTTCCTACAGAATTAATCATTCAAGTTAAATAGATATATGCTTTAAATGCAATCTTAATCTATTTGACTAAAAAGATCCTTATTATTTACTTAATTTTAACTGCTGTGGTCCTGTCTTTCCAGTAGTTTTGCAGAAAAAAAATTCTGGCCTAGATTTTGTGCAGAAGGGAGAAAGCAGTTCTGTCCCAGTGATGGGGAGTGGGAAACTTTGGGGTTTCCTTTTTATGTTTTTATAAAGGAAAACGTTCTGTGAAAGAATCTCCTCTGAAACTGTCAAAACAGAGTGAAAGGTAGAAGTCGTCAAACAAAGTGGCTAAGCATACTCATGCATGAAAATACCTATATCTACATTCACAGAATTAAAGAAAGAGAACAGAAGTAATGCAAAAGAATGAACTTGAGTCAGTGGACACAACGTAGACCTGTGGAGCTTTCCATATGTCCAGAATGCATACCAGAGAGGACTAGGTAAAGGGGAAACAGGGAATGCATCTGCATTAGTGTTTTAATTGTTTTAATTTGGACAAGGAGTGCACTTTGGAAATGATTGTTCTCACAGACTGCACTTTGATTTGACTTGTGAAATGAGCTTGGATCAAGGAAGCTGAATTGCTTTTGGATGAAACTAAACTGGAAGCTGCAGTCCAACTGGTGTGGGGCTGTGGGATCAGAGTAGAGCTGTTCCAAAATTAAACTCCAGAAGTGTATTGTAGACCCAGTATTGGGTCTACAGACCTGTCTTCCTGGCTCCACTTCTGTCACGTTGCGCTGCTTGCTGATGTGGACATAGTACAGCAAATCAGATTAAGGAAGGTACAGTGAGAGTTCAAAGACTGTCATTGCTGNGGCACCCAAAGTGAGAGTTCAAAGACTGTCATTGCTGGGAAAAGGCAGTTGCCATTCTAAGGCGCCATTAACAAAAGAGAGACAGGTCGACTACCGTATTTCTGAAAGGTGTGTGCAAGGAGTTTTAGAAAGATTAGAGTACAGGAGGTGAAAAAAGGGTCCGTCACAAAATAGGAATCTGTTTTGGCAAGTATTTCCCTCAGTGAAGCTTAGAAGCCATAAGACAACGCAACAAGCTAATACAAGCTGAAAGGTAATAGACCTATTTTTAAATACAACCTTTAGAAAGGAATTATTTTCATTTTCTTTGAATGTGTACAATATGAACAAGTGTAGAAAATGAAGAAGCAGTGAGAGGCTTCAAGAAGAAAAAAGAAACAAATGAAAAAGAAACCTATATTGATAGAAAGGGAAGCATTTATATGGATTTTTAATGATAAAAGGTGCAGGGAAGCACGCATCCTAAGATGTTAAAGGAATAGGTGTTACATTCGCTAAACCAAGAATTATTTTTGGAAAACAGTGAGATGGAGAATGCTTCAGAAGGAGTTAACTTAGCTCTTCTCAGTCTTTCAATTGAGAGCCATACGAAATGAATGTACAAACAAATACTGGAAAAATCATTACACTTCTAAGAATTAAATCATGTAACAAAATAAATCTTGTCATATAAAATGTTTTTTTAGAACTATTAGGTTTGCCCTCTGGTTTTAGTAAAGCAGTTTGATTTACGGTTTGCATGAAGTCCTGAAAGTAGTAAATTACCTTGACTGAGAAATCTCTTATGAAATGAAAGCTGGCTTGTAACTGAAATTGATTGGAAGGTGACTGCTTAGGGTGGAAGAGGCAGTTGTCTTTGGAGTTCACCTGTTTCACTTTATTTACTGTATTTCTCCATATTATTGCAAATATCAAGAGGAATAAAATTTCTGAGGAATGCATCTTCAGGTAACTTCATATTTTAACTTTCATGTTAAACATGTTTTGTTTTTCTTGATACGTTTTTAGTAGCAGTATGGCAGTGGTACGTGAAAGGCCTGAAATGTTAGCAATGTAAGGGATTTCTGCACATTTATGCATTAGGAAAATAGGATATGCATTTGTGTAAAACCACAGAGCCACTCACTTTGTCGTTATTGTATCTGGAAACTTGAATATATGTTGAGATACCTTTACTACAACTTGTGTCTTGCTACTAGTTTAGTGTACTGAACATTTTCCATGAGACTCTGAGCAGCTTGTTCTAACTTTGAAGTTGGCCCTGTTCTGGGAAGGTGTTGGACAGGATGACCTCCAGAGGTCCTTTCCAGCCTAAATTATTGTGTGGTTCTATTAAAAAAAAAAAAAAACCATTTGGGAGGAAATTAGAAAGTAATTCATAGAAGTGTGTTCTCATTTTAAGATACCCTTGTTTCCTCATATGCTCTTTCAGTAACACATTTTAATTTATGTTATTTTCAGATCATTTTTAGGTAGTTTTTTTTTAAATGCACAGCGGAGGGGAGAACAAAAATATACGTAGGAAGGTTCTGAGTGATAAGATATAAATGCTGCTTGACAGTTGTTTAGATGTTCAGAAACATCTGAGGGTAAAACCAAGCAAACTTTTCTCATCCTGTGTGAAATTTTTCAAAGCTTTGTACCACGGCTTTAAAGTCACTGACTGTTCTATGTATTTTTTCTTACTGTCCTTAACTTTCTAGGCACTTCCATAACAGGCAAAATTTTGGTTTTTATAGGGTATTTTTTTATCTTTCAAGTTTTGTTCATGTGTTTTATGTGAAATAACTTTTTTAATCCTTGAATATCTTTTTTTAAATACGGAAATGTTAATTGGTATTTTTCCTGACTATTTCTACTAACTTGCTGCATTTCAGGAAAACTGTTAAAACTGCAAAAAGTTGGGTAAAAGGGAGGTGATTGGAAATATGTCTTCCAGGCAATTATCAGTTAATAGATTACAAGTAAGAAAATTGCTTAAAGGGGGAAAAGTAACTTAGAATTTTGACTTAATAGTTTTGCTCCGGGTGATCACATTAAGATTATTTCATTGCCCTAATTAAAAATTAATTGAATATCATGAATAAGTAGCTTATGGCCTGTGGATTTGAGTGACCATCTCTTCTCACTACTGTGTCACGTAGCTAAAGCAGTGATAAGCAGAGGCCTCCACATAAATTCTTTCCTTCCCCTTCCCATAGCAACAGGCAGGAAGAGACATTGGGTAAAGTTCTTCAGAAGTTTTCTTTTTTGTGCTTTCAAATAACCTGTTGCTAACACTGACATTAATATTTGACTGAGATGCTCAAGACTGGGATTTTGGCTTTGTAGGAACCTCTTAGCCTCAGAGCCAGCTGAAGTGCAAACGTAGCTGTAGGGCTAAATGAGATTTTATAGGGCAGACAGAACAGAAAATGTTGCTGCTTTTGGTAGCTCTGTGTTTTGTAACTATCTTGGACTTCTCTTCAATGCCTCTTTGTGCTCAAAGTTGTCCTTTGTGATAAAATTTGAGTAGCGTTGAGAAATATCATCTCCAAATTGCAAAACAAATGCATGTATTTCTACAGTTAGGGTACAGTCTTACTTAGGTAAACCATAACCAAGGCTGCATGCTGTAGAATATTGTGTTTATGAAACAGCTGCAATTCAAAGAGAGCACTAATGTGTTTGGATACTTGGTCAGCTTACTGTTAGTGCAGAGTTTTAACAGTGACTGCTTGTAACTATCTGGCCACACTATCTGCTTTTCCCTTGAGAAAATTCTCTTCCAAGGTTACCACTGGAAAATGTCGTTTATACTTTCTAGGTACTTTCTTTTTAGATACCTGGAAATATAACAATGTTGTTTTTTAAAAGTGAAATATAAAAAGGCTTTTTGCCTGTTAGTGCTCTGTCAATACATGTCTGTCGATTACATTGCTTCGGTCTTTGTAAGTGTCTTTCCTTCCTCTCTGAGGAAGGATGTCCCTGAAGTTATAGCACAGATTACTTTTTTTTAACCTGTATTTCCGCAAAGCTTCATGTAGGACATGGTTCACAGTGCAAGTAAGTGGAAGAATTAAGAGGGAAAGCTGTAATTAATTTCTACAAGATGTGAGAGTTCTAATTGCTAGAACTTGATGGCTTTTTGTTAGAGATCTATAATAACAGTCTAACAGTCCTAATAACAAGATTTGTGTAAGATCAGAGGAACTTTGGTATTTGGAGGTGGTAAAAGGATATTTCCCTATGAAAAAAGATTATTGCTCATTCTGAGAAGTTGGTTCACTATACATTCAATCATCCCCAGTTCTGGAACCTCTTCAGGGCAGCAACTCTCTGATCATAATACTGTCAGCTGGTAGGTTCTAGATCATGAGTTTAATTTGTACGTTGGAAGCTGAACTTCCTTTAAACCATCCTGAAAGAAATGTGATGCAACTGAAGTGTGATGGTCACAGTAGACCAGTGTGACGGGTTAACTGTGGCTGGCTGCCAGCTGCCCACCAAGCCGTGTTCTCACTCTCCCTCTCCCTCCTCAGCAGGAGAGGGGAGAAAATAAGATTGAAAAAGCTCATTAGTTGAGATAAGGATGTGGAGATCACTCACCAGTTACAAACGTGCAAAACAGACTTGACTTGGAGAAGATTAATTTCTGGCCAATTAAAAATAGAGTGGGATAGTAAGAAATAAAAACAAAACCAAAACCACCTTCCACCCTGCTTTTTTCCCCCTTTTCTCCAGGCTCCACTCCTTCATTCCCAACTCTTCTACCTCCTCCCCACCCCAAGCAGCACAGGGGAGTAGGGAATGGAGGTTGTGGTCAGTTCATAACACTTTGTTTGCCAGTCCTTCGTCCTCACGCTTTTCCCGTGCTCCGGTGTGGGGTCCCTCCCATGGGATACAGTCCTTCACAAACTTCTCCAATGTGGATCCTTCCCACGGGCTGCAGTTCTTCAAGAATTGCTCCAGCGTGGGTCCCTTTCCATGGGGTGCAGTCCTTCAGGCACAGGCTGCTGCAGCGTGGGTCCCCCACAGGGTCACAGGTCCTGCCAGAAAACCTGCTCCAGCGTGGGCTCCTCTCCATGGACTGCAGCTCTTGCCAGGAGCCTGCTCCTGTGTGGGCTCTCCACGGGCTGCAGCTTCCTTCAGGACACATCTACCTGCTCCGGCATGGGGTCCTCCACGGGCTGCAGGTGGATATCTGCTTTAACGTGGACCTCCATAGGCTGCAGGGGGACAACCTGCTTCACCATGGTCTTCTCCGTGGGCGGCAGGGAAATCTCTGCTCTGTTGCCTGAAGCACCTCCTCCCTCTCGTTCTTTGCTAACCTTGGTGTCTGCAGAGTTGTTTCTCTCACATTTTCTCACTCCTTTTTCACACGGCTGCTGCGCAGTGGTTTTTACCTTTTTCTTAAATATGTTATCACAGAGATGCTACCAGCATCGCTGATGGGCTCACCTTTGGCCAGTGGCGGGTCTGTTTTGGAGCTGGCTCTGTCCAACATGGGCGCAGCCCCTGGTCTCTTCCCACAGCGGCCACCCCTGCAGCCCCCCTGCTACCAAAACCTTGCTACGTAAATCCCATACAACCACGTACTATGGAGACAGATTTGGGGCTAAATTTGATTAGTTGTTGTCTTTGGTAAGTTAAGCAAAAATGTTCTGTACTCATACCCTTAGGGATTTGTTACTCCATCAAGAAAAGGCAACCCACAGTGATTTAAAAATCTTGACCTATAGGGTAAGCTTCCAGGAGAGGGGGCCTATGAAAATAGTTTTGCCTATAATGAAATGAATAAAAGAGCACAAACCCTTATAAACAAAGTTTTACTTTGCAAGTGTATTGTCAGCTGATGATAACACCTGGGTACTTTCAGCACCCACCCCCCCCCCCCCCCCCNTCTTTGGTAAGTTAAGCAAAAATGTTCTGTACTCATACCCTTAGGGATTTGTTACTCCATCAAGAAAAGGCAACCCACAGTGATTTAAAAATCTTGACCTATAGGGTAAGCTTCCAGGAGAGGGGGCCTATGAAAATAGTTTTGCCTATAATGAAATGAATAAAAGAGCACAAACCCTTATAAACAAAGTTTTACTTTGCAAGTGTATTGTCAGCTGATGATAACACCTG
>WAAD01037361.1:407257-423712 GCA_013389945.1 Fregata magnificens
ACCAAAACCTTGCTACGTAAATCCCATACAACCACGTACTATGGAGACAGATTTGGGGCTAAATTTGATTAGTTGTTGTCTTTGGTAAGTTAAGCAAAAATGTTCTGTACTCATACCCTTAGGGATTTGTTACTCCATCAAGAAAAGGCAACCCACAGTGATTTAAAAATCTTGACCTATAGGGTAAGCTTCCAGGAGAGGGGGCCTATGAAAATAGTTTTGCCTATAATGAAATGAATAAAAGAGCACAAACCCTTATAAACAAAGTTTTACTTTGCAAGTGTATTGTCAGCTGATGATAACACCTGGGTACTTTCAGCACCCACCCCCCCGCCCCCCGCTTGAATATCCGATTTCTTGAATGAAAAGCAATGTGTCTTGCTTTGCAAGTAGCAAGGTAACTGCTTACCTTCCAGTCCAGAGATTGTAACGTTGTTCTGCTTGCACACTACCACTGAAAAATTTTCCTGAAGCCTCATCACAGAATTACTAAGATGAAACGTAGTTCTGAGTCAATGCAGTATTGTGTTGAAACTATATTATTACAAATGATTTTTTAAAAAAGAGTTTAAAAGGCCAAAATTAATTTCTAAAAGCAGTGATTTGTAAAATGCAGGAGTTAATCCAGTTAATGTCCAGTTAATACCAGTAAATCCAGCAGTTTAAAAATCTGTTTAAGTTTGTGGTAGTTACAACGATGCCAGTTTCACCGTCTTCTCCTCTGTCTTCCTAACACCAGTTTAATTCTCTCTGCTGTGGGTTAGCATGCATGCCAAGTTTAATGTATCTTGTTTTCCAACGGTGGTATTTAAGAACCAGCCATTTTAAGTATTGCTCTATTTCTAAGATTACAGCAGTGAAGCAGTTTTAGCTTAGTGGTTTGCATGTATGGATTGTTGTCCTCTTTGAAATGGATTGTACCATGAGAAGGAAATGGCTGAAATAAAAATAGACTATCTCTTTGTTTTCGCAAATGGTTTTAATTATCTCATGCAGCTCTCTGCAGTGGCTTTTCTTGCCAGGCTTTTTGGAATCAAGCAAAAGGCATATGATGTTCATGTACACTTTTGTCTGTTTTTCCCCTCTTAGAACATGTCTTAAAAGTTAGTAAAAGCTAACATCTTTCTAGTTAGGAAGGAAATTCATTGGCAAGTTATCTGGGTTGGTGGCAAAGCCTGTTTTGTCCCTTTTGTCCTGCCTGCCACCGTTTTAGTCTAAGAACAGCTTGTGGTTGGGGAATTACTGATCTACTACTGAAAAGGGGAAAAAAACTGTCAAATTAGGTGATTTTTTTCTGTGAATTTTGTACATTGCAGTACTGTTTGTTTACATGTCTTTTTTTTCAGTTCTTTTATTTGGTTTCAAATGCTACATGTATGTGGAAAAAAGTCATATGAAATATTTCTGCTGAGGTGCAAGTTATACAAGCAGGCTTCTTGGTGCACAGAAATGCTAATGAATTAATTCTCTATAATTTTGATCTAAGTCTTTGGTTTGGGAGGCCTGAAGACATAGTTTAATTTGGATTGAAAGCAGTGTTGTTGGAAGCATTTTTCTCTGCAGGTTGAAGTTGATAGACCAGTTTTTCTAATCTGCGCAGTTTGCATAAGGAACACTGGTGATCCCTGGTATTGAGGTAAACGTTACAGCGTGAGTATCACTGGGTGTCTGGCCACAATGTTTTCAGACTTATTCTGTCTTTCCTTGGGCAATATCCTTGTTTTGATAGTCAGGTTAAATGTTTTTCAGCTTTTCTGACTTAGAAACTTTGGATTCAGAAGAGTTTCCCGTGTTCAGTTCTCTTTTGAAGTGGTGGATATTTAGGAAAACCGAGGAATCAGCGCTGAGGATTAGTGTTGCATAAATAATTGTCCGAGTGTCTTTAGGAAAGGTGTTTAAGGCTGCTAGTCTGTAGTTCCTTAGTCTTTGCTACTGTAATTTTAAATCTGTTCATGAGACAGAATAGAGCCATCTTTTGATCCTATTGTAGGGTATCAATTTGGTGTCAGACTGATTATCATTCATGCTGTGTATGAGGTCGCAGGAAATGAGTATAGCAAAACTCATTGTGAGACTTTACAGGAAGGGAATGTGTTTTACCCACTCATGCTCATTCTCTCATACATTTCATTTACTCTCTCTCTCTCTCTCATGTACGTACAAGCATCAGGACGTTTTTGTGTGCTGAGGCGGTATAGCCAGTGTCTCTTATGTGCAACACGGAGGATGGAACTAATGGTATCTGTCAACTGCTTATCATGCTTTGGGTTCCTTTTGGTGACAACAGACTGCTTTATGGATGGGTATTTTACATCCTTTGGGAATCAAGAGTTGTTTCACACTAGTCCTTTGCATTAGAATCTGGCTTACTTCAGCCTCCATAAATCTTAAGTGAAGGCTAATGCTAGTTGTTTTTTCCGGATTTGGAATATCCATATCTTTATAGCTACAGTATGTTTTCCTGTTGGGCTAACAGGAAAAGGAATGACGTATGTGATGTGCCTTAACCCTACTGGCACTCTCCTCTTTTTAAACCACGTGCTCTTTTGCTGGCCAGTCATCTGTGCTGCAGTCTTATCAGAGTGAAGGTACCCTGGTCTTGATATAAACACTCCTCTGCTTTATTGCTGCAAGAAGTGTCCTTTGTTATCAGTAAAAGCCGTTCTTTTAACTTCTGTTTTGCTGTTTTTTCTGATTTATACATGCACGTTTCCATTCCTTCTTTGTTCATACCAATCTTAACACCTCTATTACAATTCTCTACAAGGTGTGTTTACTTGTAGCAGAAAAACATCCAATAGAAAGATTCAGGATGGTAGTTGTCTAGAATAGATTCAGATAATCGCACTCATAAAATATAATTAGGCCTGTTGATTTAAAGGAGATACGACTTCTGGCTCTGATATACCACTGTACTTTGAAAGGGTGTAGAAATGAGAGTTTGTAAGCAGACATAATGAGAAAGTGGTTCCTGTGTTGAGCCAAAAGTACAATGGATTGTATATATTGTATACATGAGTTAGGGAAAAATGTAAAATACACATTTTTAAGACAGCATAATGGATGAAGTTTCTACATCAATGTCAAGGATTTCTCATTAGCATTTCCATAGTAGGGAAAGGACAGAAGTTGGGCAGCTTTTCTCCTATGTTTTGGGGTTTATATATCTTGCTTTTCCCTCATTGCAGCCTCTGAAGGTCATGTCACTTGGGTTGCTTCCCAAACTGATTAAATTGTATTTCCCACAAATATATTTTTAGCTAGTACATTGAATTGGCTCAAGTGTTGTCTTTGAGTCTGCATCTCACTCATTCTTATCAGAACAGCTGCCTGTATGTTAGCTTTGTAAATAGTTAAACTGAGCGTGTACACAGCAAAAGGGAGGTGTGCCCGTAGTGCTAACTGGTGTATCGGTGCTGGCTCTAATCTGGTGAGTACAGTTATTGATAGCAGTGGAGATATGACAACAACAGCTCCGTATAGGTTTTGGACCCAGTATGCACTGTATTTCACATTTGTTCAAAAAACAATGTAGGCATCTGGATTTTAAATTTCAACGGATGTATTATGACAGAGACTCTTTTGAGTCAGTAAATAGGTGTAGTGTTGCTCACATGCAGTAGTGGCCAAGGGAGCTAAGCTGCATACTGCTGTTAAAACCCTCTTTGTTTCTGTTCCTTATATAAATATCCCTTGATGCAAACCTCATAATTGCTTCCCTTTCCAACGTGTACTCAATGCTCTTACTATCTGTGTCTATTCTTTTCTTCCTGGTTGATTACTCAGCAGTTTCTTTCTCTCTGTATGTCGTCTTACTTGTTTGGGCAAAACTGACCATGTCCTTAAAACTTATTTTAGGGAAAAACCCAATAAAAATGTAAAACAATACAAACAACTTTGTCAAACCACTTTTTACTTTAAAGATGAAACTTGAACAGTTAAAGTAACTGCAAATTTGCTAAACAAGTAAGTTGCCAAACTAGCTGTCTCTGCCTAGGCTGACTGGGTAATTATATCTAACATTTAAGAGAAAATAACTTTTCCACAATGTGCATGCTTTCAATTAAAAAGAGGCTTCAGTGTTTTGGGGAAAGAAGAGGAAGCATTTGTATTTAATTTCTCACACACAAAAAAGTGCAGTATTAATGTAGACAGGTGACTTTGAACTTTTTCTGAAGTATCTAGTCTAATATCTTCTTAATTGTCTGTAACTCACATACCTGTTGATAAAAAAAATTAACTGTTGTAAAGGGGACATGTTACATCTTACATGCAGTTTTTTAAACAAAACTTTATGTATTTTACACTTTTTCCAAAAGTCTTTATTCCTGTGTTACACAGTAAGGTTTTCAAAACCATTGTTAAAATTACTAAGTATGTTAAAGAAATTTTTTCATTATGTGATTTTTTTTTTAACTGGATTATTGAAACAGCATGTATACTTTGAATTGGTACACCTGTAAAGAGCAGTTTAGCCTGTTCTTAAAATTAATTACTAAATATAAGGCTTACAGCAGCCAACAATGTGCAATTCTTTCAGTATTTTTTAAATTATAAAGAGCATGTGCCAACATATTTTCAGAGCTATGCATGTATAATATACATACAGTCACAGGATTTCATTCTGACCTAGTTGTGTCTTCTATTCTTTCAAATAAATATGAAACAAAATTACCTTCTTCAGTAAGTCAGTTCTTTAACAGATTAATCCCATCGCTGAATAAAGTCACCATAAGTTAAATTGGTGTGACACTCTGAAGATCTCTCAAGCCTTTGATAGCATTTTTCTTCTATTTATACTCCCTGATTTTCTGGGGTAAGAAGCTCCTTCCCACCTCTTCCCTTACTTTGCTTTAATCAAGCAACACTCAAAGCTGCTTTTCTCCCCACTCTTACTCATGATTTGTTAAAAGAAAAATAAATGAGGATCCTCCCTTTCTGCCTTCCTTTTTCTGAAAGTGGTTGTAGCATCTGGGCTGCGCTCCTGTAGATTTTCTTCTTTCTTCCACACCACTCTCACAAAAAAACCTGGTAATGAGGTTTGTTGTCTTGCATTAAAATGCCACTGAAGATGATGCAGTTTGGCCTAACAGCATCAGGTCGTGCCATAGGGGAGGCTTCTGAGAAAGCACTCTAGTTAGAGGTGGAATTCAAAGAACTGAATCCCAACAGGATGTGTGGACTGAGTTTCCTACTGTGAGGCAGATTTATTTTAAGCAATGTTTGTTCAAACCTGCCTGAGTACAAACAATGGGATATGCAATTATGAAGCTCAGCATAATTTGTCTAATAATCTACACATTATGGTAGCATGTTATAAAAACAAACAAACCTACCTGGGAGCCACTGGAGAAATTCAGGCCAGCATTCGAATGGTTTATTTTTAATGACAAGAAGATACTAATTCTGTATTACTCTGTATTATATCTTTTTATAGGCCAAATAATTTGTCTTGTTCATTTCGAAGAAAATTACAGTTACGTGATCATGCTCTGAGTGTCTGTTGTGCTGCCCTTGCTCGCTGTGTCACAGCTTTCAAACCTTTCAACTAATGTTCCTAAATTTCAAATTCTAGCAGGTTTCTTGGAAGTGGGCAGCAGCATCTGAGGGGAAAAAATGGCAATATGAGCTTACTATAATTTAAAACAAAACCAGAACAAAAAAAAAAGCCAAAACCAAGCCAAATCCCTAAATATTTATGAAGGTGTGTGTAATTTTCTACTGCAGAAAAAAACTTGAGTATGCATTCTCAGTTGTTTGGAATGACAGTTTCAATTCGTGGAAGTACTTGTTACATTACAATGGATTTATAAAGCAGACATACCTAGTTTATAACAATTTCTCAAATTATATTTTTGTTCATAAAATGATTATTTACAACGTAGTTTGAAAGCAATCATTATACTCCTTTCCACTGGCAAGGGGTCCAAAGGTCTACTACACTTAAAATGCTTGTTGGTGGTCACACATGATGGCCTGTTCGTGTCCAGTTGCTGCCAGAACTGCTTGTCTTAAAGATATTGCTTTTCACAGAATTCTAAATATTCTTTCTATTGTAATATAACTAAATGGAAATATTTTAATAATGATTGAAGAGGGTATGTTGTCTTATTTTGTGATTAAGTTTATAAGTAGCTGTAGGCTGTTTTTGAGTTGAAATCACCTGCAGTGTTACCATTAAAAATAGCTGTTAATACAGTAGTTTCTTACCAAACAGATTTAATTTGTGTGTGTATTTGTTATATAAACAAAGAGGAGACAAATGCTAAAAATTAAGTTTAAATGTAGAAATCGGCTGGATGTGTGTGACTTGTGGGGTTATTGTCTTTTGCAATCTTTGTGCTTTTTCAAAGTGTAGTTCATTAATCGTCACGGATTCTTATTTGACTAATTAATGTATTTTAGCCTTGTTTCCTAAGAAAATGAGGTATATACAATTCCACCTGCCAGTCCTCTTCTGCTCTCTTCTTCCCCTTTTCCTGTGTGTTGCACTACAAACTTTCTTAATTGCTGATCCATTCCAGCTAAAAATTGATGGAGATGGAGGTGTGGTTGGTTAAAGTTCTATGAGTCATAAAGTTCAATGCAAAGTTGGTTAAATTTCTGTGAGTTACAAAAAATCTGGATAGAGTATACACATGCATGGTAGGGAAGAGACTTAAATTAGTGCCCAGCTGAGAGAAAAGCTGCAGTGTGAGAGTTCAGTGATTATTCCTTGCTGGATGCCTGGCTTGGAATCAGCTATTCTGTTTGCTGAGCCTGTTTCAGCTGGCAGCTCAGGGGAGTGGAGCAGAAGAGGCACTGGGGTCAAGGTATTAGAAAACATGAAAAGAGAAATAGGGCTATTGAAGTGCAGGGCACAGGTAAATTGTTGCTTACTGCTTCCTCTGGAACCCTCCTTTTTCCTGGTTAGCTAATGGAGCTTGCTTTAAGTGAAGAGCCCCTGGATTTTAGAAAGCATGCAATAAAATAAGACTCTTCAGTTTTATTGATCAAAAATAATTAGAAACTTTGTGGCAGCTGAGAGAACTAAACAATGTGTAATGTAGGGGTTTTTTTAGAAGTATTGGGAGGCAATAGATTCTTGCAGTTTTACTTAAGCTAGTTAGTGAAAACTATGTCTCACTACGTACACACTTGCACATATACATGTGCTAACTCAAATGTTTGCAGGACAGTAATTTCAGATGTGATTAAGCTGCTAGAATTTTTTCTGCGTATTCTCAATGAAAATAATAAAATCTTAAAATAACTTTAATGAGTGTATTTTGCAGACTTAGAAATGAAAGTTAGCTTTAACATGTGCTTCTGAATGAATATTGTATGCTGTATGTGCTTACTGTATGACTTCAATTGAAAATTATCACCTTCAGTAACTGCATTTGTATCATGTGCAGTGTTACGTCTGCAGGAGGAAAATAGCAGCTCTTCTGTAAATGCAAACTCCTTTAGGCTATCCAGTATGTCTGTATGGGTCTAGATGCTATTCAGCTGCTTCCTTAAAGCATAAAGGATACCTAGTGAGTTTGGTAGAACTAATCACAGGATTAGAGTTAGGAATTGTCCTCTAAATCTTTTAAATTTAGACTACTTTTGAAATACTTCTATTAAAAGCCTTTTCACTCTAGCAGGATTTACATTTTTGTGATGCACATCTGGAATCTAGTAGGTAACAGTACTGAACTCCATTAATAACACCACATACTTTTTAAGCAAGTCATTAGTCTTTGGTTTTGGTGGTGTCATATTCTACAGTAGTTAACACTAGCATCAGCAAGCTGGAGGACGCAAGAACTTTTATCACTTTCAAAATACCTGTGGAATTATCAATTTCACAGTAATTGTCACAGTATACAGACTTTTGCTTCAGATTGCAGCCTCTAAAAAGAAAGTTGTGACATTCAAATCTGGTCTCCTTTTACAAATTCTGTTTTGCATGGCGTGCAGAGGATAAGACATGCACTTATTTAGACTGCTTGTGTTGTTATCAGTTGCTAAGTTCATACATATAGCCTTTTGTACTCAAGGTATAGATATCAGCAGCTTAAGCTAACATGTTACTTTCCTTGTTGGAAATGTTGTGTGCAGAAAATGACCTGAGAGCTGGCATGTGATATTCGATCTGCTTTGGGATTCGGATTCGGTGTCTGACCAAAGATATGCAGCAGTGGGCTGGGAGATTCACGTGTGCTGGTTAGCCGACCCCTTGGCCAAGGTAGCTGAGCCTTGCAACAGATGGGAGCCCAAAGAGAGATAGGTCAGACACGTAGGTGGATGAATGGTTTTGCAGTAGGTTATGACCACATAAGACAGTGAGGAGATGGTACAAAGGAGGGAACATGGCATGAGGGGGATGCAGTAAGTAGTCTGGAAGTTGTATCCAGCAGGTAATTTGGAGTCTTCAATAACGCATTCATTTTCCAGCGGGTAATCTGCTGTAGAGGACGTAGTGACAGATACCTAGTTTAGTTGGTAAGGGATGTTGAGCTGAAAGTGTATTTTAAAAATGAATAGGAGACAAGGATATCTGGATATTTCCAAAGTGATGTCTATTTTTAATATAGAATAGAATGCTTTGGGTTGGAAGGGACCTTTAGCGGTCACCTAGTCCAACTCCCCTGCAGTGAGCAGGGAACCTTTAACTAGATCAGGTTGCTCAGAGCCCCATCCAACCTGACCTTGAATGTTTNTCTGTTAATATCAAAACTATATGATGCATATTGTCCTCTTTCTCCCCCCTGCCCCCCAAACCAAATACTGAATTGAATCAAATTCAAAGAATAGTAGGAATACCTGCTTGTTTTGGTGCTGGGAGGATCCAGCTAGCACAGGTGTGAGGACTGGGGTGTGGTAAGAGGGAAGGTTGGGCTGTAAAGGTTGTCTTACCCTCTTTCAGAAGTGATGTATTTCCTCTTCTAGTGAAATGCTTTGTAGAATTACAACCCCCGTACTAACACTTGACCTGACCAAGTGAAACCAAAAGACATGCAGAAGCAGGTTTCTCTAAATTTGAAATCCACTTTTTCATTCAATAATTCATTTTTAGCTTTTTTCCTATGCTTGTGGATTCTGGTTTTCTTTTTCTTTTTCTTTCTTTTCTTTCTTTTCTTTTTTTTTTTAACCAAGTAATACTTGACATGGGAAGATAAACTTCTTACCCAGGACTTACGACATCAAAATAGGCAGATATTTTCAGACATAAGAGGTACAGCAAACTTTGCAATTAGAACATCATTCACTCTCAGTTAATTGGCAAATTGAAGGGATAAAATCAAAAGACCTCTTTCGCCTAGGACATGAATATTTACAGATCACGTAATAGTAGAGACTAAGCCCTTTGTAAACCATTTTCTGTACTTTGGGGAAATGGAAAGGAAGTAGAAAGAAAACAAGTGTGGTGGTTTTGTGCAGTATAATGTATCTATGTGTCAAGAAACAGATGATTTAATTTTTGAGTTTTTGAGGATTCAAATGTTTACATTGTCTCTTCATCCAGATTCAAGATCCAGCCCGTATTATGGCTGGCAGTGGGTCCAGATCAGGACCATCCAGTGGGTTTTCCATGAAATCACAGCTTCAAATCACTGGTAAGCCTTTTGAAAGGATATATCTTCTCTAGTTATAAATGTAAAAGTGTTTTTCCCACAACTAAATGGAAGTTATTAGTATGTTGCATTTCAGGGAGTTCCGAGTTGTACAAAACCCAAGAGAAGTTGCACAATAAAATTGAAGGTGTTATGCCATCATTACTTGGCAGAAATACAGCTATTTTATTCAGGATTTTATCTAAAATGCATTTTGAAATCATACATTTTTGTGTAAAAAAAGGAAGGAATAATTATTTTTGAATGCTGTTAAGTAAATTGTACAGAACAGTCCTCTTTGAAATGTAATAATGTAATATGAAACTGCTTTCAGTTACTAACACTTGACATAATAGCAAATCTAACACTTTCTCCCAACAATCTTCTTACATCTCAAAGCTAAGTGAATCTGAACTGCTGTTCATTAAGTTTGACTTACTGCTTCTCCCTTGTTACATGTTTTTACGGCCACCATTGTAAAGGAGCTTTAATGAAAGTGTTGGTGAGAATATTACTGTAATTGAGCACCTGTGGATTGCATAGGAATGGATCTACATGACATGCTTTGCTTTTTGTAGTGCCCTACCAACAGAGCAGCTGTTGAAACTTAATTACCGAGTTTTCCTCACTTTTGCTCTCTGACGAATTTTACTGAAGCATAAAAGCTGAAGGCTGGGAATGGGAGATCTGTGGATGTATGCAGGTCTATGTTTAGAAGCATCAAGGGTAAATTTTGCATCCTCAGTGTGGAAGAACTGCGGGTATATGCAGAAGTTTCACAAAGCTGTTATTGTGGGGATGAAAAGAATTGTCAAAAATAGATGGGAAAGCTTTAGAGTAGAAAGGAAGTTGGAACGGAATAAGTTATGCTGGCTCTAGCTGTCACACTGAGATCACAAGCTTGTTTTTTCTCAGTAGGCTGTGAGACTTTAAGAGAAATCTTGTCCCTACAGGTTGATATTGGAGAGAAAAATTGAAGAGGTTTGGAAGGAGGTACATCCTCCACATAGCTATGGAGAGCAGAGCTAAGGATTGAAGTGGTGATTGCTGTCTAAGACTTGCTCCATTACAGGCCTGTGGCTCGCATAAAGTGAAGTTGAAGAAATGTCTGTGTTTAGAATTGAGGCTGTTAAGATGTTTGAATGGTTCTTAATTTCTCTGGAAGTTCAGCCACAGTCTGCAAGCAAACTCTTCCTGTGCAAGCAGGCATTACCTTTTTGTAGACATTTCTGTAAACAGCACCTCTCACTTGCCCTCCCCTCACCTCCCTGTTCTGCTGTCTTCATTAGTTTTAAATGAACTTTCAGGTTCTCTGGGTAAGCAAGAACCTTGAAAGTAGGTACAAGACTGCTGATTTGTGCTGCCTCAAAGTAGGTCTTGATGCCTTTGAGGTCGCTAGTGATGTTGAGGCATGAGATGCTGTAGTATAGAAGTACTGGAGACATGAGGGGAAGGGAAGGGGAGCTATTTGTGAAAATTAATGTTAGCTAACTGAAGTTAATTTCTGTAAGATGTCTATAATATATAGAGAAAGAGTTTCCCTTGGGAGCAGTTCAGAGCAGTTTATACTAAGCTACTTCTCTAAATCTCTAAAGGAGCATAGACTATAAAGGGAATCTAGGTAGATTAGCCATATGGGCTTGAATTAGTCATCTTTTTTTAAGGATGTAGTGCAGCTGAGGTGGGTGACGAAAATACAGGAGACCAAATTGTAAGAACAGAGTGGAGTTCACTGGCCAATTGGAAATGGTAATATCTTTGTCTTAAGTACTGTTTTGTGAGTTTAGGGTTGCCAAGGAATCCAAGAACACTCCTAATCTAAGAGTCAAATGTTGGGGGTAGACTTGTGCACATGCATGCTTCTTTGGCTAAACGGAGGCAACATAGCCACAGTGTTTGGAAAGACAGGAGTGTTGCAGTTTATGTTGAATGTTTTTTTTAAGGAAAAAAAAAAAAAACAAAAAAACCCAAAACAAAACANCCCTGTCCAGGTTTTGTTGTTTCTAGAACAGCAGGTAGTTATTGGAACTCAGAGTTTGCCTTTAGTTAGCTTTTCTGTAAGTTTGCTTTGATACAGAAACCTTGACACAAAGTTCTTAATGACATTCTTTTGACCAGAAGTGGTGGCAGTTTTCTATGATTCCTTAATGAGAGAGACAGATCATGTTTTGAGCTTTTTAACAAGCAAATGTGATAAATCCCAGGAATTCTCTTAGCTGGTGATAGACAGGAGGAGGTTGTAGAGGATATTTTCTACTTTCAACACCTAAGTGCTTTTGTGGATCTTATACTGATTATTATTAATTATAGTGTCTGATGTTATAGAAGTACTGTTGTATGTTTTAGGCATTTGTGTGAGGTATAGCATTGTATAAAATGATCTGGAATGCAAGAGCATTTTTGTCCATCTAATGTTTGGGTTTCTTTTTCTTGAGCATTATTGTCAGGCATCAATGGCCTGATACTTGAATACTGAAGCACACAACTGAAAAATACTTTTTGCAATTGAAATCTTATTGAGTAAATTATTGTTTCTTTCTCTTAACAGTTATTTCAGCAAAACTAAAAGAAAAAAATAAATGGTTTGGACCTAGCCCTTATGTGGAAGTCTCAGTAGATGGGCAGTCAAAGAAGACAGAAAAATGCAACAATACAAATAGTCCGAAGTGGAAACAGCATCTTACAGTGTAGGTTTGATGGTTTTGTTTTCCAATTTATTTGAGCTAAATTAATGCAATTGACAGTGGACCTAAGGGTTGTGTTTTTATTTGCAAGGCATTCGATGGTACACGATATGAAGATATTTGTGTAATTTTTAGAGCAAATATACTGGAATATATATTTTAAAACTGTTGCATTATGTCCTATGGAAAGGACCCAGTGCTTAATAAGGAGTGTATTATGTATTAATGTATGTGGCATATCAAAGGAGCTTTAATTCTGTGAGCAGTAAGGAAAGTAAGGTAGTTTGATATTAAAAGTGACAGTCCCATGCACGTTTTTGTTGTCACATTTAAGGTGACTGTTTCAGAAATACTCTGGCTGAAAAGTGTAGCTGTTCTTTGTGTACCACTTTGTTGCGTATCATGCCATAGCACAGGTAGTTAGCGCTGTCTTGCGCACATCTAAATTCAATCATAAGTAGAAAATTCCTGACTAATTTGTGCCTTCAGAGTACAAAACTAACATTAGATTCAAGATGAACACAGCTGTTGATGTTAGCTTGGCCCAGTATTTCCATTGTGAGATGATAGGAACTATAAAGCACAGAAAAAAAATTATCTGCAGCTTCTATAAAATTTAGTTTTCTCTTAAGAATGTCACATGCAACACTGGGATAAAGGTCAGTCTTGTGCTTGCACATTTGCTTATGCGTAAATCCTAGATTATTGTTCTTGAGGCACCTTGAACATTCTTGCCTGATGAAAACCTTTTTTGTGCCTGTTCTTTTCTTGTAATTCAGATTATTACAAAGTTTTAGTTACTATTTACCTTACTTTCCACTGCAAAGAAGTATTTTAAGAAAAGGAAAACATTGTGCTTTACATGCATATCAATGTGCAAGAGCAGAATTTTCTTTTAGCTTGTAAAGCCTGCCTTTTTTTCTTTCTTTTTTTTTTTTTTTGTTTAAATTGAAATGTTTGTGGCTTGTGCTGTGCAAGTCCACACAATAATACATGGGCAATTTTTGCTCTTGTTCAGTAAGTGCTGAACAGAGACACCCAATGCATATCAAGTTCACTGAAGATTACGCTAATGCTACATGGAACTTAGTGGAGTAAGTTAATTGTTTTTTAGGAAATATTTTGACACAGCTGCTTACATTCGGATTCAGAATAAAAAGGAAAAGCGTAATGGCTTCTGCAAATGGGTATGGATCATGGGTTCCTCTTCTAGGAGGCAGTCTGTTAGGTGGAGCTGCATATTCTGAAGGGAATGTCTGACTGTGAAAGTCTGGACTTATCAACTGTATACAAGTGAAGTTACCCAGTGAGAAAAAAACCTGTTATTTGTAATACCTGTTTCTCACAAGTGAAATAATTTAAAAATATATCAATGTTAGAATGTTCCTTGTAGAAAAAGAATATCGGTATTAAAAATTACTCTGAAGTTGCTATTAGGGATTTTTTTTTAAAAAAACAGAAATGTGTTCATACAATGTCAGCAACAGATACTGACATAAATTTGTTTCTTTGTTGTAAGGCTTCTCAAAACTGAAGGGAGCATGAGGGGCAGGTGAATATTTTACCTCTAAGAGCAACTTTCTAGAAAAAAAAAGTTTTGTGAGTCCATTCTTAATTGTAATATCAGCTATTTTGTGATGCTCATCTTTCTGCTGTTGTCAGAATACTTTTAAGAAGGAAAAAGAAAAATCCAGGCTTTTAGGTTGTTCTTACTACTGTGAGAGTTCCTTTGTTCTCCAAGATCTCCGTGATCACCTACATTACCTCAGCTGTCATCAGCTTGCTGCAAAATGTTTGGTGAGATTTAGCAGTTTTGCAATGAGCATGGTTTGATTCAGCTTGTTTTGGAGCTAGAGGGAGAAAGGCTAAGTAACTGCTGTGGCAGAAAATATTTCTGTTTGCATGTGTTTCTTCTCCAGTAAGGGGCTCTCCCAGTACGTAACTGCTGGCATAGGTCTGGGAGTGGGGTCTTACCGCAATAGGTAATCCTTGATCAGGAGCTTTCAGGTTTGGGGAGTGACTCTGCTGATGGCTTTTCTAGGAGCAGAGATGTACCTTCTCTGCCACAGGTTGACTGTCTGTTTGGCGGAGGCTACAGTATTGTGGTTTTATGACCTTAGCAGCCCACAAGATTTTTCAGAGTGAACTTTGGCTCTTGTTTGGACTATGTGGAGGCTTACATTGCCACTGTTTGTACTGTGCCTGCTCTCTGGAAGGCATCTTTCCAGGTTGTAGCACCGTGATTTGAATGAAGTTCAGATTTTTGTGTCACTAAAACAACTAACAATTTAAGAAAAGCCTCAGGGAAGTGAAAGGGGGGTAGAAATAAATGCTTGAATTCTTCTTTGGATTACTTGATTTGGAATGAAGAGAAACTGTTGTGATAGTTGGGTCCATAAGGGACTTTTCTGGTAGTAAACCTGGAACCAATTCTCCCAAGGACATAATCAAATTAACACACTGTAGAAGTTATACATCCTACTCCTGGAAATGGTGAGGGAAATTTTTGAATTGTTAAGGCATGGAAGATGTAGTGTGTTCTTCTGTTCTCAGTAAATGCACTGTGAAGCCAGAAGTATACTAGTAAAATGTTAAATAATTCTGTATATATTCCTGCTTCTTTGTCATAATATGATGTAAGTATGTGTCAGCTTATTGGGGGAACAGTCATCTTCTAAAAATACTTGAAATAATTTTTAGTATTTCTGAGTACTTCCCTTTTTATGGGATGTCCTAAAATTTTCTGATAGCCTCTTAAGAAAGCAAATTCGCTGTCTCCCCTCTCTGTGTGAAAAATTCTCACATCGAGGTACGCAAATGCTGAACACTCATGAAATGTGAACCTGCAAGAATCAGTCTTTTTTTCTAATCCTGGTTACATTGATGCTAATTGTGAGCTGGTAGTTTTTCTATAGATATTTTCCTTAAAATAGTAATAATAAAAAATGTATTCAGTCTGTGAACAGTCTTGCAACAGTCTTGAGTTACGTGACTTATAAACGTGACTGCATACTAGGATGTGATAATTAGAAATGGTTTGATGTTACCACCATTGTTTCTTTGTTTTTAAATAATTTTAAGGGACAGTTGAAGTAGATTGCTCAGTTCACCCACTTCCCCTGCCAGCAAATGCCCTTACACAGTGCTCAACTTATTGTTTTCAGAATTGTCACTCCTGTAAGTAAATTAAACTTTCGAGTCTGGAGCCATCAAACATTAAAATCTGATGTCCTTCTGGGAAGTGCTGCTCTGGATATTCATGAGACTTTGAAATCAAACAGTATGAAACGTAAGTATAAGATTAACAATACCTTGGAATGCCGCAGAATTTGTCAGGAATTGTCTGTTAATGAGTGCTGTGTGCAACTCTGTAGATGGTCCTTAAGAATTCCTTTTGTTGCTACAGATTGTGTTTATGAGCTTCCTCCTACTTTTTCAGTGTAATCTTTTTTTGTTATACACAGTATGCTATGGTGTCATTGAAAACACGGTGTTTTTCACTTTTCTAGTATGTCCAAGAATGAAAGCCTGATTAAAGAAAAGAGTGTTTCCTTTTATATAGCTTAAAAATGAAAACTCTGATGTGTTCCTCGTACTAGACCAGGAAATGTGTAAAGTTATTTTTGTTCTAAATCGGGTTACAGGGATATGTTGTATTATTTCACGCATCTTAGAACTAGTTAGCCTTTAGGCAGCATGTGCATCCTATGAAGCTTGAAAGAGAACACAGAATTCTACACACCCATTACAGAATTTGTTGCTACAGCATATAGCTTTGTGCTGTCATACTTATGTTCTGTCCTTTAAAGAAGTGTGTGCTTCCGGACTTTGAGATGTAAGCATTGTAAATGCAGCATGTTGACAGCAGTGAAATAAGCTGTTACTGTAACACTGTGATCGTGTTACTGTCCTACTGAATCTGGGTGAAAATTACCTTGGGTAACTACATTGCTCTGTATGACACCAGATACCCTGCTGTAATTCACTGGGTTTTGTTTCAAGCCATTTCATCAAGAATGTTTAGAATTTACAGTTCTGTTTCACTGAAAAACAGTTATTTACCCTGAAAATACCTTTGGTCTGGGGTTATGGTGCAAAATCTTCATGCCCTAGATGTGAATCTCGATGTCATTAGATAAATGTGAAATATTTTAATCAGAAGATAGAACTGATATCTGCTCTGTATG